>JAIRCJ010000340.1:19641-94182 GCA_020883675.1 Bruguiera gymnorhiza | reverse complement strand
GTTAGTGGGTCTTGGAACCAGCTCCCATGTTTCATTTCTTCTCGATTTGATCTAGCTCCTCATTGATAGCTTTGATCCAGGCTTTGTTCTTGTGCAGCCCTCTTCAACAGATTTAGGTTCAACTTGTGAGAGTAAAGCAGTAGCTCCCACAATTCTTCTTCTTGTTTGTAACTCCTGCTGATGGGTCACCTATTATCTGATTTCCTTGATGAGCACTAGTCCATGTCTTCTTTGTCTTTCTTTCTTGCACAGTCTTAGTTGCAAGAGAATCTTCTTCTTCATCTTTAGACTCACTCTTCTCTGAGTCTGAACTTACTTCTTTTCCCACTTCTTCATGTTGGTCAGATTCTTCATCTATCTTGAAGTCATCTTCTTCACTATCCTCAGCTTCTCCATTATGCGTTGTTTTCCAGTTTTTCATCTATTCTCACATCACTGGAAGTGACCACTTTTCCCAGTTTATGCAGAAAAACTCTGTAACCTTTTGTCTTTGCTGAGTATCCCACAAAGATTCCTTCATCTGACCTAGCATGGAATTTTCCCCAGTTTTGCTCCTTGTTCTTCACAAAACATGGGCTGCCAAAGATTCTAAGATACTTGGCTGTTGTCTTCTTCCCACTCCATAGCTCATATGGAGTCTTATCAGTATTGGGCCTTAGTGAAACTCTGTTCAATAGGTGCACGACTGTAAATGTTGCTTCTGTCCAAAATCTTGTGTGAAACTTGGATTCTAGCAGTAGAGTTCTTGCCATTTCAACCACAGCTCTATTTTTCCTCTCTACCACCCCGTTCTGTTGAGGAGTTCTTGCTGCTGCCATCTGATGGTGAATTCCATGCTTCTCAAGGTAATCTTCAAAAGCTCCATTTGTGAATTCAGTGCCTTGATCTGACCTCAATACTTTGATCTTCTTTTCACTCTCATTTTCAGCCAATCTTCTGTATCTCTTGAAGCATTTCAAAACTTCTGACTTATGTGTGAGGTGCATGATGTAGGTCCTTCTGGAATAATCATCAACAAACAAGATGAAGTACCTCTCACCATTCAACCCTTTTGTTCTCATCGGCCCACACAAATTAGTATGCACAATGTCAAGTACTGCTTCAGAACTGACCTCTTTGGTCTTATACTGCTTTATGACCTGTTTTCCTTTAGAGCATGCTGAGCAGACATACTCCCTCTCTCTCTTAAGGTCTGGAATGTCTCTGATTGCATGAGTAGTGGTCAGCTTTCTCATGTTCTTCTGTGTTAAGTGTCCCAGCCTCCGATGCCAGAGTTGATTTTCTTCTTCTTTTGTAAGTAAACAGCTATTTGTCTTGTCCTCATCAATTACATATAAATTTCCAGCTGTTCTTTTCCCAACTGCAACAGTATTGCCTTCTTTACTCTTTACTTGGCAACCTGTTTTTGTGAATATCACTTTATGGTCTTCATTGCATAGTTGGCGGACAGATGCTAGATTATATCTGAGTCCTTCAACATGCAGAACATCTTTCAGCTTTCTTTTTCCAATATTTACTGACCCTTGACCATTGATGTTGAGTGAATCATCATTGCCAAACTTGACTCTGCCTTCTCTTGACTTGTTTAGCTTTGACAATTTACTCTTGTCTCCCGTCATGTGTGAAGTGCATCCACTGTCAAGGATCCACTGCTTATCCTTGTAGTCAGCTTTGAGTGCAATTTCAGCTATATTAGCCACCTCCCTTTTAGCTTTATATTCCTTCTTTTGAATTGGCTGGAAGATAGCTTTCTCCTTTTTCTCAGCTTTGACTACACCGCTTGTTTTCACTATGTCATTGAGTGCCTTCTCTTGCTCAGGGAGAAGTGTCATGCATCTCTTGGCATTATGGCCATCCTGCCCACACCTTTCACACTGTTCCAAGTCTCCCAATATAGCAAACTTGTTCTTTGAAACCACTGGTTTGGGCTTCCACCAACAATCCTTGTCAGTGTGTCCTTGCTTTTTACAGTATGTGCAAGAACTCACGACAGGTGTTCTCCTCTGAATTTTGTATTGTCTCCCCCTGTATGCAGCATCGTATCTTCTCAAGTTGGAGACATATACTGGCCTTCTCCACCAGCAGTTACTTGCCTTATGACCCCAAACTCCACAATAAAGACAGTGACCTTGAAACTGCCTCTTCTTGGGTCTAATCACAGCTTGTTTTCTTTTGTTCATTACTTGCTGTGTAGGCAACGTGGCTGGCTTCTTTGCTTGTGTGGCTTTCATTTTAGCCACCTTTTTCTCCTTCTTCTGTTCAACCATAGCCCTTTGCTGGCTGACCTTCTTTTCTTCATTTTTGTTTGCCACCCTAGGTTGCTTCTTCAAATCCTCTTTTTTCTTAGCTATCTTCTCCTGAGTCACAACCTTCTCTTTCAACTTCTGTGGCACATTCTTATTATCTTTAGGCAATGCAGCCTCAGATTGCTGCACTTTCTCTTCATTCTTCTTTTCTCTTGCAGAACTTGTTTCTCCTATCATTTCAAGCTTCTGCACATTCTCTTCACTCCTTTTGAGTTGTTGCTGAAGTCTCAGCAACTCTATCTCCATTTCTTCAATTGTTGAAGTCCTTGAGCCAAGCTCCATAGTAAGGTCTTCACATATTTTGATCTGTTCTTCAAATCTTCTCTTCAAGTCAATATGTTCAGCCCTTATTTCATCCTTTTGACTTTTAGCTTCCTCAGACTTTGTTTCAACTTGTTTTATGTGGGCCTCCAACCTTCTTATGGTTCTGCCCCTTCTGATTATCTCCTTTAAAGCTGCTTCCAACTCAGCTTCAAGATTTGGTTCTTCTTCATCAACCTCCTCTTCCTCTTCAGAGGTTGAACTACCACCTTGAGTTGATGCCATAAAGGCATGCTCATCTAATGAGTCTACATCTTCCTCCTCATCGGCTTCTTTTGTCTGGCTCACATAACTCTTGAATGAGCCTCTCTTCTTCTTCTGTGGGCTATCAGTCTTCTTGCTGGACTTCCTTGACTTGAATGATGGTCTTCTCCATTTTGAATTCTGCTCATCATCGCCATCCTCATCTTCATCATCAAGTTTCACTTTGCACTGAGAAGCAAAGTGTCCAGTCTGTCCACAACGATAACATCTCAAGGACAACTGTCTTTTTCCCTTCTTAGACCCCTTTTTGAATTTCCTTGTGAAGTATGCCAACACTTCACCTTCACTTTCTTCCTCATCATCATCATCATCCTCACTGGATGATTCTTCCTCTTCTTTTATCTTCAAGTGTTTCATAGCTTTGAAAGCTGCCTCCTTTGATACCTTTGACGTTGAAGAGCTCTCAGTTGACTTTATTCTCATCTCATATGCAATGAGATTGCACTGGAGATCATGCAGAGACATAGAATTGAGATCTCTACTCTCCTCTATGGCTGCCACCTTTGAGGCAAACCTCTCAGGCAGAATTCTTAGAATTTTCTTCACAATAGATGAGTCCTTCTTGTTCTTCCCATGACTTCTAAGATCATTTACAGCATCAATAACCCTGGTGAAGAACTCTTGGACTGTCTCATTTTTCTGCATTCTGAGAGATTCATATCTCTCCTTGAAAACTTGAAGCTTGGCCTCCTTCATTCTGCCATCACCTTCATAGACTTTCTGCAATCTGTCCCATATCTCCTTGGCAGATTTGCAGTCCATAACTTTAGCATATTCAGCATCTGTCAATGCTGAAATGATGATATTTGAGGCCTTCCCATTTATCTCAAACTGTCTTAATTCCTCTGAGGTTAGATCTTTACCTTCTGCTGGAGGCTTAAAACCCTCCTATACAGATTTCACCACGTTCATGCCCATGGTTGCAAATACCACCTGCATTCTCGCTCTCCACATATGGTAGTTGGTTCCGTTGAAGATTGGAACCTTCTTGCTGTAAGTAGTGCTGGTGCTGGTACCGACGTCCATTTCTCAGTATGCTGAACAAGTTAAAACTTCTGGAGCTCTTCAAACTAGTACACCAAGCTGTTAAGCTTTATCCTGGTGAACCTGTGCTCTGATACCAATTGAAGTTCCCAACTTCACCCTAGGATCTACTAGTTTGTGATACTGAGAGGGGGGGTGAATCAGTATCACCACAATTTGCAATTCGCAGGAAAGTGAACAACTTCAATCTCTTCTTAAAAGCAAACTCTTTCTCATATTCGACTAAAGTAGATCTATTACTACCTACTAATCACAATAGTCCCCAAAGTCACCTTTCAGACACCTTGCCTAATAGACAATTCGGATGTTCTTTTTTAGGTCTTCGTTAGGTTATGGGTTGGCTGATACTTTAGCTGCGTTCACAACTCAATTCAAAACACAGAACGTAAAGCAAATTACGGACACACGAGATTTACGTGGTTCCGTCAATGTGACGTACATCCACGGTGGTAGGGACTCTCCCTTACCGAGACTATCCACTATACTTGAGAATTCTAGTTACAATGGATGTCTTAATCTCCTGCTCCTTTCACTATTGCAATTACTAAGCAAGTACAATAGAAAGAGTGTCACTTACTGTGTCTACCCTTCTTCTAGCTTGTCTTGCCTCTGTTGAATTGGAAGGCTGCTCCACTGCCGCTTAGAAGTTCACCGCAACACTCTCTAACCTCTCTTGAAGAAATCTGGAAATATGTTGAGTTCTTTCTGATGCTTCGCTGAATTCCTTCTTTAGGTTGTCTCACACAGCTCCTGCTTTCACCGTCTCACAGTCTCACCCGTCTCCTATTTCATGGTCTTACTGTTTCATGGCCTGTCCTCATGTTTCTGGTCTGTCACGTCGTTGCACGTTCTGGTCTCACGCCGTCTCTCGGTTTCACAGCTTGCACTCAAGCTTCTGGTCTACCGTTTCACGTCTCTTGGCCTGCCTCACGCTACTGGTTTTTCTGGTTCACGTCTCTCGGCCTGCTTCACGCTTCTAGTCTGCTGTCTTCTCTTCCGGGTGGTCTCACGGATACCAGGTCTGCTGTCTTCTCTTCCGGGTGGTCTGTTTCTTATTTCTCCTCTTGCTGGTTATGCGTTTCTGGTTTGCTTGCAGGATGTGTTTCTGGTTTGCTTGCAGGAGGCGTTTCTGGTTTGCTTGCAGGACGTGTTTCTGGTTTGCTTGCAGGACGTGTTTCTGGTTTCCTTGCAGGAGGCATTTCTGGTTTGCCTGCAGGATGTGTTTCTGGTTTGCTTGCAGGAGGCGTTTCTGGTTTGCTTGCAGGAGGTCGCACGTTCTGGTTTGCTCTCCCGGTGGTGACGTTTCTGGTTTGCTCTCCCGGTGGTGTCGTTTCTGATCTCTTGCCGTTCTGCTCTCTCTTCCTTTTGGCCGGTTGCTGTAGGGTTGCTGTTTTTTCAATTGTGTTGGCCCTCTGCCCTAATTTTGTCTTCCAAGGCCTTTATATACTCTCTTCCATGAAACCCTAATAGGGCTTACATGGCAGATTTATGTTCTTGCCCTTACGTGGCGGATTTACTTTCTTGCCCTTCCATGTGACTTTACTGCCCTTCCATGTGACTTTACTGCCCTTCCATGTGACTTTACTCTCTTGCACACTTAACCTTAGTTGATGCACACTTAACCTTAGTTGATAACAATTACAACCCATACAAGGCTGTGGGAACAACAACTTGTATTTTTGTTCGATTAAGACATTCAAATATTGTATTTTTTCACCAATCAAATCAAACGACATTAACAATAAATTTAAAAATCAAAATATTTCATTTTTGCAATTTCTAGAATTTTAAAATCTGCTAGGGATAAATGAATTGTCAATTCTCTGTTGAATTTAAATTTAGCTATTTTCTGAATTGTCTCCTTTGCCTCAACGCAATTTGAAATGATTTATATAATAATCAGACAAATTACTTATGAAAAAGCAAAAGCAATCGACTCTAATAAGAAGGTTCTACACTCCCATCGAGGGATATATGCTTAACACAACAGTGAAACTTGGGACTGCTATTGATGATATTCATCCACTAAAGTGTATTTTTTGCAATTTAGTCCATTACTTGTATTTTTGTTCAATTAAGATATTTAAATATTGTATTTTTCTCACCAATCAAATCAAACAACATTAACAATAAATTTAAAAATCAAAATATTGCATTTTTGCAATTTTTAGAATTTTAAAATCTGCTAAGGATAAATGAATTGTCAATACCCTTTTGAATTTAAATTTTGCAATTTTCTTAATTATCTTCATTACCTCAATGCAATTGGAAATGATTTATAGAATTCTTGTCTTCAGACAAATTACTTAGGAAAAAAGAAAAGTAACGGATTCTAATAAGGTGGTTCCCCACTCTTATCTAGGGATATATGCTTCACACAACCTTGAAACTTGAGATTTCTATTTATAATATTCATCCACTAAAGTGTCTTTTATGCAATTAAGTTCATTACTTGTATTTTTGTTCAATTAACATCTTCAAATATTATATTTTTCACATATTATGTTTTTCTCACTAATTAAATCAAACGACATTAATAATAAATTGTATTTATTGCAATTTAGATTTCTCATCTAGAGATATATGCTTAACACAACATTGAAACTTGGATTTGCTATTTATAATATTCATCCACTAAATTGTATTTTATGCAATTGAGTCCATTACTTGTATTTCTGTTCAATTAACATATTCAAATATTATATTTTTAACATATTATATTTTTCTCAGCAATTAAATTGAATGATATTAACAATAAATTTAACAATCAAAATATTTCAATTTTGCAATTTTTTGAATTTTAAAATCTACTAGGGATAAATGAATTGTCAATACTTTATTGAATTTAAATTTTGCAATTTTTCTAAATTGTCTACTTTGCCTCAAAGCAATTTGAAATGATTTATATAATCTTCAAGCAAATTACTTAAGAAAAAGCAAAAGCAATGGATTGTAATAAGAAGGTTTTGTAATCCCATCTTGGGTTATATCCATAACACAACATTGAAACATGGGATTGCTATTTATAATATTCATCCACTAAAGTGTATTTTATACAATTGAGTCCATTACTTGTATTTTTGTTTGATTAAGATATTCAAATATTGTATTTTTTCACCAATCAAATCAAATGACATTAACAATAAATTTTGCAATTTTCTAAATTGTCTACTTTGCCTCAAAGCAATTTGAAATGATTTATATAATCTTCAAGCAAGTTACTTAAGAAAAAACAAAAGCAATGGACTATGATAAGAAGGTTCTAGACTCCCATCTAAGGATATGTGCTTAACACAACATTGAAACTTGGGATTGCTATTTATAATATTCATCCACTAAAGTGTATTTTATGCAATTGAGTCCATTACTTGTAATTTTGTTCAATTAAGATATTCAAATAGTGTATTTTTCTCACCAATCAAATCAAAGGACATTAACAATAAATTTAAAAATCAAAATATTGCATTTTTGCCTTTTTTAAAATTTTTAAATCTGCTAGAGATAAATGAATTGTCAATACTTTGTTGAATTTAAATTTTTTAATTTTCTTAATTGTCTTTTTTGCCTTAATGCAATTTCAAATGATTTATAGAATTCTTGTCTTTAGACAAATTACTTAAGAAAAAGCAAAAGCAATGGACTGTAATAAGAATGTTCTGCACTCCCATCTAGGGATATATGCTTAACACAACATTAAAACTTGGGTTTACTATTTATAATATTCATCCACAAAAGTGTATTTTATGCAATTGAGTCCATTACTTGTATTTTTGTTCAATTAACATATTCAAATTTTATATTTTTCACATATTATATATTTCTCAGCAATTAAATCAAACGACATTAACAATAAATTTAAAAATCAAAATATTTCAATTTTGCAATTTTTAGAATTTTAAAATCTGCTATGAATAAGTGAATTGTCAATACTTTGTTGAATTTAAATTTTGCAATTTTTTCAATTGTCTCATTTGTCTCAATGCAATTTGAAATGACTTATATAATCTTTAGGCAAATTACTTCAGAAAAAACAAAAACAATGGACTGTAATAAGAAGGTTCTACACTCCCATCTAAGGATATCTACTTAACACAACATTGAAACTTGGGATTAATATTTATAATATTCATCCACTAAAGTTTATTTTATGCAATTGAGTCCATTACTTGTATTTTTCTTCAATTAAGATATTCAAATATTGTATTTTTCTTACCAATCAAATCAAACGACATTCACAATAAATTTAAAAATCAAAATATTGCATTGTTGCAATTTTTAGAATTTTAGATTCTGCTAAGAATAAATGAATTGTCAATACTCTGTTAAATTGAAATTTTGCTATTTTTTGAATTGTCTCCTTTGCCTTAACACAATTTGAAATAATTTATATAATCTTCGGGCAAGTTACTTATGAAAAAATAAAAGTAATGAACTGTAATAAGAAGGTTCTGTACTCCCATCTAAGGATATCTTTAACACAACATTGAAACTTGGGATTACTATTTATAATATTCATCCACTAAAATGTATTTTATGTAATTGAGTCCATTACTTGTCTTTTTGTTCAATTAAGATATTCAAATATTGTATTTTTCTCACTGATCAAATCAAACGACATTCACAATAAATTTAAAAATCAAAATATTGCATTTTTGTAATTTTTCGAATTTTAAAATCTGCTAAGGATAAATGAATTGTCAATACTCTATTGAATTGAAATTTTGCTATTTTCTGAATTGTCTCCTTTGCCTCAACGCAATTTGAAATAATTTATATAATTTTCATGCAAATTACTTAAGAAAAAGTAAAAGCAATGGACTGTAATAAAAAGGTTCTGCACTTACATCTAGGGATATATGCTTAAGATAACATTGAAACTTGGGATTATTACTTATAATATTCATCCACTAAAGTGTATTTAATGCAATTGAGTCCATTACATGTATTTTTGTTCAATTTACATATTCAAATATTGTATTTTTCCCACCAATCAAATCAAATGACTTTAACAAATATATTTAAAACTCAAAATATTTCAATTTTGCAATTTTTTGAATTTTAAAATCTATTATGAATAAGTGAATTGTCAATGCTCTATTGAATTTAAATTTTGCAACTTTCTAAATTGTCTCCTTTGCCTGAATGCAATTTGAAATGATTTATATAATCTTTAGGCAAGTTACTTAAAAAAAACAAAAGCAATGGACTATAATAAGAAGGTTCTACACTCCCATCTAAGGATATCTGCTTAACAAAACATTGAATCTTGTGATTGCTATTTATAAGATTCATCCACTAAAGTGTCCTTTATGCAATTAAGTCCATTACTTGTATTTTTGTTCAATTAAGATATTCGAATATTCTATTTTCTCACCAATTAAATCAAACGACATTTACAATAAATTTAAAAATCAAAATATTGTATTTTTGCAATTTTTAGAATTTTAAAATCTACTACGGATAAATGAATTGTCAATACTCTATTAAATTGAAATTTTTCTACTTTCTGAATTGTCTCCTTTGCCTCAACACAATTTGAAATGATTTATATAATTTTTAGGCAAATTACTTAACAAAATGCAAAAGCAATGGACTGTAATAAGAAAGTTCTGCACTCCGATTTGGAGATATGTGCTTCACACAACATTCAAACTTGGGATTGTTATTTATAATAACCATCCACTAAAGTGTATTTTATGCAATTGAGTCCATTACTTTTAATTTTGTTCAATTAAGATATTCAAATATTGTATTTTTCTCACCAATCAAATCAAACGACATTCACAATAAATTTAAAAATTAAAATATTGCATTTTTGCAATTTTTAGAATTTTAAAATTTGCTAGGGATAAATGAATTGTCAATACTCTGTTGAATTTAAATTTTTCAATTTTCTTAATTGTCTCCTTTGCCTTAAAGCAATTTGAAATGATTTATGGAATTCTTGTCTTCAGACAAATTACTTAAGAAAAAGGAAAAGCAATGGACTCTAATAAGGTGGTTCCCCACTCCTATCTAAGGATATATGTTTCACACAACCTTGAAACTTGAGATTGCTATTTATAATATTCATCCACTAAAGTGTCTTTTATGCAATTGAGTCCATTACTTGTATTTTTGCTCAATTAACATATTCAGATAGTATACTTTTCGCATATTATATTTTTCTCACCAATTAAATCAAACGACATTAACAATAAATTTAAAAATGAAAATATTTCAATTTTGCAACTTTTAGAATTTTAAAATCTATTTGGGATAAATGAATAGTTAATACTCTGTCGAATTTAAATTTTGCAATTTTTTAAATTGTCTCCTTTGCTTCAAGGCAATTCAAAATAATTTATATAATCTTCAGGCAAATTACTTAAGAAAAAACAAGAGCAATGGATTGTAATAAGAAGGTTCTACACTCCCATCTAGGGATATATGCTTAACACAACATTGAAAGTTAGGATTGTTGTTTATAATATTTATCCACTAAAGTGTATTTTACGCAATTGAGTCCATTACTTGTAATTTTGTTCAATTAAGATATTCAAATATTGTATTTTTCTCACCAATCAAATCAAACGACATTAACAATAAATTTAAAAATCAAAATATTGCAATTTTGCAATTTTTAGAATTTTAAAATCTGCTAGGGATAAATGAACTGTCAATAATACTCTATTGAATTTAAATTTTGCAATTTTCTGAATTGTGTCCTTTGGCTGAATGCGATTTGAAATGATTTATAGAATTCTTGGCTTCAGACAAATTACTTAAGGAAAAGGAAAAGCAATGGACTCTAAAAGGTGGTTCCCCACTCCTATCTAGTGATATATACTTCACACAACCTTGAAATTTGGGATTGCTATTTATAATTATCATCCACTAAAGTGTCTTTTATGCAATTCAGTCCATTACTGGTATTTTTGTTCAATTAACATATTCAAATATTATATTTTTCACATATTATATTTTTCCCACCACTTAAATCAAACGACATTAACAATAAATTTAAAAATCAAAAGATTTCAATTTTGTATTTTTTAAAATTTTAAAATCAGCTAGGAATAAATGAATTGTTAATACTCTGTTGAAGTTAAATTTTGCAATTTTCTGAATTGTGTCCTTTGCCTCAACGTAATTTGAAATGATTTATATAATCTTCAGGCAAATTACTTAAAATTACTTAATTTTAAAATCTATTAGGGATAAATAAATTTTCAATAATCTGTAGAATTTAAATTTTGCAATTTTCTTAATTGTCTCCTTTGCCTCAATGCAATTTGAAATGATTTATAGAATTCATGTCTTTAGACATATTACTTAAGAAAAAGGAAAAGCAATGGACTCTAATAAGGTGGTTCCCCACTCCTATCTACGAATATATGCTTCACACAACCTTGAAACTTAGAATTGCTATTTATAATATTCATCCACTAAAGTGTCTTTTATGCAATTGAGTCCATTACGTATATTTTTGCTCAATTAACATATTCAAATATTATATTTTTCACATATTATATTTTTCTCACCAATTAAATCAAACGACATTAGCAATAAATTTTTAGAATTTTAAAATCTATTAGGGATAAATGAATTGTTAATACTCTGTTGAATTTAAATTTTGCAATTTTCTAAAATGTCTCCTTTACTTCAAGGCAATTTGAAATAATTTATATAATCTTCAGGCAAATTACTTAAGAAAAAACAAGAGCAATGGATTGGAATAAAAAGGTTCTACACTCCTATCTAGGGATATATGCTTAATACAACATTGAAACTTGGGATTCTTGTTTCTAATATTTATCCACTAAAGTGTATTTTATGCAATTGAGTCCATTACTTGTAATTTTGTTTAATTAAGATATTCAAATATTGTATTTTTCTCACCAATCAAATCAAACGATATTAACAATAAATTTAAAAACCAAAATATTGCATTTTTGCAATTTTTAGAATTTTAAAATCTACTAAGGATAAATGAATTGTAAATACTCTATTGAATTTAAATTTTGCAATTTTCTTAATTGTCTCCTTTGCCTCAATGCAATTTGAAATGATTTATAGAATTCTTGTCTTCAAACAAATTACTTCAGAAAAAGCAAAAACAATCGCCTGTAATAAGAAGGTTCTACACTCCCATCTAGAGATATATACTTAACACAACATTGAAATTTGGGATTGCTATTTATAATATACATCCACTAAAGTATATTTTATGCAATTGAGTCCATTACTTGTATTTTTGTTCAATTAATATATTCAAATATTATATTTTTCACATATTATATTTTATCGCCAATTAAATCAAACGATACTAACAATAAATTTCAAAATCAAAATATTTCAATTTTGCAATTTTTTGAATTTTAAAATTTGCTAGGGATAAGTGAATTGTCAGTACTCTGGTGAATTCAAATTTTGCAATTTTCTAAATTGTCTCCTTTGCCTAAATGCAATTTGAAATGATTTATATATTCTTCAGGAAATTACTTAAGAAATAACAAAAGCAAGGGACTATAATAAGAAGGTTTTGCACTCCCATCTAAGGATATATGCTTAACACAAACAATGAAACTTGGGATTGCTATTTATAATACTCATCCACTAAATTGTATTTATGCAGTTGAGTCCATTACTTGTATTTTTTGTTCAGTTAAGATATTCAATATTGTATTTTCTCATCAATCAAATCAAACGACATTAACAATACATTTAAAAATCAAATATTCCATTTTTGTCAATTTTTAGAATTTTAAAATCTGCTAGGGATAAATGAATTGTCAATACTCTGTTGAATTTAAATTTTGCAATTTTCTGAATTGTCTCCTTTGCCTCAACGCAATTTGAAATGATTTATATAATCTTCAGGTAAATTTCTTAAGAAAAAGCAAAGGCAATGGACTGTAATAGAAAGGTTATGCACTCCCATCTAGGGATATATGCTTAACACAATAATGAAACTTGGGATTTCTATTTATAATAGTGATCCACTAAATTGTATTTTATACAATTGAGTCCATTACTTGTATTTTTGTTTAGTTAAGATATTCAAATATTGTATTTTTCTCACCAATCAAATCAAACGACATTAACAATACATTTAAAAATCAAAATATTCCATTTTTGCATGTTTTAGAATTTTAAAATCTGCTAGGGATAAATGAATTGTCAATACTCTCTTGAATTTAAATTTTGCAATTTTCTTAATTTTTTCCTTTTCCTTAACGCAATTTGAAATGATTTATATAACAGCAGACAAATTACTTATGAAAAAGCAAAAGCAATCGATGGTAATAAGAAGGTTCTGCACTCTCATCTAGGGATATACGCTTAACACAACATTGAAACTTGGCTTGGCACTGTTATTTATGATATTCATCCACTGAAGTGTATTTTATGCAATTAAGTCCATTACTTGTATTTTTGTTCAATTAAGATATTCAAATATTGTATTTTTCTCACCAATCAAATCAAACAACATTAACAATAAATTTAAAAATCAAAATATTGCATGTTTGCAATTTTTAGAATTTTAAAATCTGCTAGGGATAAATGAATTGTCAATACTCTTTTGAATTTAAATTTTGCAATGTTCTTAATTGTCTCCTTTGCCTCAATGCAATATAAAATGATTTATAGAATTCTTGTCTTTAGACAAATTACTCAAGGAAAAGGAAAAGCAATTGACTCTAATAAGATGGTTCCCCACTCCTATCTAGGGGTATATGCTTCACACAACCTTGAAACTTGAGATTGCTATTTAAAATATTCATCCACTAAAGTGTTTTTTATGCAATTGAGTCCATTGCTTGTATTTTTGCTTAATCAAGATATTCAAATATTATATTTTTTTCACCAATCAAATCAAACGACATTAACAGTAAATTTAAAAATCAAAATATTGCATTTTTTCAATTTTTAGAATTTTAAAATCTGTTAGGGATAAATGAATTGTCAATACTCTTTTGAATTTAAATTTTGCAATTTTCTTAATTGTCTCCTTTGATTCAATGCAATATAAATGATTTATAAAATTTTTGTCTTCAGACAAATTACTCAAGGAAAAGGAAAAGTAATGGACTCTAATAAGGTGGTTCCCCACTCCTATCTAGGGATATATGCTTCACACAACGTTGAAACTTGAGATTGTTATTTATAATATTCATCCACTAAAGTGTCTTTTATGCAATTGAGTCCATTACTTGTATTTTTGTTCAATTAACATATTCAAATATTATATTTTTCACATATTATATTTTTCTCACCAATTAAATCAAACAACATTAACAATAAATTTAAAAACGAAAATATTTCAATTTTTTAATTTTTAGAATTTTAAAATCTATTAGGGATAAATGAATTGTCAATACTCTGTTAAATTTAAATTTTGCAATTTTCTAAATTGTCTTCTTTGCCTCGACGCAATTTGAAATAATTTATATAATTTTCAGCAAATTACTTAAGAAAAAATAAGAGCAATGGACTGTAATAAAAAGGTTCTACACTCCCATCTAGGGATATATGCTTAACACAACATTGAAAGTTGGGACTGCTATTTATGATATTCATCCACTAAAGTGTATTTTATGCAATTAAGTCCATTACTTGTAATTTTGTTCAATTAAGATATTCAAATATTGTATTTTTCTCACTAATCAAATCAAACGACATTAACAACAAATTTAAAAATCAAAATATTGTATTTTTGCAATTTTTAGAACTTTAAAATCTGCTAGGAATAAATAAAATGTCAATACTCTATTGAATTTATATTTTGGAATTTTCTTAATTGTCTCCTGTGCCTCAATGCAATATAAAATGATTTATAGAATGCTTGTCTTTAGACAAATTACTCAAGGAAAAGGAAAAGTAATGGACTCTAAGAAGGTGGTTCCCCACTCTTATCTAGGGATATATGCTTCACACAACCTTGAAACTTGGAATTGCTGTTTATAATATTCATCCACTAAAGTGTCTTTTATGCAATTCAGTCCATTACTTGTATTTTTGTTCAATTAACATATTCAAATATTATATTTTTCACATATTATATTTTTCTCACCAATGAAATCAAACGACATTAGCAATAAATTTAAAAATCAAAATATTCTATTTTTTCAATTTTTAAAATTTAAAAATCTACTAGGGATAAAAAAATTGTGAATAATCTGTAGAATTTAAATTGTGCAATTTTCTTAATTGTCTCCATTACCTTAATGTAATTTGAAATGATTTATAGAATTCTTGTCTTCAAACAAATTAAACGACATTAACAATAAATTTAAAAATGAAAATATTTCAATTTTGCAATTTTTCAAATTTTAAATTCTGTTAGGGATAAATGAATTGTCAATACTCTATTGAATTTAAATTATATAATTTTTTGAATTGTGCCCTTTGCCTCAAAGGAATTTGAAATGATTTATATAATCTTCAGGCAAATTACTTAAGGAAAAGCAAAAGCAATGGATTGCAATAAAAAGGTTCTGTAATCCCACCTAGGGTTATATCCTTAACACAACATTGAAACTTAGGATTGCTATTTATAATATTCATCCACTAAAGTGTATTTTATGCAATTGAGTCCATTACTTGTATTTTTGTTCGATTAAGATATTCAAATATTATATTTTTCTCACTAATCAAATCAAACGACATTAACAATAAATTTAAAAATCAAAATATTGCATTTTTTCAATTTCTAGAATTTTAAAATATGATAGGGATAAATGAATTGTAAATTCCCTATTGCATTTAAATTTTGCTATTTTCTGAATTGTCTCCTTTGCCTCAATGCAATTTGAAATGATTTATATAATCACTAGGCAAATTACTTACGAAAAAGCAAAAGCAATCGACTGTAATAAGAAGGTTCTGCACTCCCATCTAAGGATATATGCTTAACACAACATTGAAACTTGGCACTGGTATTTATGATATTCATCCACTAAAATGTATTTTATGCAATTAAGTCCATTACTTGTATTTTTGTTAAATTAAGATATTCAAATATTGTATTTTTCTCACTAATTAAATCAAACGACATTAACAATAAATTGAGAAATCAAAATATTTCAATTTTGCAATTTTTTGAATTTTAAAATCTACTATGGATAAGTGAATTGTCAATACTCTATTCAATTTAAAATTTGCAATTTTCTAAATTGCCTCCTTTACCTCAATGTAATTTGAAATGATTTATATAATCTTCAGGCAAATTACTTAAGAAAAAGCAAAAGCAAATAAGAGAGTTCTGCACTCCCATCTAGGGATATATGCTTAACACAACATTGAAACTTGGGATTGCTATTTATAATATTCATCCACTAAAGTGTATTTTATGCAATTGAGTCCATTACTTGTATTGTTGTTCAATTAAGATATTCAAATATTGTATTTTTCTCTCCAATCAAATCAAACGACACTAAAAATAAATTTAAAAATCAAAATATTGCCTTTTTGCAAGTTTTAGAATTTTAAAATCTGCTAGTGATAAATGAATTGTCAATACTCTTAAATTTAAATTTTGCAATTTTCTTAATTGTCTCCTTTGCCTCAATGCAATTTGAAATGATTTATAGAGTTCTTGTCTTCAGACAAATTACTTAAGAAAAAGGAAAAGCAATGGACTCTAATAAGATGGTTCCGCACTCTAGGGATATATGCTTCACACAATCTTGAAACTTGGGATTGCTAATTATAATATTAATCCACTAAAGTGTCCTTTATGCAATTTAGTCCATTACTTGTATTTATATTCAATTAACATATTCAAATATTATATTTTTCACATATTATATTTTCTCACCACTTAAATCAAACGACATTAACAATAAATTTAATAATCAAAATATTTCAATTTTGCAATTTTTAAAATTTTAAAATCTGCCAAGGATAAATGAATTGTCAATACTCTGTTGAAGTTAAATTTTGAAATTTTCTGAATTGTTTCCTTTGCCTCAATGCAATTTGAAATGATTTATATAATCTCCAGGCAAATTACTTAAGAAAAAACAAAAGCAATGGACTGTAATAAGAAGGTTTTGCACTCCCATCAAGGGATATAGGCTTAGAAAACATTGAAACTTGTGATTGCTATTTATAATAGTCATTTACTAAAGTGTTTTTTATGCAATTGAGTCCGTTACTTGTAATTTTGTTCAATTGACTTATTCAAATCTTGTATTTTTCTCACCAATTAAATCAAACGACATTAACAACAAATTTAAAAATCAAAATATTGCACTTTTGCAATTTTTAGAATTTTAAAATCTGCTAGGGATAAATAAATTGTCAATAATTTGTTGAATTTAAATTTTGAAAATTTATTAATTGTCTCCTTCGTCTCAGTGCAATTTGAAATGATTTATAGAATTCTTGTGTCCAGAGAAATTAGTTAAGAGAAAGGAAAATGAATGGACTCTAATAAGATGGTTCGCCGCACCCATCTAGCGATATATGCTTCACACAACCTTGAAATTTGAGACTGTTATTTATAATATTCATCCACTAAAGTGTCGTTTATGCAATTGAGTCCATTACTTGTATTTTTGTTTAATTAACATATTCAAATATTATATTTTTCTCATATTATATTTTTCTCACCAATCAAGTCAAACGACATTAACAACAAATTTAAAAATCAAAATATTGCATTTTTGCAATTTTTAGAATTTTAAAATCTGCTAGGGATAAATAAATTGTCAATAATCTATTGAATTTAAAATTTGAAATTTTCTTAATTGTCTCCTTTGCCTCAATGTAATTTGAAATGATTTATAGAATTCTTGTCTTCAGACAAATTACTTAAGAAAAAGGAAAAGCAAAGGACTCTAATAAGGTGGTTCTCCACTCCTATCTAGGGATATATGCTTCTTACAACCTTGAAACTTGAGATTTCTATTTATAATATTCATCCACTAAAGTGTCTTTTATGCAATTGAGTCCATTACTTGTATTTTTGTCCAATTAACATATTCAAATATTATATTTTTCACATATTATATTTTTCTCACCATTTAAATCAAACGACATTAGCAATAAATTTAAAAATGATTTATATAATTTTTAGGCAAATTACCTAAGAAAAAGCAAAAGCAATAAACTGTAATAAAAAGGTTCTACACTCCCGTCTAGAGATATATGCTTAACACAACATTGAAACTTGGGATTGCTATTTATAATATTCATCCACTAAATTGTATTTTATGCAATTGAGTCCATTACTTGTATTTTTGTTAAATTAAGATATTCAAATATTGTACTTTTCTCACCAATCAAATCAAACGACATTAACAATAAATTTAAAATTCAAAATTTTGCATTTTTGCAATTTTTAGAATTTTAAAATCTGTTAGGGATAAATGAATTGTCAATACTCTATTGAATTTAAATTTTGTAATTTTCTTAATTGTCTCCTTTGCCTCGATGCAATTTGAATTGATTTATAGAATTCTTATCTTCAGACAAATTACTTAAGAAAAAAGAAAAGCAATGGACTCTAATAAGATGGTTCAGCACTCCCATCTAGGGATATATGCTTCACACAATCTTGAAACTTGCGATTGCTATTTATAATATTCATCCACTAAAGTGTCTTTTATGCAATTCAGTCCATTACCTGTATTTTTGTTCAATTAATTTATTCAAATATTATATTTTTCACACATTATATTTTTCTCACCACTTAAATCGAACGACATTCATAATAAATTTAAAAATCAAAAAATTTCAATTTTGCAATTTTTAGAATTTTAAAATCTGCTAAGGATAAATGAATTGTCAATACTCTGTATAAGTTAAATTTTGCAATTTTCTGAATAGTGTCCTTTGCCTCAACGCAATTTGAAATGGTTTATATAATCTTCAGGCAAATTACTTAAGACAAAACAAAAGCAATAGACAGTAATAAGAAGGTTCTGCACTCCCATCTAGGGAAATATGCTTGACAAAACATTGAAACTTGGGATTGCTATTTATAATATTCATCCCTTAAAGTGTTTTTTATGCAATTGAGTCCATTACTTGTAATTTTGTTCAATTAAATTATTCAAATATTGTATTTTTCCCACCAATCAAATCAAACGACATTAACAACAAATTTAAAAATCAAAATATTGCATTTTTGCAATTTTTAGAATTTTAAAATATGCTAGTGATTAATGAATTCTTAATACTCTGTTGAATTTAAATTTCGCAATTTTCTTAATTGTCTCCTTTGCCTCAATGCAATTTGAAATGACTTATAGAATTCTTGTCTTTAGACAAATTACTTAAGAAAAGGGAAAATCAATGGACTCTAATAAGGTGGTTCCCCACTCCTATCTAGGGATATATGCTTCATACAACCTTGAAACTTGAGATTGCTATATATAATATTCATCCGCTAAAGTGTATTTTATGCAATTGGGTCCATTACTTGTATTTTTGCTCAATTAACATATTCAAATATTATATTTTTCACATATTATATTTTTCTCACCAATTAAATCAAACCATATTAACAATAAATTGTAAAATCAAAATATTTCATGTTTGCAATTTTTTGAAATTTAAAATCAACTATGGATAAGTGAATTGTCAATATTCTGTTCAATTTAAATTTTGCAATTTTCTAAATTGCCTCCTTTGCCTCAATGCAATTTGAAATAATTTATATAATCTTCAGGCAAATTATTTAAGAAAAAGCAAAAGGACTGTAATAAAAAGGTTCTGCACTCCCATCTAGAGATATATGCTTAACGCAACATTGAAAATTGGGATTGCTATTTAGCATATTCATCCACTAAATTGTATTTTATGCAATTGAGTCCATTACTTGTATTTTTGTTAAATTAAGATATTCAAATATTGTATTTTTCTCACCAATCAAAGCAAACGACATTAACAATAAATTAAAAATCAAAATATTGCATTTTTGCAATTTTTAGAATTTTAAAGTCTACTAGGGATAAATGAATTGTTAATACTTTGTTGAAATTAAATTTTGTAATTGTTTGAATTCCATCATTTGCCTCAATGCAATTTGAAATTATTTATAGAATTCTTGTCTTTAGACAAATTATTTAAGAAAAAGGAAAAGCAATGAACTCTAATAAGATGGTTCCACACTCCCATCTAGGGATATATGCTACACATAATCTTGAAACTTGGGATTGCTGTTTATAATATACATCCACTAAAGTGTCTTTTATGTAATTCAGTCCATTACTTGTATTCTTGTTCAATTAACATATTAAAATATTATATTTTTCACATATTATATTTTTCTCACTAATTAAATTAAACGACATTAACATTAAATTTAAAAATCAAAATATTTCAATTGTCAAATTTTTAGACTTTTGAAATCTACTACGGATAAGTGAATTGTCAATACTTTGTTGAATTCAGATTTTGCAATTTTTGGAATTGTCTCTTTTGTTTCAACGCAATTGGAAATAATTTATATAATCATCAGGCAAATTACTTCAGAAAAAGCAAAAGCAATCGACTGTAATAAGAAGGCTCTACCCTTCCATTTAGTGATATATGCTTAACACAACACTGAAACATAAGATTGTTATTTATAATATTCATCCGCTAAAGTGTATTTGATGCAATTAAGTCCATTACTTGTATTTTTGTTCAATTAACAAATTCAAATATTATATTTTTCACATATTAAATTTTTCTCACGATTAAATTAAACGGCATTAACAATAAATTTAAAAATCAAAATATTTCAATTTTGCAATTTTTTGAATTTTAAAATTTGGTAGGGATAAATGAATTGTCAATATTCTGTTAAATTTAAATTTTTCAATTTTTTGAATTTGAAATGATTTATATAATTTTCAGGCAAATTACTTAAGAAAAAACAAAAGTAATGGACACTAATAAGAAGGTTATGCACTCCCATCTAGGGATATATGCTTAACACAATATTGAAATTTGGGGTAGCTATTTATAATAATCATCGACTAAAGTATATTTTATGCAATTGAGTTCATTACTTGTATTTTTGTTCAATTAACTTATGCAAATATTGAATTTCCCACATATTATATTTTTCTGACCAATTAAATCAAACGACATTAACATTAAATTTAAAAATCTAAATATTTCAATTTTTCATTTTTGCGAATTTAAAAATCTACTACGGATAATTAAATTATCAATACTCTGTTAAATTTAAATTTTGCAATTTTTTAAATTGTCTCTTTTGCCTCAACGCAATTTGAAATGATTTATATAATTTTCAGGCAAATTACTTAAGAAGAAGCAAAAGCAATGGACAGTAATTAGAAAGTTCTGCACTCCCATCTAGGGATATATACTTAACACAACATTGAAACTTGGGTCTGCTATTTATAATATTCATCCAACAAAGTGTATTTTATGTAATTGAGTCCATTACTTGTGTTTTTGTTCAATTAACATATTCAAATATTATATTTTTCACATATTATATTTTTCTCACCAATTAAATCAAACGACATTAACATTAAATTTAAAAATCAAAATATTTCAATTTTGCACTTTTTCGAAGTTTAAAATCTACTACGGATAATTGAATTGTCAATACTCTGTTGAATTTAGATTTTGCAATTTTTCTGAATTGTCACCTTTCTCTCAACGCAATTCAAGCAAAAGCAATGGACTGTAATAAGAATGTTCTGCACTCCTATATATTGATATATGCTTAACACAACAATGAAACTTGGGACTGCTATTTATAATATTCATCAACTAAAGTGCATTGTATGCAATTGAGTCTATTACTTGTATTTTTGTTCAATTAATAGATTCAAATATCATATTTTTCACATAGTATATTTTTCTCACCAATTAAGTCAAACTGCATTAACGATAAATTTAAAAATGAAAATATTTCAATTTTGCACTTTTTTGAAGTTTAAAATCTACTACGGATAATTGAATTGTCAATATTCTGTTGAATTTAGATTTTGCAATTTTTTGAATTGTCGCCTTTCCCTCAACGCAATTTGAAATGATTTATATAATATTTAGGCAAATTACCGAAGAAAAAGCAAAAGTAATCGACTGTAATAAGAAGACTCTACACTCTCATCTAATGATATATGCTTAACACAACATTGAAACTTGGGACAACTATTTATAATATTCATCCGCTAAAGTGTATTTTATACAATTGAGTCCATTACTTGCATTTTTGTTCAATTAACATATTCAAATATTATATTTTTCTCACCAATTAAATCCAACAACATTAACATTAAATTTAAAAATCAATATATCTCAATTGTGCACATTTTCGAATTTTAAAATCTACTAGGGATAAATGAATTGTCAATACTCTGTTGAATTTAAATTTTGCAATTTTCGGAATTGCCTCTTTTGCCTCAACGCAATTTGAAATAATTTATATAATTTTCAGGCAAATTACTAAAGAAAAAGCAAAAGCAATCGACTGTAATAAGAAGGCTCTACACTCCCATCTAGTGATATATGCTTAACACAACATTCAAACTTGGGACTGTTATTTATCATATTCATCCACTAAAGTGTATTTTATACAATTGAGTCCATTACTTGTATTTTTGTTCAATTAACATATTTGATTATTATATTTTTCACATATTATATTTTTTTCACCAATTAAATCAAACGACATTAAAATTAAATGAAAAAATCAAAATATTTCAATTGTGCACTTTTTCAAATTTTAAAATCTGCTAGGGATAAATGAATTGTCAATACTCTGTTGAATTTAAATTTTGCAATTTTCAGAATTGTCTCCTTTGTCTCAATGCAATTTGAAATAATTTATGTAATCTTTAGGCAAATTATTTAAGAAGAAGCAAAAGCAATCAACTGTAATAATAAGGCTCTACACTCCCATCTAGTGATATATGCTTAACACAACATTGAAACTTGGGACTACTTTTTATAATATTGACCCGCTAAAGTGTATTTTATGCAATTGAGTCCATTACTTGTATTGTTGTTCAATTGACATATTCAAATATTATATTTTTCGCATATTATATTTTTCTTACCAATTAAATCAAAGGACATTAACATTAAGTTTAAAAATCAAAATATTTCAATTTTGCACATTTTCAAATTTTAAAATTTGCTAGGGATAATTGAATTATCAATACTGTGTTGAATTTAAATTTTGCAATCTTCGGAATTGTCTCCTTTGCCTCAACGCAATTTGAAATAATTTATGTAATCTTCAGGCAAATTACTGAAGAAAAAGCAAAAGCAATCGACTGCAACAGGAAGGCTCTACACTCCCATCTAGTGATATATGCTTAACACAACATTGAAACTTGGGACTGTTATGGATAATATTCATCCACTAAAGTGTATTTTATGCAATTGAGTCCATTACTGGCATTTTTGTCCAATTAACTTATTCAAATATTGTATTTTGCACATATTATATTTTTCTCACTAATTAAATCAAACGATATTAACATTAATTTTAAAAATCAAAATATTTCAATTTTGCACTTTTTTGAATTTTAAAATCTACTACAGATAATTGAATTGTCCATACTCTATTGAATTTAAATATTGCAATTTTTTGAATTGTCTCCTTTGCCTCAACGCAATTTGAGATGATTTATATAATTTTTAGGCAAATTACATAAGAAAAAGCAAAAGCAATGGACTGTAATAAGAAAGTTTTGCACTCCCATCTAGGGATATATGCTTAATACAACCTTGAAACTTGGGTTTGCTATTTATAATATTCATCCAATAAAGTGTATTTTATGCAATTGAGTCCATCACTTGTATTTTTGTTCAATTAGCATATTCAAATATTATATTTTTCACATATGATATTTTTCTCACCAATTAAACCAAACGACATTAACATAAAAAAAAGCAAAAGCAATGGACTGTTATAATATGGTTTTGCACTCCCATCTTAGGATATATGCTTAACACAATATTGAAACTTGGGATTGCTATTTATAATATTCATCCACTAAAGTGTATTTTATGCAATTGTGTCCATTACTTGTATTTTTGTTCAATTAACATATTTAAATATTATAATTTTCACATATTATATTTTTCTCACCAATTAATTTGAACGACATTAATAATAAATTTAAAAGTTAAAATATTTCAATTTTCCAATTTTTAGAATTTTAAAATTTGCTAGGGATAAATGAATTGTCAATTCTCTGTTGAAATTAAGTTTTGCAATTTTCAGAATTGCCTCCTTTCCCTCAACGCAATTTGAAATGATATATATAATCTTCACGCAAATTGCTTAAGAAAAAGCAAAAGCAATAGGCTGTAATAAGAAGGTTCTGCACTCTCATCTAGGGATGTATGCTTAACACAACATTGAAACTTGGGATTGCTACTTATAATATTTTTCCACTAAAGTGTATTTTATGCAATTGATTCCATTATTTGTATTTTTATTTAATTAACTTATTCAAATATTGTATTTTTCTCACCAATCAAATCAAATGACATTAATAATATGTTTAAAAATCAAAATATTGCACTTTTGCAATTTTTGGAATTTTAAAATCTGCTAGGGATAAAAGATTTGTCAATACTCTGTGAAATTTAAATTTTGCAATTTTCTGAATTGTCACCTTTGCCTTAACACAATTTGAAACAATTTATATAATTTTCAGGTAAATTACTTAAGAAAAAGCAAAAGCAATGGACTCTAATAAGAAAGTTCTGCACTCCCATCCAAGGATATACGCTTAACACAACATTGAAACTTGGGATTGCTATTTATAATATTCATCCACTAAAGTGTATTTTATGCAATTAAGTCCATTACTTGTATTTTTGTTCAATTAACTTATTCAAAAATTGTATTTTTCTCACCAATCAAATCAAATGACGCTCAAATCTATTTTCTTAATCGTCTCCTTTGCCTGAATGCAATTTGAAATGATTTATAGAATTCTTGTCTTTAGACAAATTACTTAAGAAAAAGGAAAAGCAATGGACTAAGATGGTTCCCCACACCCAACAAGGGATATATGCTTCACATAACCTTGAAACTTGAGATTGCTATTTATAATATTCATCTACTAACAAGGGATATATGCTTCACATAACCTTGAAACTTGAGATTGCTATTTATAATATTCATCCACTAAAGTGTCTTTTATGCAATTAAGTCCATTACTTGTATTTTTTTTTTCAATTAGCATATTCAAATATTATATTTTTCACATATTATATTTTTCTCACCAATTAAATCAAACGACAATAACATTAAATATAAAAATTAAAATATTTAAATTTTGCACTTTTTCGAATTTTCAAATCTACTAGGGATAAATGAATTATCAATACTCTGTTGAATTTAAATTTTGCAATTTTTGGAATTGCCTCCTTTGCCTCAACGCAATTTGAAATGATTTATATAATCTTCAGGCAAATTACATAAGAAAAAGCAAAAGCAATGGACTGCAATAAGATGGTTCTGCACTCCTATCTAGGGATATATGCTTAACACAACATTGAAAGTTGGGACTGCTATTTATAATATTCATCCACTAAAGTGTATTTTATACAATAGAGTCCATTACTTGTATTTTTGTTCAATTAACATATTCAAATATGATATTTTTCACATATTATATTTTTCCCACCAATTAAATCAAATGACATTAACAATAAATTTAAAAATCAAAATATTTCAATTTTACAATTTTTCGAATTTTAAAATTTGGTAGGGATAAGTGAATTGTCTGGTGAATTTAAATTCTACAATTTTCTAAATTGTCCCCTTTGCCTCAACGCAATTTAAAATGATTTACATAATGTTCAAGCAAATTACATAAGAAAAAGCCAAAGTAATGGACAGTAATAAGATGGTTCTGCACTCCCATCTTGGGATATATGCTTAACATAACATTGAAACTTGTGATTGCTATTTATAATATTCATCCACTAAAGTGTATTTTATGCAATTGAGTCCATTACTTGTATTTTTGTTCATTTAACATATTTAAATATTATAATATTCACATATTATATTTTTCTCACGAATTAAATCGAATGACATTAATAATAAATCTAAAAGTTAAAATATTTCAATTTTTCAAATTTTAGAATTTTAAAATCTGCTAGGGATAAATGAATTGTCAATTCTCTGTTGAAGTTAAATTTTGCAATTTTCAGAATTGCTTCCTTTGCCTTAACGCAATTTGAAATGATTTATATAATCTTCACGAAAATTTCTTAAGAAAAAGTAAATGCAATGGATAGTAATAAGATGGTTCTACACTCCTATCTAGGGATATATGCTTAACACAACATTGAAAGTTGGGACTGCTATTTATAATATTCATGCACTAAAGTGTATTTTATACAATAGAGTCCATTACTTGTATTTTTGTTCAATTAACATATTCAAATATGATATTTTTCACATATTATATTTTCCCACCAATTAAATCAAATGACATTAACAATAAATTTAAAAATCAAAATATTTCAATTTTACAATTGTTTGAATTTTAAAATTTGGTAGGGATAAGTGAATTGTCAATAATCTGTTGAATTTAAATTCTGCAATTTTCTAAATTGTCCCCTTTGCCTCAACGCAATTTAAAATGATTTACATAATGTTCAAGCAAATTACATAAGAAAAAGCCAAGGTAATGGACAGTAATAAAATGGTTCTGCACTCCCATCTTGGGATATATGCTTAACATAACATTGAAACTTGTGATTGCTATTTATAATATTCATCCACTAAAGTGTATTTTATGCAATTGAGTCCATTACTTGTATTTTTGTTCATTTAACATATTTAAATATTATAATATTCACATATTATATTTTTCTCACGAATTAAATCGAACGACATTAATAATAAATCTAAAAGTTAAAATATTTCAATTTTTCAAATTTTAGAATTTTAAAATCTGCTAGGGATAAATGAATTGTCAATTCTCTGTTGAAGTTAAATTTTGCAATTTTCAGAATTGCTTCCTTTGCCTCAATGCAATTTGAAATGATTTATATAATCTTCACGAAAATTTCTTAAGAAAAAGTAAATGCAATGAGCTATAATAAGAAGGTTCTGCACTCCCATTTAGGGATATATGCTTAACACAACATTGAAACTTGGGATTGCTATTTATAATATTCATGCACTAAAGTGTATTTTATGCAATTGAGTTCATTATTTGTATTTTTGCTCAATTAACGTATTCAAATATTGTATTTTTCACATATTATATTTTGCTCACCAATTAAATCAAATGACATTAACATTAAATATAAAAATTAAAATATTTCAATTTTGCACTTTTTCGAATTTTCAAATCTGCTAGGGATAAATGAATTGTCAATACTCTGTTGAATTTAAATTTTGCAATTTTCAAAATTGTCTCCTTTGCCTCAATGCAATATGAAATGATTTATATAATCTTTAGGCAAATTACTTAAGAAAAAGCAAAAGCAATGGACTATAATAAGAAGGTTCTGTACTCCCATTTAAGGATATATGCTTAAGACAACAATGAAACTTGGGTTTGCTATTTATAATATTCATCCAGTAAAGTGCATTTTATGCAATTGAATCCATTATTTGTATTTTTGTTCAATTAACATATTACAATATTATATTTTTCACATATTATATTTTTCTCACCAATGAAATCAAACGACATTAACAATAAATTTAAAAATCAAAATATTCCATTTTTGCAATTTTTGGATTTTTAAAATCTGCTAGGGATAAATGAATTGTCAATATTCTGTCGAATTTAAATTTTGCAATTTTCAGAATTGTCTCCTTTGCCTCAACACAATTTGAAATGATTTATATAATCTTCAGGCAAATTACCTAAGAAAAAGCAAAAGCAATGGACTCTAATAAGAAGGTTTTGCCCTCCCATCTAGAGATATATACTTAAAACAACATTAAAACTTGGGACTGCTATTTATAATATTGATCTGCTAAAGTATATTTAATGCAATTGAGTCCGTTAATTGTATTTATGTTCAATTAACTTATTCAAATATTGTATTTTTCACTTATTATATTTTTCTCCCCAATTAAATCAAATGACATTAACATTAAATTTAAAAATCAAAAAATTTCAATTTTCCCCTTTTTTGAATTTTAAAATCTACTACGGATAATTGAATTGTCAATACTCTGTTGAATTTAATTTTTGCAATTTTCTGAATTGTCTCCTTTGCCTCAACGCAATATGAAATGATTTATATAATCTTGAGGCAAATTACTTAAGAAAAAGCAAAAGCAATGGACTATAATAAGAAGGTTCTGTACTCCCATCTAAGGATATATGCTTAAGACAACAATGAAACTTGGGTTTGTTATTTATAATATTCATCCAGTAAAGTGTATTTTATGCAATTGAATCCATTATTTGTATTTTTGTTCAATTAACAAATTAAAATATTATATTTTTCACATATTATATTTTTTTCACCAATGAAATCAAACGACATTAATAATAAATTTAAAAATCAAAATATTCCATTTTTGCAATTTTTAGATTTTTAAAATCTGCTAGGGATAAATGAATTGTCAATACTCTGTTGAATTTAACTTTTGCAATTTTCTGAATTGTCTCCTTTGCCTCTATGCAATTTGAAATGATTTATATAATCTCCAGGCAAATTACTTGAAAAAAAGCAAAAGTAATGAACTGTAAAATGAAAGTTCTGCACTCTTATTTAGGGATATATGCTTAAGACAACATTGAAACTTGGGTTTGCTATTTATAATATTCATCCACTAAAGTGTATTTTATGGAATTGAGTCCATTACTTGTATTTTTATTCAATTAACATATTCAAATATTATATTTTTCTCAGTAATTAAATCAGACGATATTAACAATAAATTTAAAAATCAAAATATTTCAATTTTGCAATGTTTCGAATTTCAAAATTTGCTAGGGATAAGTCAATTGTCAGTACTCTGTTGAATTTAAATTTTGCAATTTTCTAAATTGTCTCCTTTGCCTAAACGCAATTTGAAATGATTGATGTAATCTTCAGGCAAATTACTTAAGAAAAAGCAAATGCAATGGACTATAATAAAAAGATTTTGCACTCCCGTCTAGGGATATATACTTAACACAACAATGAAACTTTGAATTGCTATTTATAATAATAATCCACTAAATTGTTTTTTGTGCAATTGAGTCCATTACTTGTATTTTTGTTCAATTAAAATATTCAAATATTGTATTCTTCTTACCAATCAAATTAAACGACATTAATAATAAATTTGAAAGACAAAATATTCCATTTTTGCAATTTTTAGAAATTTAAAATCTGCTAGGGTTAAATGAATTGTTAATATTCTGTTGAATTTAAATTTTGCAATTTTCTTAATTGTCTCCTTTGCCTTAAAGCTATTTGAAATGATTTATAGTATTCTTGTCTTAAGACAAATTACGTAAGAAAAAAGAAATGCAATGTACTCTAAAAAAATGGTTCCCCACTCCCATCTAGGGATATATGCTTCACACAACCTCGAATCTTGAGATTGCTATTTATAATATTCATCCACTAAAGTGTCTTTTATGCAATTGAGTCCATTACTTGTATTTTTGTTCAATTAACTTATTCAAATATTATATTTTTCACATATTATATTTTTCTCACCAATTAAATCAAACAACATTAACAATAAATTTAAACATCAAAATATTGCATTTTTGCAATTTTTAGAATTTTAAAATCTGCTAGAGATAAATGAATTGTCAATACTCTGTTGAATTTAACTTTTGCAATTTTCTGAATTGTCTCCTTTGCCTCAACGCAAAATGAAATGATTTATATAATCTTCAGGCAAATTACCTATGAAAAAGCAAAAGCAATGGACTGTAATAAGAAGGTTCTGCACTCCCATCTAGGGATATATGCTTAAGACGACATTAAAACTTGGGTTTGCTATTTATAATATTCATCCGCTAAAGTGTATTTTATGGAATTGAGTCCATTACTTGTATTTTTGTTTAAGCAACATATTCAAATATTATATTTTTTACATATTATATTATTCTCACCAATTAAATCAAACGACATTAAGAATAATTTTCAAAATAAAAATATTGCATTTTTGCAATTTTTAGAATTTTAAAATCTGGCAGAAATAAATGAATTGTCAATACTCATGAATTTAACTTTTCCAATTTTCTGAATTGTCTCCTTTGCCTCAATGCAATATGAAATGATTTATATAATCTTCAGGCAAATTACTTAAGAAAAAGCAAAAGTAATGGATTGTAATAAGAAGGTTCTGCACTCCCATCTAGGGATATATGCTTAACCCAACATTAAAACTTGGGTTTGCTATTTATAATATTCATCCACTAAACTGTATTTTATGCAATTGAGTCCATTACTTGTATTTTTTTTCAATTAACATATTCAAATATTATATTTTTCACATATTATATTTTTCTCACCAATAAATCAAATGACATTAGCAATAAATTTTAAAATCAAAATATTCTATTTTTGCAATTTTTAGAATTTTAAAATCTGCTAAGGATAAAGAAATTGTTAATATTCTGTAAAATTTAAATTTTGCAATTTTCTTAATTGTCTCCATTGCCTCAATGTAATTTGAAGCGATTTATAGAACTATTGTATTCAAACAAATTACTTAGGCAAAAGGAAAATCAATGGACTCTAAAAAGATGGTTCCCCACTCCTATTTGGGATATATGTTTTACACAACCTTGAAACCTGAGATTGCTATTTATAATATTCATCCACTAAAGTGTCTTTTATGGAATTGTATCCATTACTTGTATTTTTGTTCAATTAACATGTTCAATTATTATACTTTTCACATATTATATTTTTCTCACCAATGAAATCAAATGACATTAATAATAAATTTAAAATTCAAAATATTCCATTTTTGCAATTTTTAGATTTTTAAAATCTGTTAGAGATAAATGAATTGTCAATACTTTGTTAAATTTAACTTTTGCAACTTTCTGAATTGTCTCCTTTGCCTCTATGCAATTTGAAATGATTTATATAATCTCCAGGCAAATTACTTAAGAAAAAGCAAAAGCAATGGACTATAATAAGAAGGTTTTGTACTCCCATCTAGGGATATATGTTTAAGAGAACATTGAAACTTGGGTTTGTTATTTATAATATTCATCCACTAAAGTGTATTGTATGTAATTGAGTCCATTACTTGTATTTTTGTTCAATTAACATATTCAAATATTATATTTTTCACATATTATATTTTTCTCACCAATTAAATCAAACGACATTAAGAATAAATTTAAAAATCAAAATATTGCATTTTTGCAATTTTTAGAATTTTAAAATCTACTAGAGATAAATGAATTGTCAATACTTTGTTGAATTTAACTTTTACAATTTTCTGAATTGTCTCCTTTGTCTCAACGCAATTTGAAATGATTTATATAATCTTGAGACAAATTATTTAAGAAAAAGCAAAAGCAATGGACTGTAATAAGAAGGTTTTGCACTCCCATCTAGAGATATATGCTTAACACAATATTAAGATTTGGGACTGCTATTTATAATATTTATCCACTAAAGTGTATTTTATGCAATTGAGTCCATTACTTGTATTTTTGTTCAATTAACATATTCAAATATTATATTTTTCACATATTATATTTTTCTCACCAATTAAATCAAACGACATTAACAATAAATTTATAGATCAAAATATTCCAATTTTGTAATTTTTCAAATTTCAAAATCTTCTAGGGATAAGTGAATTGTCAGTACTCTATTGAATTTAAATTTTGAAATTTCCTAAATTGTCTCCTTTGCCTAAATGCAATTTGAAATGATTTATATAATCTTCAGGTAAATTACTTAAGAAAAAGCAAAGACAATGGACTGTAATAAGAAGGTTTTGCACTCCCATCTAGGGATATATGCTTAACACAACATTGAAACCTGAGATTGCTATTTATAATATTCATCCACTAAAGTGTCTTTTATGGAATTGTGTTCATTACCTGTATTTTTGTTCAATTGACATATTCAAATATTAAAATTTTCACATATTATATTTTTCTCACCAATTAAATCAAACGACATTAACAATAAATTGAAAAATCAAAATATTGAATTTTTGCAATTTTTAGGATTTTAAAATCTGCTAGAGATAAATGAATTGTCAATACTCTGTTGAATTTAACTTTTGCAATTTTCTGAATTGTCTCCTTTGTCTCAACGCAACTTGAAATGATTTATGTAATATTCAGGCAAATTACTTAAGAAAAAGCAAAAGTAATGGACTGTAATAAGAAGGTTCTGCATTCCCATCTAGGGATATATGCTTAACCCAACATTACAACTTGGGTTTGCTATTTATAATATTCATCCACTAAACTGTATTTTATACAATTGAGTCCATTACTTGTATTTTTGTTCAATTAACATATTCAAATATTATATTTTTCACATATTATATTTTTCTCACCAATGAAATCAAACGACATTAGCAATAAATTTAAAAATCAAAATATTGTATTTTTTCAATTTTTAAAATTTAAAAATCTATTAGGGATAAAAAATTGTGAATAATCTGTAGAATTTAAATTGTGCAATTTTCTTAATTATCTCCATTACCTCAATGTAATTTGAAATGATTTATAGAATTCTTGTCTTCAAACAAATTACTTAGGAAAAAGGAAAACCAATGGACTCTAAAAATATGGTTTCCCACTCCCATTTGGGATATATGCTTTAGACAACCTTGAAACCTGAGATTGCTATTTATAATATTCATTCACTAAAGTGTCTTTTATGGAATTGTGTCCATTACTTGTATTTTTGTTCAATTGACATATTCAAATATTATATTTTTCACATATTATATTTTTCTCACCAATTAAATCAAACGACATTAACAATAAATTTAAAAATCAAAATATTGCATTTTTTCAATTTTTAGAATTTTAAAATTTACTAGAGATAAATGAATTGTCAATACTCTGTTGAATTTAACTTTTGCAATTTTTTGAATTGTCTCCTTTGCCTTAACGCAATATGAAATGATTTATATAATCTTTAGGCAAATTACTGAAGAAAAAGCAAAAGCAATGGAGTGTAATAAGAGGTTCTGCACTCCTATTTAGGGATATATGCTTAAGACTATTGCTCCCACAGCCTTGTATGGGTTGTAATTGTTGTCAACTAAGGTTAAGTGTGCAAGAAAGTAAAGCCACATGGAAGGGCAAGAAAGTAAATATGCCGCTTTAAGGCAAGAACGTAAATCCGCCACGTAAGCCCTATTAGGGTTTCATGAAAAAGAGTATATAAAGGGCCTAGAAGACAAAAGAAAAAAAAGAGGGGGGGCCAACAAAATTGAATAAATGGCAACCCTACAACAACCGGTCAAAAAGAAGAGAAAATAATATACCTAAAGGGAACCCCACCGTCGGCAAAAAAGAAAGGAGAAAAAGAGGAGACGGCCGAAGGGGGGCTGAATGAAGAATAGAGGTCGAGAGGAGACGGCCGAAAAGAGAGTAGAACGGCAAGAGATCATAAATGACACCACCAGAAAAGCAAACCAGAAACGTCACCACCGGGAGAGCAAACTAGAACGTGCGACCTCCTGCAAGGAAACCAGAAACACGTCCTGCAAGCAAACTAGAAACACGTCCTACAAGCAAACCAGAAACGCACAACCAGCAAGAGGAGAAATAAGAAACAGACCACCCGGAAGAGAAGACAGCAGACCTGGTATCTGTGAGACCACCCAGAAGAGAAGAGAATAGACCTGGTATCCGTGAGATCACTCGAAAGAGAAGAGAGCAGATTTGGTATCCGTGAGACCAACTGGAAGAGAAGACAGCAGACCAGAAGCGTGAGGCAGGCCAAGAGACGTGAAACAGCAGACCAGAAGCGTGGGTGTACGTCAGGAGACAGCGTGAGACTAGAACGTGCAACAGCGTGATAGACCAAAAGCATGAGGACAGGCCGTGAAATAGTAAGACCGTGAAATAGGAGATGGGTGAGACCGTGAGACGATGAAAGCAGGAGGCTGTGTGAGACAACCTAGAGAAGGAATTTGGCGAAGCATCGGAAAGAACTCAACATATTTCCATATTTCTTCAAGAGAGGTTAGAGAGCGTTGCGGTGAACTTCTAAGCGGCAGTGGAGCAGCTTTTCAATTCAACAGAGGCAAGACAAGCTAGAAGAAGGGTAGACACAGTAAGTAACACTCTTTGTATTGTACTTGCTTAGTAGTTGCAATAGTGAAAGGAGTAGAAGATTAAGACATCCATTGTAACTAGAATTCTCAAGTATAGTGGATATTCTCGGTAAGGGAGAGTCCCTACCACCATGGATGTACGTCACATTAACGGAACCACGTAAATCTCGTGTGTCCTTAATTTGCTTTACGTTCTATGTTTTGAATTGAGTTGTGAACGCAGCTAAAGTATCAGCCAACCCATAACCTAACGAAGACCTAAACAAGAACATCTAAATTGTCTATTAGGCAAGGTGTCTGAAAGGTGACTTTGGGGACTACTATGATTAGTTGGTAGCAATAGATCTACCTTAGTTGAATCTGAGAAAGAGTTCCCTTTTAAGAAGAGATTGAAGTTGTTCATTTACTTGCAAATTGCGAATTGTGGTGATACTAATTCACCCCCCCTCTCAGTATCACAAACTAGTATATCCTAGGGTGAAGTTGGGAACTTTAAAGACAACATTGAAACTTGGGTTTGCTATTTATAATATTCATCCACTAAACTGTATTTTATGCAATTGAGTCCATTACTTGTATTTTTGTTCAATTAACATACTCAAATATTATATTTTTCACATATTATATTTCTCTCACTAATGAAATCAAACGACATTAATAATTTAAATTTTTAGATTTTTAAAATCTGCTAGGGATAAAGAAATTGTTAATAATCTATAGAATTTAAATTTTGCAATTTTCCTAAATGTCTCCATTGCCTCAATGTAATTTGAAACGATTTATGGAATTCTTTTCCTCAAACAAATTACTTAGGAAAAAGGAAAACCAATCGACTCTAAAAAGATGGTTCCCCACTCCCATTTAGGATATATGCTTTACACAACCTTGAAACCTGAGATTGCTACTTATAATATTCATCCACTAAAGTGTCTTTTATGGAATTGTGTTCATTACTTGTATTTTTGTTCAATTGACATATTCAAATATTATATTTTTCACATATTATATTTTTCTCACTAATTAAATCAAATGATATTAATAATAAATTTAAAAATCAAAATATTGCATTTTTTCAATTTTTAGAATTTTAAAATCTACTAGAGATAAATGAATTGTCAATACTTTGTTGAATTTATCTTTTTCAATTTTCTGAATTGTCTCCTTTGCCTCAACACAATATGAAATGATTTATATAATCTTCAGGCAAATTACTTAAGAAAAAGTAAAAGCAATGGACTGTAATAAGAAGGTTCTACACTCCCATCTAGGGATATATGCTTAAGACAACATTGAAACTTGGGTTTGCTATTTATAATATTCATCCATTAAAGTGTATTTTATGCAATTGAGTCCATTACTTGTATTTTTGTCCAATTAACATATTCAAATATTATATTTTTCACATATTATATTGTTCTCACCAATGAAATCAAACGACATTAACAATAAGTTTAAAAATCAAAATATTCCATTTTTTCAATTTTTAGATTTTTAAAATCTGCTAAGGATAAATGAATTGTCAATACTCTGTTGAATTTAACTTTTGCAATTTTCTGGATTGTCTCCTTTGCCTCAATGCAATTTGAAATGATTTATATAATCTGCAGGCAAATTACTTAAGAAAAAGCAAAAGCAATGGACTGTAATAAAAAGGTTCTGCATTCCCATCTAAGGATATATGCTTAAGACAACATTGAAACTTGGGTTTGCTATTTATAATATTCATCCACTAAACTGTATTGTATGCAATTGAGTCTATTACTTGTATTTTTGTTCAATTAAAATATTCAAATATTATATTTTTCACATATAGAATTCTTGTCTCAACACCAATTACTTAGGAAAAAGGAAAAGCAATGAACTCTAATAAGATGGTTCCCCACTCCCATCTAGGGATATATGCTTTACACAACCTTGAAACTTGAGATTGCTATTTATAATATTCATCCACTAAAGTGTCTTTTATACAATTGAGTCCATTACTTGTATTTTTGTTCACTTAACATATTCAAATATTATATTTTTCACATATTATATTTTTCTCACCAATTAAATCAAGCTACATTAACAATAAATTTAAAAATCAAAATATTGCATTTTTGTAATTTTTAGAATTTTAAAATCTGATAAGGATAAATAAATTGTCAATACTCTGTTGAATTTAAATTTTGTAATTTTCTAAATTGTCTCTTCACCTCAACGCAATTTCAAATGATTTATATAATCTTCAGGCAAATTACTCCAGAAAAAGCAAGAGCAATGGACTGTAAAGAGAAGGTTCTGGACTCCCATCTAGCGATATATGTTTAACACAACATTGAAACTTGGGATTACTGTTTATAATATTCATCCACTAAAGTGTATTTTATGTAATTGGGTCCATTAGTTGTATTTTTGCTCAATTAACATATTCAAATATTATATGTTTCACATATTATATTTTTCTCAGCAATTAAATCAAATGACATTAATAATAAATTTAAAAATCAAAATATTTCAATTTTGCAATTTTTTGAATTGTCTCTTTTGCCTCAATGCAATTTGAAATAATTTATATAATCTTCAGGCAAATTACTTAAAAAAAAGCAAAAGCAATGGATTGTTAAATAAAGGTTCTGCACTCCCATATAGGGATATATGCTTAACACAATATTGAAGCTTGAAATTGCTATTTATAATATTCATCCACTAAAGTGTATTTTATGCAATTGAGTCCATTACTTGTATTTTTGTTCAATTAACAGGTTCAAATATTGTATTTCTCTCACTAATCAAATCAAATGACATTAACAATAAATGTAAAAATCAAAATATTGCATTTTTTCAATTTTTAGAATTTTAAAATCTTCTAGGGTTAAATGAATTCTTAGTACTCTCTTGAATTTGACTTTTGCAATTTTCTTAATTGTCCTCTTTGCCTCAATGGAATTTTAAATGATTTATAGAATTCTTGTCTTTAGACAAATTACTTAAGAAAAAGGAAAAGCAATGGACTCAAATAAGATGGTTCCCCACTCCCATTTAGGGATATATGCTTAACACAGCCTTGAAACTTGAGATTGTTATTTATAATATTCATCCACTAAAGTGTATTTTATGCAATTGAGTCCATTAATTGTATTTTTGTTCAATTAACATGTTCAAATATTGTATTTCTCTCACCAATCAAATCAAATGACATTAACAATAAACGTAAAAATCAAAATATTGCATTTTTGCAATTTTTAGACTTTTAAAATCTTCTAGGGTTAAATGAATTGTCAGTACTCTGTTGAATTTAACTTTTTTAATTTTCTCAATTGTTTCCTTTGCCTCAATGGAATTTGAAATGATTTATAGAATTCTTGTCTTCAGACAAATTACTTAAGAAAAAGGAAAAGCAATGGACTCAAATAAGATGATTCCCCACCCCCATTTAAGGATATATGCTTAACACAACCTTGAAACTTGAGATTGCTATTTATAATATTCATCCACTAAAGTGTATTTTATGCAATTGAGTCCATTACTTGTATTTTTGTTCAACTAACATATTGAAATATTATATTTTCACATATTATATTTTTCCTACGAATTAAATCAAACAACATTAACAATAAATTTAAAAATCAACATATTGCATTTTTGGAGTTTTTAGAATTTCAAAATTACTTGAAATGATTTATATAATCTTCTGGCAAATTGCTTAAGAAAAAGCAAAAGTAATCGACTGTAATAAGAAAGTTCTGCACTCTCATCTTGGGATTGCTTTTTATGATATTCATCCTCTAAAGTGTATTTTATGCGATTGAGTCCATTACTTGTATTTTTGTACAATTAACTTATTCAAATATTGTATTTTTCTCACCAATCAAATTAAGCGAGATTAACAGTAAATTTAAAAATCAAAATATTGCATTTTTACAATTTTTAGAGTTTTAAAATCTACTAGGGATAAATGAATTGTCAATATTCTATTGAATTTAACTTTTGCAATTTTTTGAATTTTCTCCTTTGCCTCAATGCAATTTGAAATGATTTATATAATTTTGAGGCAAATTTCTTAAGAAAAAGCAAAAGCAATGGATTGTAATAAGAAGGTTATGCACTCTCATCTAGGGATATATCCTTAACACAACATTGAAATTTGGGATTGCCATTTATAATATTCATCCACTAAAGTGTATTTTATGCAATTAAGTCCATTACTTGTATTTTTGTTCAATTAACATGTTCAAATATTGTATTTTTCTCACCAATCAAATCAAACGACATTAACAACAAATTTAACAATCAAAATATTGCATTTTTGCAATTTTTAGAATTTTAAAATTTGCTAGGGATAAACAAATTGTCAATAATCTGTTGAATTTAAATTTTGCAATTTTCTTAATTGTCTCCCTTACCCTAATGGAATTTGAAAGGATTTTGAAATGATTTATAGAATTATTGTCTTTAGACAAATTACTTAAGAAAAAGGAAAAGCAATGGGCTCAAATAAGATGGTTCCCCCCTCCCATCTAGGGACATATGCTTCACACAACCTTGAAACTTGAGATTGCTATTTATAATATTCATCCACTAAAGTCTCTTTTATACAATTGAGTCCATTACTTGTATTTTTGTTCAATTAACATATTCAAACATTATATTTTTCTCACCAATTAAATCAAACGACATTAACAATAACTTTAAAGGTCAAAATATTTCTATTTTGCAATTTTAAGAATTTTAAATTCTACTAGGAATAAATGAATTGTCAATACTGTGTTGAATTAAAATTTTGCAATATTCTGAATTGTCTCCTTTTCCTCAACACAATTTGAAATGTTTTATATAATATTCAGACAAATTACTTAAGAAAAAGCAAAACTAATGGATTGTAACAAGAAGGTTCTGCAGTCCCATCTTGGGATATATGCTTAACACAACATTAAAACATGAGATTGCTATTTATAATATTTGTCCACTAATGGATTGCAATTTTTAGAATTTTAAAATCTTCTAGGGTTAAATGAATTGTTAATACTCCCTTGAATTTGACTTTTGCAATTTTCTGAATTGTCTTCTTTGCCTCAATGGAATTTGAAATGATTTATAGAATTCTTATCTTCAGACAAATTACTTAAGAAAAAGGAAAAGCAATGGACTCAAATAAGATGGTTCCCCACTCCCATTTAGGGATATATGCTTAACACAACCTTGAAACTTGAGATTGCTATTTATAATATTCATCCACTAAAGTGTATTTTATGCAATTGAGTCCATTACTTGTATTTTTGTTCAATTAACTTATTCAAATATTGCATTTTTCTCACCAATCAAATCTAACGACATTGACAACAAATTTAAAAATCAAAATATTATATTCTTGCAATTTTTAGAATTTTAAAATCTGTTAGGGATAAATGAATTATCAATACTCTGTTAAATTTAAATTTTGCAATTTTCTAAATTGTCTCATTTGCATCAATGCAATTTGAAATGATTTATATAATTTTCAAGCAAATTACTTCAAAAAAAGCAAAAGCAATCGACTGTAACAAGAAGGTTCTGCACTCCCATCTTGAGATATATGCTTATCACAACATTGAAATTTGGGATTGCTATTTATAATATTCATCCACCAACGTGCATTTTATGCAATTGAGTCCATTACTTGTATTTTTGTTCCATTGACATATTCAAATATTATATTTTTCACATATTATATTTTTCTCACCAATTAAGTCAAACGACATTAATAATAAATTTAAAAATCAAAATATTGCATTTTTGCAAATTTTAAAATCTACTGGGGATAAATGAATTGTCAATACACTGTTGAATTTAACTTTTGCAATTTGAAATAATTTATATAATCTTCAGGCAAATTATAAGCAATGAAATCTAATAAGAAGGTTCTGCACTCTCATTTAGGGATATATGCTTAACACGACATTGAAACTTGGGATTACTATTTATAATATTCGTCCATTAAAGTGTATTTTATGCAATTAAGTCCATTATTTGTATTTTTGTTCAATTAACTTATTTAAATATTGTATTTTTCTCACAAATCAAATCAAACGACTTTAATAACAAAGTTAAAAATCAAAATATTGCATGTTTGCAATTTTTAGAATTTTAAAATCTATTAGGGATAAATAAATTGTCAATAATCTGATGAATTTAAATTTTGCAATTTTCTTAATTCTCTCCTTTGGCTCAATGCAATTTGAAATGATTTATAAAATTCTTGTTTTCAGAAAAATTACTTAAGAAAAAGGAAAAGCAATGCACTTTAATAAGAAGGTTCTGCACTCCCATCTAAATTGTATTTTATGCATTTGAGTCCATTACTTGTATTTTTGTTTAATTAAGATATTCAAATATTGTATTTTTCTCACCAATCAAATCAAACGACATTAACAATAAATTTAAAAATCAAAATATTGCATTTTTGAAATTTTTAGAATTTTAAAATCTATTAGGGATGAACGAATTGTCAATACTCTGTTGAATTTAAATTTTCCAATTTTCTTAATTGTCTTTTTTGCCTCAATGCAATTTGAAATGATTTATAGAATTCTTGTCTTCAGACAAATTATGTAAGAAAAAGGAAAAGCAATGGACTCTAATAAGATGATTCCCTACTCCAATCTAGGGATATATGCTTCACACAACCTTGAAACTTGAGATTGCTATTTATAATATTCATCCACTAAAGTGTTTTTTGTGCAATTGAGTCCATTACTTGTAATTTTGTTAAACTAAGATATTCAAATATTGTATTTTTCTCACCAATCAAATCAAAGGACTTTAACAATAAATTTAAAAATCAAAATATTGCATTTTTTCAATTTTTGGAATTTTTAAATCTGCTAGGTATAAATGAATTGTCAATACTCTGTTGAATTTAAATTTTGCTATTTTCTGAATTGTCTCTATTACCTCAACTCAATTTGAAATGATTTATATAATCTTTAGGCAAATTACTTAAGAAAAAGCAAAAGCAATGGACTGTAATAAGATGGTTCTGCACTCACATCTAGGGATATGTGCTTAACACAACATTGAAACTTGGGATCACTATTTATAATATTCAACCACTAAAATGTATTTTATGCAATAGAGTCCATTACTTGTAATTTTTTTCAATTAAGATATTCAAATATTGTATTTTTCTTACCAATCAAATCAAATGACATTAACAATAAATTTAAAAATCAAAATATTACATTTTTGCAATTTCTAGAATTTTAAAATCTCCTAAGGATATATGATTGTCAATTCTCTGTTGAATTAAAATTTTGCTATTTTCTGAATTGTCTCCTTTGCCTGAACACAATTTGAAATGATTTATATAATTTTCAGGCAAATAACTTAAGAGAAAGCAAAAGTAATAGACTGTAATAAGAAGGCTTTACACTCCCATCTAGGGATATATGCTTAAGACAACATTGAATTTTGGGATTGTTATTTATAATATTCATCTACTAAAGTGTATTTAATGCAATTGAGTCCATTACTTGAATTTTTGTTCAATTAACTTATTCAAATATTGTATTTTTCTCACCAATCAAATCAAATGGCATTAACAACAAATTTAAAAATCAAAATATTGCATTTTTGCAATTTTTATAATTTTAAAATCTGTTAGAGATAAATAAATTGTCAATAATCTGTTGAATTTAGATTTTGCAATTTTTATAATTCTCTACTTTGCCTCAATGCAATTTGAAATGATTTATAGAATTCTTGACTTTAGACAAATTACTTAAGAAAAAGGAAAAGCAATGGCCTCTAATAAGATGGTTTCGCACTCCCATCTAGGGATATATCTTCAAACTTGGAATTGCTATTTATAATATTCTTCCACTAAAGTGTATTTTATGCAATTGAGTCCATTACTTGTATTTTTGTTCAATTAATATATTCAAATATTATATTTTTCTCACCAATTAAATCAAACGACATAAACAATAAATTTAAAAATGAAAAAATTTCAATATTGAAATTTTTAGAATTTTAAAATCTATTAGGGATAAATGAATTATCAATACTCTCTTGAATTTAAATTTTGCAATTTTATAAATTGTCTCCTTTGCCTCAATGCAATTTGAAATGATTTATATAATCTTTAGGCCAGTTACTTAAGAAAAAACGAAAGCAATGGACTGTAATAAAAAGGTTCTACACTCTCATCTAAAGATATCTGCTTTACACGACATTGAATCTTGCAATTGCTATTTATAAGATTCATCCACTAAAGTGTATTTTATGCAATTGAGTCCATTACTTGAATTTTTGTTCAATTAACTTAATCAAATATTATATTTTTCTCGCCAATCAAATCAAACGACATTAACAACAAATTTAAAAATCAAAATATTGCATTTTTGCAATTTTTAGAATTTTAAAATTTGCTAGGAATAAACGAATTGTCAATACTCTGTTGAATTTAAATTTTTCACTTTTCTTAATTGTCTTTTTTGCCTTAATGCAATTTGAAATGATTTATAGAATTCTTGTCTTCAAACAAATTACTTAAGAAAATGGAAAAGCAATGGACTCTAATAAGATGGTTCCTTACTCCAATCTAGGGATATATGCTTCACACAACCTTGAAACTTGAGATTGCTATTTATAATATTCATCCACTAAAGTGTCTTTTATGCAATTGAGTCCATTACTTGTATTTTTGTTCAATTAATATATTCAAATATTATATTTTTCACATATTATATTTTTCTCACCAATTAAATCAAACGACATAAATAATAAATTTAAAAATGAAAAAATTTCAATATTGCAATTTTTAGAATTTTAAAATCTATTAGGGATAAATGAATTATCAATACTCTCTTGAATTTAAATTTTACAATTCTATAAATTATCTCCTTTGCCTCAACGCAATTTGAAATGATTTATATAATCTTTAGGCCAATTACTTAAGAAAAAACGAAAGTAATGGACTGTAATAAGAAGGTTCTGCACTCCCATCTAAAGATATCTGCTTTACACAGCATTGAATCTTGTGATTGCTATTTATAAGATTCATCCACTAAAGTGTATTTTATGCAATTAAGTCCATTACTTGTATTTTTGTTCAATTAAGATATTCAAATATTGTATTTTTCTCATCAATAAAATCAAACGACATTTACAATAAATTTAAAAATCAAAATATTAGATTTTTGCAATTTTTAGAATTTTAAAATCTGCTAGGGATAAATGAATTGTCAATATTATGTTGAATTGAAATTTTGCTATTTTCTGAATTGTCTCCTTTGCCTCAACGCAATTTGAAATGATTTATTTAATCTTTAGGCAAATTACTTAACAAAATGCAAAAGTAATGGATTGTAATGAGAAAGTTCTGCACTCCGATATGGAGATATGTGCTTCACACAACATTCAAACTTGGGATTGCTATTTATAATAATCATCCACTAAAGTGTATTTTATGCAATTGAGTCCTTTAATTATAATTTTGTTCAATTAAGATATTCAAATATTTTATTTTCCTCACCAATCAAATCAAACGACATTAATAATGAATTTAAAAATCAAAATATTGCATTTTTGCAATTTCTATAATTTTAGAATCTACTAAGGATAAATGAATTGTCAATTCTCTGTTGAATTTAAAGTTTGCTATTTTCTGAATTGTCTCCTTTGCCTCAACACAATTTGAAATGATTTATATAATCTTCAGGAAAATTACTTAAGAAAAAGCAAAAGCAATGGACTGTAATAAGAAGGTTCTGCACTCCCATCTAGGGATATACGCTTCAGACAACAATGAAACTTGGGATTGTTAATTATAATATTCATCCACTAAAGTGTATTTAATACAATTGAGTCTATTACTTGTATTTTTGTTCAATCAACTTATTCAAATATTGTATTTTTTTCACCAATCAAATCAAACAACATTAACAACAAATTTAAAAATCAAAATATTGTATTTTGTTCAATTAACATATTCAAATATTGTATTTCTCTCACCAATCAAATTAAACGACATTAACAACAAATATAAAATCAAAATATTGCACTTTTGTAATTTTTAGAATTTTCAAATCTACTAGGGATAAAAGAATTGCCAATACTCTCTTTAATTTAAATTTTGCAATTTTCATAATTGTCTCCTTTACCTCAATGCAATTTGAAATGATTTATAGAATTCTTGTCTTCAGAGAAATTATTTAAGAAAAAGGAAAACTAATGGACTCTAATAAGATGGTTCTCCACTTCCATCTAGGGATATATGCTTCACACAACCTTGAAACTTGAGATTGTAATTTATAATATTCATCAACTAAAGTGTCTTTTATGCAATTCAGTCCATTACTTGTATTTTTGTTCAATTAACATATTCAAATATTATATTTTTCTCACAAATTAAATCAAACGACATTAAATATAAATTTAAAAATCAAAATATTGCATTTTTACAATTTTTAGAATTTTAAAATCTACTAGGGATAAATAAATTGTCAATACTCTGTTGAATTTAACTTTTGCAATTTTCTGAATTGTCTCCTTTGCCTCAACGCAATTTGAAATGATTTATATAATCTTTAGGCAAATTACTTAAGAAAGAGCAAAAGCAATGGACTGTAATAAGAATGTTCTGCACTCCCATCTAGGGATATATGCTTAACACAACAATGAAACTGTAATAAGAAGGTTCTGTACTCCCATCTAGGGATATATGCTTAACACAACAACGAAACTAGGGATTGCTATTTATAATATTCATCCACTAAATTGTATTTTATGCAATTTAGTCCATTACTTGTATTTTTGTTAAATTAAGATATCCAAATATTGTATTTTTCTCACCAATCAAGTCAAACGACATTAACAATAAATTTAAAAATCAAAATATTCTATTTTTGTAATTTTTAGAATTTTAAAATCTACTATTAAATTTAACTTTTGCAATTTTCTTAAATGTCTCATTTGCCTCAATGCAATTTGAAATGATTTCAAGAATTCTTGTCTTTACAGAAATTTCTTAAGAAAAAGTAAAAGTAATGGACTATAATAAGAAGGTTCTGCACTCCCATCTAGGGATATATGCTTAAGACAACATTGAAACTTGGGTTTGCTATTTATAATATTCATCCACTAAAGTGTATTTTATGCAATTGAGTCCATTACTTGTAATTTTGTTCAATTAACTTAGTCAAATATTGTATTTCTCTCACCAATCAAATTAAACGACATTAACAACAAATATAAAAATCAAAATATTACACTTTTGCAATTGTTAGAATTTTAAAATCTGCTAGAGGTAAATAAATTGTCAATAATTTGTTGAATTTAAATTTTGAAAATTTCTTAAATTCTCCTTTGCCTCAATACAATTTGAAATGATTTATAGAATTCTCTTCTTCAAACAAATTAGTTAAGAAAGAGGAAAAGGAAAGGACTCTAATAAGATGGTTTCCCACTTCCATCTAGGGATATATGCTTCACACAACTTTGAAACTTGGGATTGCTATTTATAATATTCATCCACTAAAGTGTCTTTTATCCAATTGAGTCCATTACTTGTATTTTTGTTCAATTAACATATTCAAATATTATATTTTTCTCACCAAATAAATCAAACAACATTAATAATAAATTTAAAAATCAAAATATTTCAATTTTGCAATTTTTCGAATTTTAAAATCTACTAAGGATATATGCTTTACACAACTTTGAAACTTGAGATTGCTATTTATAATATTCATCCAATAAAGTGTATTTTATGCAATTGAGTCCATTACTTGAAATTTTTTTCAATTAACTTATTCAAATATTGTATTTTTCTTATCAATCAAATCAAACGACATTAACAACAAATTTAAAAATCAAAATATTACATTTTTGCAATTTTTAGAATTTTAAAATCAATTAGGGATAAATAAATTGTCAACAATCTATAAAATTTAAATTTTGCAATTTTCTTAGTTGTCTCCTTTACCTCAATCCAATTTGAGATGGTTTATAGAATTCTTGTCTTCTAGCAAATTAGTTAGAAAAAAGAAAAGTAATGGACTCTAATAAGATGGTTCCCTACTCCCATCTAGGGATATATGTTTTACACAACCATGAAACTTGAGATTGCTAATTATAATATTCATCCACTAAAGTGTCTTTTATGCAATTGTGTCCATTACTTGTATTTTTGCTCAATTAACTTATTCAAATATTATATTTTTCACATATTATATTTTGCTCACCAACTAAATCAAACGACATTAACAATAAATTTAAAAATCAAAATATTTCAATTTTGCAATTTTTATAATTTTAAAATTTGCTAGGGATAAATGAATTGTCAATACTCTGTTGAAGTTAAAGTTTGCATTTTTCTCAATTGTGTCCTTTGCCTCAACGTAATTTGAAATGATTTATACAATTTTCAAGCAAATTACTTAAGAAAAAATAAAAGCAATGGACTGTAATAAAACGGTTTTGCATTCTTATCTAGGGATATATGCTTAACACAACATTGAAACCTCGGATTGTTATTTATAATATTCATCCACTAATGTGTCTTTTATGCAATTGAGTCCATTACTTGTATTTGTGTTTAATTAACTTATTCAAATATTATATTTTTCTCACCAATCAAGTCAAACGACATTAATAATAAATTTAAAAATCAAAATATTGCATTATTGCAATTTTAAGAATTTTAAAATCACTTAGGGATAAATAAATTGTAAATAATTTGTAGAATTTAAATTTTGCAATTTTCTTCATTGTCTCCTTTGCCTCAATGCAATTTGAAATGATGTATAGAATTCTTGTCTTCTGAAAAATTACTTAGGATAAAGGAAAAGCAATGGACTTTAATACAATGGCTCCCCACTCGCATCTAGGGATATATGCTTCACACAACCTTGAAACTTAAGATTGCTATTTATAATATTCATCCACTAAAGTGTATTTTATGCAATTGTGTCCATTACTTGTAATTTTGTTCAATTAACTTATTCGAATATTGTGTTTTTCTCATCAATCAAATTGAATGACATTAACAACAAATTTCAAAATCAAAATATTGCATTTTTGCAATTTTTAGAATTTTAAAATCAACTAGGGATAAATAAATTGTCAATAATCTGTAGAATTTAAATTTCACAATTTTGTTAATTATCTCCTTTGCATCAATGCAATTTGAAATGATTTATAAAATTCTTGTCTTCTGGCAAATTAGTTAGAAAAAAGGAAAAGCAATGGACTCTAATAAGATGGTTCCCCACTCCCATCTAGGAATATATGCTTTACACAGTCTTGAAACTTGAGATTGCTATTTATAATATTTATCCACTAAAGTGTCTTTTATGCAATTGAGTCCATTACTTGTATTTGTGTTCAATTAACTTATTCAAATATTGTATTTTTCTCACCAATCAAATCAAATGATATTAACAACAAATTTAAAAATCAAAATATTGCATTATTGCAATTTTAAGAATTTTAAAATCACTTAGGGATAAATAAATTGTAAATAATCTGTACAATTTAAATTTTGCAATTTTCTTCATTGTCTCCTTTGCCTCAATGCAATTTGAAATGATTTATATAATTCTTGTCCAATATTGTGTTTTTCACATTAACAACAAATTTAAAAATCAAAATATTGCACTTTTGCAATTTTTAGAATTTTAAAATCTGCTAGGGATAAATAAATTGTCAATAATCTGTTAAATTTAAATTTTGAAAATTTCTTAATTGTCTCCTTTACCTTAATGCAATTTGAAAAAGGAAAAGGAATGGACTCCAATAAGATGGTTCCCCAGTTTCATCTAGGGTTATATGCTTCACACAACCTTGAAACTTGAGATTGCTATTTATAATATTCATTCACTAAAGTGTCTTTTATGCAATTAAGTCCATTACTTGTATTTTTGCTCAATTAATATATTCAAATATTATATTTTTCACATATTAAATTTTTCTCACCAATTAAATCAAACAATATTAACAATAAATTTAACAAGCAAAATATTTCAATTTCGCAATTTTTAGAATTTTAAAATCTGCTAGGGATAAATGAATTGTCAATACTCTATTGAAGTTAAAATTTTCAATTTTCTTAATTTTGTCCTTTGCCTCAACGCAATTTGAAATGATTTATATAATATTCAGGCAAATTACTTAAGAAAAAGTAGAAGCAATGGACTGTAATAAGAGAAAAAGGAAAAGCAATGGACTTTAATAAGATGGTTCCCTACTCTCATCTAGGGATATATGCTTCCCACTACCTTCAAATTTGAGATTGCTATTTATAATATTAATCCATTAAAGTGTCTTTTATGCAATTGAGTCCATTACTTGTATTTTTGTTCACTTAACATATTCAAAAATTATATTTTTCGTATATTATATTTTTCTCACCAAATAAATGAAACGACATTAACAATAAATTTAAAAATCAAAATATTTCAATTTTGCAACTTTTAGAATTTTAAAATTTGTTAGGGATAAATGAATTGTCAATAATTTGTAGAATTTAAATTTTGCAATTTTCTTAATTGTCTCCTTTGCCTCAATGCAATTTGATATGATTTATAAAATTCTTGTCTCAACACAAATTACTTAGGAAAAAGGAAAAGCAATGGACTCTAATAAGATGGTTCCCCACTCCCATCTAGGAATATTTGCTTTACACAACCTTGAAACTTGAGATTGCTATTTATAATATTCATCCACTAAAGTGTCTTTTATGCAATTGAGTCCATTATTTGTATTTTTGTTCACTTAACATATTCAAATATTATATTTTTCACGTATTATATTTTTCTCAGAAATTAAATCAAACGACATTAACAATAAATTTGAAAATCAAAATATTTCAATTTTGCAATTTTTTGAATTTTAAAATCTACTAAGGATAAATGATTTGTCAATACTCTATTGAATTTAAATTTTGCAATTTTCTGAATTATCTCTTTTGCCTCAATGCAATTTGAAATGATTTATATAATCTTCAGGCAAATTACTTAAAAAAAAAAAAGCAAAAGCAATTAACTGTAATAAGAAGGTTTTGTAGTCCCATCTAGGGATATATGCTTAACACAACATTGAAACTTGGGTTTGCTATTTATAATATTCATCCCCTAAAGTGTATTTTATGCAATTGAGTCCATTACTTGTATTTTTGATCAATTAACTTATTCAAATATTGTATTTTTCTCACCAATCAAATCAAACAACATTAACAACAAATATAAAAATCAAAATATTGCATTTATGCAATTTTTAGAATTTTAAAATCTGCTACGGGTAAATAAATTGTCAATAATCTGTAGAATTTAAATTTTGCAATTTTATAAATTGCTTTGCCTTAATGCAATTTGATACTATTTATAGAACTCTTGTCTCCACACAAATTACTTAGGAAAAAGGAAAAGCAATGGACTCTAATAAGATGGTTCCCACTCCCATCTAGGGATATATGCTTTACATAAGCTTGAAACTTGAGATTGCTATTTATAATATTCATCTACTAAAGTGTATTTTATGCAATTGAGTCCATTGCTTGTATTTTTGCTCAATTAACATATTCAAATATTATATTTTTCACATATTATATTTTTCTCAAAAATTAAATCAAACGATATTAACAATAAATTTAAAAATCAAAATATTTTAATTTTGCAATTTTTTGAATTTTAAAATCTAATAAGGATAAATGATTTGTCAATACTCTATTGAATTTAAATTTTGTAATTTTCTAAATTGTCTCTTTTGCCTTAATGCAATTTGAAATGATTTATATAATCTTCAGGCAAATTACTTAAAAAGAAAAGCAAAAGCAATCAACTGTAATAAGAAGGTTCTGTAGTCCCCTCTAGGGATATATGCTTAACACAACATTGAAACTTGGGTTTGCTATTTATAATATTCATCCACTAAAGTGTATTTGATGCAATTGAGTCCATTACTTGTATTTTTGATCAATTAACTTATTCAAATATTGTATTTTTCTCACCAATCAAATCAAATGACATTAACAACAAATTACAAAATCAAAATATTATATTTATGCAATTTTGTAATTTTTTGAATTTTAAAATATGCTAGGCATAAGTGAATTGTCAATACTTTGTTGAATTTAAATTTTACAATTTTTTGAATTGTCTCCTTTACCTCAACGCAATTTGAAATGATTTATATAATCTTTAGGCAAATTACTTAAGAAAAAGTAAAAGCAATGGATTATAATAAAACGATTTTGCAGACCCATCTAGGGATATATGCTTGACACAACTTTAAAACTTGGGATTGCTATTTATAATAGTCATCCACTAAAGTGTATTTTATGCAATTGAGTCCATTACTTGTATTTTTGTTCAATTAACTTATTCAAATATTATATTTTTCTCACCAATCAAATCAAATGACATTAACAACAAATTTAAAAATCAAAATATTGCATTTATGCAATTTTTAAAATTTTAGAATCTGCTAGGGATAAATAAATTGTCAATAATCTATAGAATTTAAATTTTGGAATTTTCTTAATTATCTCCTTTGCCTCAATGCAATTTGATATGATTTATAGAATTCTTGTCTCAACACAAATTACTTAGGAAAAAGAAAAAGCAATGGACTCTAATAAGAGGGTTCCGCACTCCCATATAGGGACATATGCTTAACACAACATTGAAACCTAGGATTGCTATTTATAGTATTCATCCACTAAAGTGCATTTTATGCAATTGAGTTCATTATTTGTATTTTTGATCAATTAACTTATTCAAATATTGTATTTTTCTCACTAATCAAATCAAACTTCGTTAAGAACAAATTTAAAAATCAAAATATTGCATTTTTGCAATTTTTAGAATTTTCAAATATGCTAGGGGTAAATGAATTGCCAATACTCTGTTGAATTTAAATTTTGTAATTTTCTGAATTATCTCGTTTGCCTCCACGCAATTTGAAATGATTTATATAATCTTCAGGCAAATTACTTAAAAAAAAAGCAAAAGCAGTGGACTGTAATAAGAAGGTTCTGCACTCCCATCTAGGGATATATGCTTAACACAACATTGAAACTTGGGACTACTATTTATAATATTCATCCACTAAAGTGTATTTTATGTAATTGTGTCCAATTAACTTATTCAAATATTGTATTTTTCTCACCAATCAAATCAAACGACATTAACAACTGAAGTTCCCAACTTCACCCTAGGATCTACTAGTTTGTGATACTGAGAGGGGGGTGAATCAGTATCACCACAATTCGCAATTCGCAGAAAAGTGAACAACTTCAATCTCTTCTTAAAAGCGAACTCTTTCTCATATTCGACTAAGGTAGATCTATTGTGATCTACCTTAAAAGTTCACTGCCGCTTAGAAGTTCTATTGTGATCTACCTTAGAACTCTTTCTCATATTCAATCTCTCCACTGCCGCTTAGAAGTTCACCGCAACGCTCTCTAACCTCTCTTGAAGAAATCTGGAAATACGTTGAGTTCTTTCCGATGCTTCACCGAATTCCTTCTCTAGGTTATTTCACACAACTCCTGCTTTCACTGTCTCACGGTCTCACCCGTCTCCTATTTCACGGTCTTACTATTTCATGGCCTGTCCTCACACTTCTGGTCTGTCACGCCGTTGCACGTTCTGGTCTCACACCGTCTCCTGACGTACACCCACACTTCTGGTTTGTTGTTTCAAGTCTCTTAGCCTGCCTCACGTTACTGGTTTTTCTGGTTCACATCTTTCGGCCTGCCTCACGCTTCTGGTCTGCTGTCTTCTCTTCTGGGTGGTCTCACGGATACCAAGTCTGCTATCTTTTCTTCCAGGTGGTCTGTTTCTTATTTCTCCTCTTGCTGCTTGTGCGTTTCTGGTTTGCTTGCAGGAGGCGTTTCTGGTTTGCTTGCAGGAGGTCGTACGTTCTGGTTTGCTCTCCCAGTGGTGTCGTTTCTGATCTCTTGTCGTTCTGCTCTCTCTTCCTTTTGGTCGGTTGTTGTAGGGTTGCTGTTTATTCAATTGTGTTGGCCCTCTACACTAGTTTTGTCTTCCAAGGCCTTTATATACTCTCTTCCATGAAACCCTAATAGGGCTTATTATGGTAGTCTTTCATAATCTTCTTAGAGTAATAATCCAGAAGCAGATGGATTACAACTCCCCCTTCCTTAATAGCTCTCCTTGCACTGTTACTTCTCTCCCCCTTTGCCAACTAATTACAAATCTGAAAAACTCGCAAAGTAGAGATGGAGGATTCACCTGATTTTCAGGCTTGAGGAGGCATTCGCACAGACAGACTCATTATGTGCTTTTCAAATAGCTTTGTGGACAGAGATTTAGTTAGATCTTGTGTAGCCTCTTCAACAGATTTAGGTTCAACTTGTGAGAGTAAAGTAGTAGCTCCCATAATTCTTCTTCTTGTTGTTACTCCTGCTGATGGGTCACCTATGATCTGATTTTCTTGATGAGCACTGGTCCACGTTTTCTTTGTCTTTCTCTCTTGCACAGTCTTAGTTGCAAGAGAATCTCCTTCTTCATCTTCAGACTCACTCTTCTTTGAGTCTAAACTTACTTCTTTTCCCACTTCTTCATGTTGGTCAGATTCTTCATCTATCTTGAAGTCATCTTCTTCACTATCCTCAGCTTCTCCATTATGCATTGTTTTCCAGTTTTCATCTATTCTCACATCACTGGAAGTGACCACTTTTCCCAGTTTATGTAGATAAACTCTGTAACCTTTTGCCTTTGCTGAGTATCCCACAAAGATGCCTTCATCTGACCTAGCATGGAATTTTCCCAAGTTTTGCTCCTTGTTCTTCACAAAACATGGGCTGCCAAAGATTCTAAGATACTTGGCTGTTGTCTTCTTCCCACTCCATAGCTTATATGGAGTCTTATCAGTATTGGGCCTTAGTGAAACTTTGCTCAATAGGTGCACGACTGTAAATGTTGCTTTTGTCCAAAATCTTGTGTGAAACTTGGATTCCAGTAGTAGAGTTCTTGCCATTTCAACCACAGCTCTATTTTTCCTCTCTACCACCCCGTTCTGTTGAGGAGTTCTTGCTACTACCATCTGATGGTGAATTCCATGCTTCTCAAGGTAATCTTCAAAAGCTCCATTTGTGAATTAAGTGCCTTGATCTGACCTCAATACTTTGATCTTCTTTCCACTCTCATTTTCAGCCAATCTTTTGTATCTCTTGAAGCATTTCAAAACTTATGACTTATGTGTGAGGTGCATGCTGCAGGTCCTTCTGGAATAATCATCAACAAACAAGATGAAGTATCTCTCACCATTCAACCCTTTTGTTCTCATCGGCCCACACAAATCAGTATGTACAATGTCAAGCACTGCTTCAGAACTGACCTCTTTGATCTTATACTGCTTTCTGACCTGTTTTCCTTTAGAGCATGCTGAGCAGACATACTCCATCTCTCTCTTAAGGTCTAGAATGTCTCTGATTGCATGAGTAGTGGTCAGCTTCCTCATGTTCTTCTGTGTTAAGTGTCCCAGCCTCCTATGCCAGAGTTGATTTTCTTCTTCTTTTGTAAGTAAACAGCTGTTTGTCTTGTCCTCATTAATTACATATAAATTTCCAGTTGTTCTTTTCCTAGCTGCAACAGTATTGCCTTCTTTACTCTTTACTTGGCAACCTGTTTTTGTGAATATCACTTTATGGTCATCATTGCATAGTTGGCTGACAGATGCTAGATTATATCTGAGTCCTTCAACATGCAGAACATCTTTCAGCTTTCCTTTTCCAATATTTACTGACCCTTGACCACTGATGTTGAGTGAATCATCATTGCCAAACTTGACTCTGCCTTCTCTTGACTTGTTCAGTTTTGATAATTTACTCTTGTCTCCTGTCATGTGTGAAGCGCACCCACTATCAAGGATCCACTGCTTATCCTTGTAGTCAGCCTTTAGTGCAATTTCAGCTATATTAACCACCTCCCTTTTAGCTTTATATTCCTTCTTTTGAACTGGCTTGATGATAGCTTTCTCCTTTTCTCAGCTTTGACTGTACTAATTGCTTTCACTGTGCCATTGAGTGCCTTCTCTTGCTCAGGGAGAAGTGTCATGCATCTCTTGGCATTATGGCCATCCTGCTCGCACCTTTCACACTGTTCCAAGTGTTCCAATATAGCAAACTTGTTCTTTGAAACCACTGGTTTGGGCTTCCACCAACAATCCTTGTCAGTGTGTCCTTGCTTTTTACAGTATGTGCAAAAACTCACGACAGGTGTTCTCCTCTGAATTTTGTATTGTCTCCCCCTGTATGCAGCATCGTATCTTCTCAAGTTGGAGACATATACTGGCCTTCTCCACCAGCAGTTACTTGCCTTATGACCCCAAACTCCACAATAAAGACAGTGACCTTGAAACTGCCTCATCTTAGGTCTAATCACAGCTTGTTTTCTTTTGTTCATTACTTGCTGTGTAGACAACGTGGCTGGCTTCTTTGCTTGTGTGGCTTTCATTTTAGCCACCTTTTTCTCCTTCTTCTGTTCAGCCGTAGCCCTTTGCTGGCTAACCTTCTTTTCTTCATTTTTGTTTGCCACCCTAGGTTGCTTCTTCAAATCCTCTTTATTCTCAGCTTTCTCCTGAGTCACAACCTTCTCTTTCAACTTCTGTGGCACATTCTTATTATCTTTAGGCAATGCAGCCTCACATTGCTGCACTTTCTCTTCATTCTTCTTTTCTCTTGCAGAACTTGTTTCTCCTATCATTTCAAGCTTCTGCACGTTCTCTTCACTCCTTTTAAGTTGTTGCTGAAGTCTCAGCAACTCTATCTCTGTTTCTTCAATTGTTGAAGTCCTTGAGCCAAGCTCCATAGTAAGGTCTTCACATATTTTGATCTGTTCTTCAAATCTTCTCTTCAAGTCAATATGTTCATCCCTTATTTCATCCTTTTGACTTTCAGCTTCCTCAGACTTTGCTTCAACTTGTTTCATGTGGGCCTCCAACCTTCTTATGGTTCTGCCCCTTCTGATTATCTCCTTTGAAGCTGCTTCCAACTCAGCTTCAAGATCTGGTTCTTCTTCATCAACCTCCTCTTCCTCTTCAGAGGTTGAACTACCACCTTGAGTTGATGCCATAAAGGCATGCTCATCTGATGAGTCTACATCTTCCTCCTCATCGGCTTCTTTTGTCTGGCTCACATAACTCTTGAATGAGCCTCTCTTCTTCTTCTGTGGGCTAGCAGTCTTCTTGCCAGACTTCCTTGACTTGAATGATGGTCTTCTCCATTTTGAATTCTGCTCATCATCACCATCCTCATCTTCATCATCAAGTTTCACTTTGCACTGAGAAGCAAAGTGTCCAATCTGTCCACAACGATAACATCTCAAGGACAACTGTCCTTTTCCCTTCTTAGACCCCTTTTTGAATTTCCTTGTGAAGTATGCCAACACTTCACCTTCACTTTCTTCCTCATCATCATCATCATCCTCACTGGATGATTCTTCCTCTTCTTTTATCTTCAAGTGTTTCATAGCTTTGAAAGCTGCCTCCTTTGATACCTTTGACGTTGAGGAGCTCTCAGTTGACTTTATTTTCATCTCATATGCAATGAGATTGCACTGGAGATCATGCAGAGACATAGAATTGAGATCTCTACTCTCCTCTATGGCTGCCACCTTTGAGGCAAACCTCTCAGGCAGAATTCTCAGAATTTTCTTCACAATAGATGAGTCCTTCTTGTTCTTCCCATGACTTCTAAGATCGTTTACAGCATCAATAACCCTGGTGAAGAACTCTTGCACTGTCTCATTTTTCTGCATTCTGAGAGATTCATATCTCTCCTTGAAAACTTGAAGCTTGGCCTCCTTCATTCTGCCATCACCTTCATAGACTTTCTGCAATCTGTCCCATATCTCCTTGGCAGATTTGCAGTCCATAACTTTAGCATATTCAGCATCTGTCAATGCTGAAATGATGACCTTTGAGGCCTTCCCATTTATCTCAAACTGTCTTAATTCCACTGGGGTTGGATCTTTACCTTCTTCTGGAGGCTCAAAACCCTCCTGTACAGATTTCACCACGTTCATGCCCATGGTTGCAAATACCACCTGCATTCTCGCTCTCCACATATGGTAGTTGGTTCCGTTGAAGATTGGAACCTTCTTGTTGTAAGTAGTGCTGGTGCTGGTACCGGTGTCCATTTCTCAGTATGTTGAACAAGTTAAAACTTCTGGAGCTCTTCAAACTAGTACACCAAGCTGTTAAGTTTTATCCTAATGAACCTGTGCTCTGATACCAATTGAAGTTCCCAACTTCACCCTAGGATCTACTAGTTTATGATACTGAGAGGGGGGGTGAATCAGTATCACCACAATTCGCAATTTGCAGGAAAGTGAACAACTTCAATCTCTTCTTAAAAGTGAACTCTTTCTTAGATTCGACTAAGGTAGATCTATTGCTACCTACTAATCACAATAGTCCCCAAAGTCACCTTTCAGACACCTTGCCTAATAGACAATTCAGATGTTCTTGTTTAGGTCTTCGTTAGGTTATGGGTTGGCTGATACCTTAGCTGTGTTCACAACTCAATTCAAAACACAGAACGTAAAGCAAATTAAGGACACACGAGATTTACGTGGTTCCGTCAACGTGACGTACATCCACGGTGATAGGGACTCTCCCTTACCGAGACTATCCACTATACTTGAGAATTCCAGTTACAATGGATGTCTTAATCTTCTACTCCTTTCACTATTGCAATTACTAAGCAAGTACAATACAAAGAGTGTCACTGACTGTGTCTACCCTTCTTCTAGCTTGTCTTGCCTCTGTTGAAATGAAAGGCTGCTCCACTGCCGCTTAGAAGTTCACCGCAACGCTCTCTAACCTCTCTTGAAGAAATCTGGAAATACATTGAGTTCTTTTCGATGCTTCATCGAATTCCTTCTCTAGGTTATTTCACATAACTCCTGCTTTCACCGTCTCACGGTCTCACCCATCTCCTATTTCACGGTCTTACTGTTTTAGGGCCTGTCCTCACACTTCTGGTCAGTCACGCCTTTGCACGTTCTGTTCTCACGCCGTCTCCTAACGTACACCCACACTTCTGGTTTATTGTTTCACATCTCTTAGCCTGCCTCACGTTACTAGTTTTTTGGTTCACGTCTTTCGGCCTGCCTCATGCTTCTGGTCTGCTGTCTTCTTTATGGGTGGTCTCACGGATACCAGGTCTGCTGTCTTTTCTTCCAGGTGGTCTGTTTCTTATTTCTCCTCTTGCTGGTTGTGCGTTTCTGGTTTGCTTGCAGGAGGCGTTTCTGGTTTGCTTGCAGGAGGTCGTACGTTCTGGTTTGCTTGCAGGAGGTCGTACGTTCTGGTTTGCTCTCCTAGTGGTGACGTTTCTGGTTTGCTCTCCCAGTGGTGACGTTTCTGGTTTGCTCTCCCAGTGGTGTCGTTTCTGATCTCTTGTTGTTCTGCTCTCTCTTCCTTTTGGCCGGTTGTTGTAGGGTTGCTATTTATTCAATTGTGTTAGCCCTCTACACTAGTTTTGTCTTCCAAGGCCTTTATATACTCTCTTCCATGAAACCCTAATAGGGCTTACATGGCAAATTTACGTTCTTGCCCTTACGCGGCAGATTTACTTTCTTGCCCTTCCATGTGACTTTACTCTCTTGCACACTTAACCCTCGTTGACAACAATTACAACTCATACAAGGCTGTGGGAATAACAACAATAAATCTAAAAATCAAAATATTGCATTTTTGCAATTTTTAGAATTTTACAATCTACTAGGAATAAAGAAATTGTTAATAATCTGTAGAATTTAAATTTTGCAATTTTCTAAATGGCCTCCTTTGCCTCAATGCAATTTGAAATGATTTATATAATCTTCAGGCAAATTACTTAAGAAAAAGCAAAAGCAATCGACTATAATAAAAAAGTTCTGCACTCCCATCCAGGGATATATGTTTAATACAACATTGAAACTTAGGATTGCTATTTATAATATTTATCCACGAAAGTGTATTTTAAGCAATTGAGTGCATTACTTGTATTTTTGTTCAATTAACTTATTCAAATATTGTATTTTTCTCACCAATCAAATCAAACGATATTAACAACAAATCTAAAAATCAAAATATTGCATTTTTGCAATTTTTAGAATTTTACAATCTATTAGGGATAAAGAAATTGTTAATAATCTGTAGAATTTAAATTTTTCAATTTTCTAAATTGTCTCCTTTGCCTCAACTCAATTTGAAATAATTTATATAATCTTCAGTCAAATTACTTAGCAAAAAGCAAAAGCAATGGACTGTAATAAGAAGGTTCTGCACTCTCATCCAAGGATATCTGCTTAACACAACATTGAAACTTGGGATTGCTATTTATAATATTCATCCATGAAAGTGTATTTTAAGCAATTAAGTGCATTACTTGTATTTTTGTTTAATTAACCTATTCAAATATTGTATTTTTCTCACCAATCAAATCAAACGACATTAATAAAAAATTTAAAAATCAAAATATTGCATTTTTGTAATTTTTAGAATTTTAAAATTTGCTAAGGATAAGGAAATTGTTAATAATCTGTAGACTTTAAATTTTGCAATTTTCTTAATTGTTTGCTTTGCCTCAATGTAATTTGAAATGATTTATATAATTCCTGTCTTCAGACAAATTACTTAGGAAAAAGGAAAACCAATGGACTTTAAAAAGTTGGTTCCCCACTCCCATCTAGGGATATATGCTTTACACAACCTTGAAACTTGAGATTGCAATTTATAATATTTATCCACTACAGTGTCTTTGATGGAATTGAGTCCATTACTTGTATTTTTATTCAATTAATATATTCAAATATTGTATTTTTCTCACCAATCAAATCAAACGACATTAACAATAAACTTAAAGATCAAAATATTGCATTTTTGCAATTTTTAGAATTTTAAAATCTACTAAGGAGAAATGAATTGTCAATATTCTGTTAAATTTAACTTTTGCAATTTTCTGAATTGTCTCGTTTACCTCAACGCAATTTGAAATGATTTATATAATTTTCAGGCAAATTACTTAAGAAAAAGCAAAAGCAATGGACTGTAATAAGAGGGTTCTGCACTCTCATCCAGGGATATATGCTTAACACAACATTGAAACTTAGGAGTGCTATTTATAATATTCATCTACGAAAGTGTATTTTATGCAATTGAGTGCATTACTTATATTTTTGTTCAATTAACTTATTCAAATATTGTATTTTTTTGACCAATCAAATCAAATGACATTAACAACAAATTTAAAAATCAAAATATTGCATTTTTTGCAATTTTTAGAATTTTACAATCTATTAGGGATAAACAAATTGTTAATAATTTGTAGAATTTAAATTTTGCAATTTTCTAAATTGTTTCCTTTGCCTCAACTCAATTTGAAATGATATATATAATCCTCAATCAAATTACATAAGAAAAAGCAAAAGCAATGGACTGTAATAAGAAGGTTTAGCAATCCCATTTAGGGATATATGCTTAACACAACATTGAAAGTTGGGATTGCTATTTATAATATTTATCCACTAAAGTGTATTTTATGCAATTGAGTCCATTACATGTATTTTTGTTCAATTAACTTATTCAAATATTGTATTTTTCTCACTAATCAAATCAAAAGACATTAACAACAAATTTAAAAATCAAAATATTGCATTTTTGCAATTTTTAGAATTTTACAATCTGCTAGGGATAAAGAAATTGTTAATAATCTGTAGAATTTAAATTTTGCAATTTTCTAAATTGTTTCCTTTGCTTCAACTCAATTTGAAATGATTTATATAATCTTCAGTCAAATTACTTAAGAAAAAGCAAAAGCAATGGACCGTAATAAGAAAGTTCTGCACTCCCATCTAGGGATATATGCTTAACACAACATTGAAACTTGGGATTGCTATTTATAATATTTATCCATGAAAGTGTATTTTATGCAATTGAGTGCATTACTTGTGTTTTTGTTCAATTAACTTATTCAAATATTGTATTTTTCTCACCAATCAAATCAAATGACATTAGCAACAAAATTAAAAATCAAAATATTGCATTTTTGCAATTTTTAGAATTTTAAAATCTACTAGGGATAAAGAAATTGTTCATAATCTGTATAATTTAAATTTTGCAATTTTCTTAATTTTCTGCTTTGCCTCAATGTAATTTGAAATGATTTATAGAATTCCTATCTTCAGACAAATTACTTAGGAAAAAGGAAAACCAATGGACTCTCAAAAGATGGTTCCCCACTCCCATCTAGGAATATATGCTTTACACAACATTGAAACTTGAGATTGCTACGTATAATATTCATCCACTAAAGTGTCTTTCATGGAATTGAGTCCATTACTTGTGTTTTTGTTCAATTAACTTATTCAAATATTGTATTTTTCTCACCAATCAAATCAAACGACATTAACAACAAATTTAAAAATCAAAATATTGCATTTATGCAATTTTTAGAATTTTAAAATATGCTAGGGGTAAATAAATTGTCAATAATATGTGGAATTTAAATTTTGCAATTTTCTTAATTATCTCCTTTGCCTCAATGCAATTTGATACTATTTATAGAATTCTTGTCTTCACACAAATTACTTAGGAAAAAGGAAAACCAATGGACTCTAATAAGATGGTTCCCCACTCCCATCTAGGGAGATATGCTTTACACAAGCTTGAAACTTGAGATTGCTATTTATAATATTCATCTACTAAAGTGTCTTTTATGCAATTGAGTCCATTACTTGTATTTTTGCTTAATTAACATATTCAAATATTATATTTTTCACATATTATATTTTTCTCAGCAATTAAATCAAACGACATTAACAATAAATTTAAGAATCAAAATATTTCAATTTTGCAATTTTTTGAATTTTAAAATCTGCTAGGGATAAATGATTTGTCAATACTCTATTGAATTTAAATTTTTCAATTTTCTGAATTGTCTCCTTTTCCTCAATGCAATTTGAAATGATTTATATACTCTTCAGGCAAATTACTCAAAAAAAAAAAGCAAAAGCAATGGACTGTAAAATGAAGGTTCTGCACTCCCATCTAGGGATATATGCTTAACACAATATTGAAGCTTGGAATTGCTATTTATAATATTCATCCACTAAAGTGTATTTTATGTAATTGAGTCCATTACTTGTATTTTTGTTCAACTAACATGTTCAAATATTGTATTTCTCTTACTAATCAAATCAAATGACATTAACAATAAATGTAAAAATCAAAATATTGCATTTTTGCAATTTTCAGAATTTTAAAATCTTTTAGGGTTAAATGAATTGTTAGTACTTTGTTGAATTTAACGTTTGCAATTTTCTTAATTGTCTCCTTTGCCTCAATGGAATTTGAAATGCTTTATAGAATTCTTGTCTTCAGACAAATTACTTAAGAAAAAGGAAAAGCAATGGACTCAAATAAGATGGTTCCCCACTCCTATTTAGGGATATATGCTTCACACAACCTTGAAACTTGAGATTGTTATTTATAATATTCATCCACTAAAGTATATTTTATGCAATTGAGTACATTATTTGTATTTTTGTTCAATTAACTTCTTCAAATATTGTATTTTTCTCATCAATCAAATCAAACGACATTAATAATATATTGAAAAATCAAAATATTGCACTTTTTCAATTTTTGGAATTTTAAAATCTGTTAGGGATAAATGATTTGTCAATACTCTGTTGAATTTAAATTTTGCAATTTTCTGAATTGTCTCCTTTGCCTCAATGCAATTTGAAATGATTTATATAATCTTCAGGCAAATTACTTGAAAAAAAGCAAAAGCAATGGACTGTAAAATGAAGGTTCTGCACTCCCATCTAGAGATATATGCTTAACACAATATTGAAGCTTAGAATTGCTATTTATAATATTCATCCACTAAACTGTAGTTTATGCAATTGAGTCCATTACTTGTATTTTTATTCAATTAACATGTTCAAATATTGTATTTCTCTCACCAATCAAATCAAACGACATTAACAATAAATGTAAAAATCAAAATATTGCATTTTTGCAATTTTTAGAATTTTAAAATCTTCTAGGGTTAAATGAATTGTAAGTACTCTATTAAATTTAATTTTTACAATTTTCTTAATTGTCTCCTTTGCCTTAATGGAATTTGAAATGATTTATATAATTCTTGTCTTCAGACAAATTACTTAAGAAAAAGGAAAAGTAATGGAATCAAATAAGATGGTTCCCCACTCCCATTTAGGGATATATGCTTAACACAACCTTGAAACTTGAGATTGGTATTTATAATATTCATCCACTAAAGTGTATTTTATGCAATTGAGTCCATTACTTCTATTTTTGTTCAATTAACATATTGAAATATTATACTTTCACATATTATATTTTTCCTATGAATTAAATCAAACAATATTAACAATAAATTTAAAAATCAACATATTGCATTTTTGGAATTTTTAGAATTTTCAAATCTACTAGAGATAAGTGAATTGTCAATACTCTGTTGAATTTAACTTTTTCAATTTTCTGAATTGTCTCCTTTGCCTCAACGTAATTTGAAATGATTTATATAATCTTCAGGCAAATTACTTAAGAAAAAGCAAAAGCAATCGACTGTAATAAGAAGGTCATGCACTCCCATCTAAGGATATATGCTTAACACAACATTGAAACTTGGGATTGTTATTTATAATATTCATCCTCTAAAGTGTATTTTATGCAATTGAGTCCATTACTTGTATTTTTGTACAATTAACATATTCAAATGTTGTATTTTTCTCGCCAATCAAATTAAGCGAGATTAATAGTAAATTTAAAAATCAAAATATTGCATTTTTACAATTTTTAGAATTTTAAAATCTACTAAGGATAAATGAATTGTCAATACTCTGTTGAATTTAACTTTTGCAATTTTCTAAATTCTGTCCTTTGCCTCAATGCAATTTGAAATGATTTATATAATATTCAGGCAAATTTCTTAAGAAAAAGTAAAAGCAATGGATTGTAATAAGAAGGTTATGCACTCCCATCTAGGGATATATCCTTAACACAACATTGAAATTTGGGATTGCTATTTATAATATTCATCCACTAAAGTGTATTTTATGCAATTGAGTCCATTACTTGTATTTTTGTTCAATTAACTTATTTAAATATTATATTTTTCTCACCAATCAAATCTAACGACATTCACAACAAATTTAAAAATGTAAATATTACATGTTTGCAATTTTAAGAATTTTAAAATCTGCAAGGGATAAATAAATTGTGAATAATCTGTTGAATTTAAATTTTCAATTTTCTTAATTGTTTCCTCTGCCTCAATGCAATTTGAAATGATTTATAGAATTATTGTCTTCAGACAAATTACTTAAGAAAAAGGAAAACCAATGGACTCTAATAAGATGGTTCCGCACTCCCATCTAGGGATATATGCTTCACCCAAATTTGAAACTTGAGATTGATATTTATAATATTCATCCACTAAAGTGTCTCTTATGAAATTGAGTCCATTACTTGTATTTTTGTTCAATTAACATATTCAAATATTATATTTTTCACATGTTATATTTTGCTCACCAATTAAATCAAACGACATTAACAATAAATTTAAGGATCAAAATATTTCAATTTTCCAATTTTTAGAATTTTAAATTCTGCTAGGCATAAATGAATTGTCAATACTCTCTTGAATTTAAATTTTGAAATATTCTGAATTGTCTCCTTTGCCACAACGCAATTTGAAATGATTTAAATAATTCTTGTCTTCAGAAAAATTACTTAAGAAAAAGGAAAAGTAATGGACTTAAATAAGATGGTTCCCCACTCCCATCTAGGGATATATGCTTCACACAACTTTGAAACTTGGGATTGCTATTTATAATATTCATCCACAAAAGTCTCTTTTATCCAATTGAGTCCATAACTTGGATTTTTGTTCAATTAACATATTCAAATATTATATTTTTCACATATTATGTTTTACTCAACAATTAAATCAAATGACATTAACAATAAATTTAAAAATCAAAATATTTCACTTTTGCAATTTTTAGAATTTTAAAATCTGCTAGGGATAAATGAATTGTCAATACTCTGTTGATTTTAAATTTTCCAATTTTCTAAATTGTCCCCTTTGTCTCAATGCAATTTGAAATGATTTATATAATCTTCAGGCAAATTACTTAAGAAAAAGCAAAAGCAATGGACTGTAATAAGAAGGTTTTACACTCCCATCTAGGGATATATGCTTAACACAACATTGAAACTTGGGATTACTATTTATAGTATTCATCGACGAAAGTGTATTTCATGCAATTGAGTCCATTACTTGTATTTTTGTTCAATTAACATATTCAAATATTGTATTTTTCTCACCAATCAAATCAAACGACATTAACAATAAATTTAAAAATCAAAATATTGCATTTTTGCAATTTTTAGAATTTTATAATCTGCTAAGGAGAAATAAATTGTCAATACTTTGTTGAATTTAACTTTTGCAATTTTCTGAATTGTCTCCTTTCCCCTAATGCAATTTGAAATGATTTATATAATCTTCAGGCAAATTACTTAAGAAAAAGCAAAAGCAATAGACAGTAATAAGAAAGTTCCGCACTTCCGTCCAGGGATATATGCTTAACACATCATTAAAACTTGGGATTGCTATTTATAGTATTCATCGATGAAAGTATATTTCATGCAATTGAGTGCATTACTTGTATTTTTGTTCAATTAACATATTCAAATATTGTATTTTTCTCACCAATCAAATCAAACGACATTAACAATAAATTTAAAAATCAAAATATTGCATTTTTTCAATTTTTAGACTTTTATAATCTGCTAAGGAGAAATGAATTGTCAATACTCTGTTGAATTTAAATTTTTCAATTTTCTAAATTGTCTCCTTTGCCTCAACGCAATTTGAAATGATTTCTATAATCTTCAAGCAAATTACTTACGAAAAAGCAAAAGCAATGGACTGTAATAAAAAGGTTATGCACTTCCATCTAGGGATATATGCTTAACACAACATTAAAACTTCGAATTGCTATTTATAATATTTATCCACTATAGTGTATTTCATGCAATTGAGTCCATTACTTGTATTTTTGTTGAATTAACGTATTCACATATTCATCCACCAACATGCATTTTATGCAATTGAGTCCATTACTTGTATTTTTGTTCAATTAACTTGTTAAAATATTGCATTTTTCTCACCAATCAAATCTAACGACATTGACAACGAATTTAAAAATCAAAATATTGCATTTTTGCAATTTTTAGAATTTTAAAATCTGCTTGGGATAAATAAATTGACAATAAAATGCAAAATTATAATTTTCCAATTTTCTTAATTGTCTCCTTTGCCTCAATGCAATTTGAAAATATTTATAGAATTCTTGTCTTCAGACAAATTACTTAAGAAAAAGGAAAAGCAATGGACTCAAATAATATGGTTCCCCACTCCTATCTTGGGATATATGCTTCACACAACTTTGAAACTTTGGATTGCTATTTATAATATTCATCCACTAAAGTGTCTTTTATCCAATTGAGTCCATTACTTGTATTTTTGTTCAATTAACATATTCAAATATTATATTTTTCTCACCAATTAAATCAAACAACATTAGCAATAAATTTAAAGATCAAAATATTGCAATTTTGAAATTTTTAGAATTTTATATTCTGCTAAGGATAAATGAATTGTCAATACTCTGTTGAATTTAACTTTTGCAATTTTCTGAATTGTCTCCTTTACCTCAACGCAATTTGAAATGATTTATATAATCTTCAGGCAAATTACTTAAGAAAAAGCAAAAGCAATGGATTGTAATAAGAAGGTTCTGAACTCCCATCCAGGGATATATGCTTAACACATCATTGAAACTTGGGATTGTTATTTATACTATTTATCAACGAAGGTATATTTCATGCAATTGAGTGCATTACTTGTATTTTTGTTCAATTAACTTATTCAAATATTGTATTTTTCTCACCAATCAAATCAAACGACATTAATAAGAAATTTAAAAATCAAAATATTGGATTTTTGCAATTTTGAGAATTTTACAATCTGCTAGGGATAAAGAAATTGTTAATAATCTGTAGAATTTAAATTTTGCAATTTTCTTAATTGTCTCCTTTTCCTCCATGTAATTTGAAATGATTTATAGAATTCTTGTCTTCAGAAAAATTACTTAGGAAAAAGGAAAACCAATGGACTCTAAAAAGATGGTTCCCCACTCCCATCTAGGGATATATCCTTTCAATTGACGTATTCAAATATTTTATTTTTCGCATATTATATTTTTCTCACCAATTAAATCAAACGACATTAACAATAAATTTAAAAATCAAAATATTGCATTTTTGCAATTTTTAGAATTTTGAAATCTGCTAGGGATAAATGAATTATCAATACTCTGTTGAATTTAACTTTTGCAATTTTCTGAATTGTCCCCTTTGCCTCAACGCAATTTGAAATACTTTATATAATCTTCAGGCAAATTACTTAAGAAAAAGCAAAAGCAATGGACTGTAATAAGAAGGTTCTGCACTTCCATCTAGGGATATATGTTGAACACAACATTGAAACTTGGGTTTGCTATTTATAATATTTATCCACTAAAGTGTATTTTATACAATTGAGTTCAATACTTGTATTTTTGTTCAATTAGCATATTCAAATATTATATTTTTTACATATTATATTTTTCTCACCAATTAAATGAAACGACATTAACATTAAATTTAAAAATCAAAATATTTCAATTTTGCAATTTTTCCAATTTTAAAATCTGCTAGGGATAAACGAATTGTCAATACTCTGTTGAATTTAAATTTTGCAATTTTCAGAATCGTCTCCTTTGCCCCAACGCAATTTGAAATGATTTATATAATCTTCAGGCAAATTATTTAAGAAAAAGCACAAGCAATGGATTGTAATAAGAAAGTTATGCACTCTCATATAGGGATATATGCTTAAAACAACATTGAAACTTAGGACTGTTATTTATAATATTCATCCACTAAGGTGTATTTTATGCAATTGAGTACATTACTTGTATTTTTGTTCAATTAACATATTCAAATATTATATTTTTCACTTGTTATATTTTTCTCACCTATTAAATCAAACCACATTAATAATAAATTTAAAAATCAAAATATTTCAATTTTGCAATTTTATGAATTTTAAAATCTACTAAAGATAAGTGAATTATCAAAACTCTGTTGAATTTAAATTTTGCTATTTTCTTTCCCTCAACGCAATTTGAAATGATTTATATAATTTTCAACAAATTACTTAAATCTTCAACAAAACTCTAATAAGATGATTCTCCCCTCTCATCTAGGGATATATGCTTCACACAACCTTGAAAATTAAGATTACTATTTATAATATTCATCCACTAAAGTATCTTTTATGCAATTGAGTCCATTACTTGTATTTTTCTTCAATTAACATATTTAAATGTTATATTTTTCACATATTATATTTTTCTCACAAATTAAATCAGATAACATTAACATTAAATTTAAAAATCAAAATATTTCAATTTTACAATTTTTCTGATTTTAAAATCTGTTAGGGATAAATAAATTGTCAATAATCTATTGAATTTAAATTTTTCAATTTTATAAATTGTCTCCTTTGCCTCAACGCAATTTGAAATGATTTATATAATCTTCAGGCAAATTACTTAAGAAATAGCAAAAGCAATCGACTATAATAAGAAGGTTCTGCACACCTATCTAGGGATATATGCTTAACAAAACATTGAAACTTGGGAGTGCTATTGATAATATTCATCCACATAATTGTATGTTATGCAATTGAGTCCATTACTTGTATTTTTGTTTAATTAACTTATTGAAATATTGTATTTTTCTCACCAATCAAATCAAATGACATTAACAACAAATTTAAAAATCAAAATATTGCATTTGTGCAATTTTTAGAATTTCAAAATCTGCTATGGACAAATAAATTGTAAATAATCTGTTGAATTTAAATTTTGCAAGTCTCTTAATTGTCTCCCTTACCTGAATGCAATTTGAAATGATTTATAGAATTCTTGTCTTCAGACAAATTACTTAAGAAAAAGGAAAAACAATTGACCCTAATAAGATAGTTCCCCACTCTAATTTAGAGATATATGCTTCACATAACTTTGAAACTTGAGATTGCTATTTATAATATTGTATTTTATGCAATTGAGTCCATTATTTGTATTTTTGTTCAATTAACATATTAAAATATTGTATTTTTCTCACCAATCAAATCAAATAACATTAACAATAAATTTAAAAATCAAAATATAGCATTTTTGCAATTTTTAGAATTTTAAAATCTGCTGAGGAGAAATGAATTGTTAATACTCTTTGGAATTTAACCTTTGCAATTTTCTGAATTGTCTCCTTTGCCTCAACACAATTTGAAATGATTTATTTAATCTTTAGGTAAATTACTTAAGAAAAAGCAAAAGAAATGGACTGTAATAAGAAGGTTCTGCACTCCCATCCAGGAATATATGCTTAACACAACATTACAACTTGTGATTGCTATTTATAATATTCATCCACTTAATTCTATTTTATGCAATTGAGTTCATTACTTGTATTTTTGTTCAATTAACATATTCAAATATTGCATTTTTCTCACCAATCAAATCAAACGACAATAACAATAAATTTTAAAATCAAAATATTCTATTTTTGCAATTTTTAGAATTTTAAAATTTGCTCGGGATAAATGAATTATCAATACTCTATTAAATTTAAATTTTGCAATTTTCTTAATTGTCTCCTTTGCCTTAATGCAATTTGAAAGGATTTATAGAATTCTTGTCTTCAGACAAATTACTTAAGAAAAATGAAAAACAATGGACTCTAATAAGATGGTTCCCCACTCCCATCTAGAGATATATGCTTCACACAACCTTGAAACTTGAGATTACTATTTATAATATTCATCCACTAAAGTGTCTTTTATGCAATTGAGTCCATTAGTTGTATTTTTGTTCAATTGACATATTCAAATATTATATTTTTCACATATTATATTTTTCTCACCAATTAAATTAAATGACATTAACAATAAATTTAAAAATCAAAATATTGCATTTTTGCAGTTTTTAAAATTTTGAAATCTGCTAGGAATAAATGAATTATCAATATTCTGTTGAATTTAACTTTTGCAATTTTCGGAATTGTCTCCTTTGCCTCAACGTAATTTGAAATGATTTATATAATCTTTAGGCAAATTACTTAAGAAAAAGCAAAAGCACTGGACGGTAATAAGAAGATTCTGCACTCCCATCTAGGGATATATGATTAACACAACATTAAAACTTGGGTTTGCTATTTATAATACTCATCTACTAAAATTTATTTTATGCAATTGAGTCCAATACTTGTATTTTTGTTCAATTAACATATTCAAATATTATATTTTTCACATATTATATTTTTCTCAGCAATTAAATCAAACGACATTAACAATAAATTTAAAAATCAAAATATTTCAATTTTGCAATTTTTTGAATTTTAAAATTTGTGAGGGATAAATGAATTATCAATACTCTGTTGAATTTAACTTTTGCAATTTTTCTGAATTATCTCCTTTGCCTCGACGCAATTTGAAATGATTTATATAATTTTCAGGCAAATTACTTAAGTAAAAGCAAAAGCACTGCACTGTAATAAGAAGGTTCTGCACTCCCATCTAGGAATATATGCTTCACACAACATTGAAACTTAGGACTGCTATTTATAATTTTCTTCCACTAAAGTGTATTTTATGCAATTGAGTCCATTACTTGTAATTTTGTTCAATTAACTTATTCAAATATATCATTTTTCTCACTAATCAAATCAAACGACATTAACAACAAATCTAAAAATCAAAATATTGCATTTTTGCAATTTTTAGAATTTTACAATCTGCTAGGGATAAAGAAATTGTTAATAATCTGTAGAATTTAAATTTTTCAATTTTCTAAATTGTTTCCTTTGCCTCAACTCAATTTGAAATGATTTATATAATCTTCAGTCAAATTACTTAAGAAAAAGCAAAAGCAATGGACTGTAATAAGAAGGTTCTACACTCTTGTCCAAGGATATCTGCTTAACACAATATTGAAACTTGGGATCGATATTTATAATATTCATCCACGAAAGTGTATTTTATGCAATTAAGTGCATTACTTGTATTTTGTTTAATTAACTTATTCAAATATTGTATTTTTCTCACCAATCAAATCAAACGACATTAACAAAAAATTTAAAAATCAAAATATTGCATTTTTGAAATTTTTAGAATTTTAAAATCTGCAAGGGATAAGGAAATTCTTAATAATCTGCAGAATTTAAATTTTGCAATTTTCTTCATTGTCTGCTTTGCCTCAGACAAATTACTTAGGAAAAAGGAAAACCAATGGAGTTTAAAAAGATGGTTCCCCACTCCCATCTAGATATATATGCTTTACACAACCTTGAAACACAAATTCACATATTGTATTTTTCTCACCAATCAAATCAAACGACATTAACAATAAATTTAAAAATCAAAATATTGCATTTTTGCAATTTTTAGAATTTTAAAATCTACTAAGGAGAAATAAATTGTCAATACTCTGTTGAATTTAACTTTTGCAATTTTTGAATTGTCTCCTTTGCCTCAACGCAATTTGAAATGATTTATATAATCTTCTAGCAAATTACTTAAGAAAAAGCAAAAGCAATGGACTGTAATAAGAGGGTTATGCACTCCCATCCAGGGATATATGTTTAACACAATATTGAAACTTGGGAGTGCTATTTATAATATTTATCCACAAAAGTGTATTTTATGCAATTGAGTGCATTACTTCTATTTTTGTTCAATTAACTTATTCAAATATTGTATTTTTCTGACCAATCAAATCAAACGACATTAACAACAAATTTAAAAATCAAAATATTGCATTTTTGCAATTTTTAGAATTTTACAATCTATTAGGGATAAAGAAATTGTTAATAATTTGTAGAATTTAAATTTTGCAATTTTCTAAATTGTTTCCTTTGCCTCAACTCAATTTGAAATGATTTATATAATCTTCAGTCAAATTACTTGAGAAAAAGCAAAAGCAATAGACTGTAATAAGAAGGTTCTACATTCCTATTTAGGGATATATGCTTAACACAACATTGAAACATGGGATTGCTATTTATAATATTTATCCATGAAAGTGTATTTTTTGCAATTGAGTGCATTACTCGTATTTTGGTTCAATTAACTTATTCAAATATTGTATTTTTCTCACCAATCAAATCAAAAGACATTAACAACAAATTTAAATATCAAAATATTGCATTTTTGTAATTTTTAGAATTTTACAATCTGCTAGGGATAAAGAAATTGTTAATAATATGTAGAATTTAAATTTTGCAATTTTCTAAATTATTTCCTTTGCCTCAACTCAATTTGAAATGATTTATATAATCTTCAGTCAAATTACTTAAGAAAAAGCAAAAGCAATGGACTGTAATAAGAAAGTTCTGCACTCTCATCTAGGGATATATGCTTAAGACAACATTAAAACTTGGGATTGCTATTTAAAATATTTATCCACGAAAGTGTATTTTATGCAATTGAGTGCATTACTTGTGTTTTTGTTCAATTAACTTATTCTAATATTGTATTTTTCTCACCAATCAAATCAAACGACATTAACAACAAATTTAAAAATCAAAATATTGCATTTTTGCAAATTTTAGAATTTTAAAATCTGCTAGGGATAAAGAAATTATTAATAATCTGTAGAATTTAAATTTTGCAATTTTCTTAATTGTCTTCTTTGCCTCAATGTAATTTGAAAGGATTTATAGAATTCCTGTCTTCAGACAAATTACTTAGGAAAAAGGACAACCAATGGACTCTAAAAAGATAGTTCCCCACTCCCATCTAGGGATATATGCTTCACACAACTTTGAAACTTTAGATTGCTATTTATAATATTCATCCACTAAAGTGTCTTTTATCCAATTGAGTCCATTACTTGTATTTTTGTTCAATTAACATATTCAAATATTATATTTTTCACATATTATATTTTTCTCAAAAATTAAATTAAAACGACATTAACAATAAGTTTAAAGATCAAAATATTTCAATTTTGCAATTTTTAGAATTTTAAATTCTAGTAGGGATAAATGAATTGTCACTGCTCTGTTGAATTTAAAATTTCCAATTTTCTTAATTGTCTCCTTTGCCTCAACGTAATTTGAAATGATTTGTATAATCTTTAGGCAAATTACTTAAGAAAAAGCAAAAGCAATGGACTGTAATAAGAAGGATCTGCACTCCCATCTTAGGATATATGCTTAACACAACATTGGAACTTGAAATTGCTATTTACAATATTCATCCACTAATGTGCATTTTATGCAATTGAGTCCATTACTTGTATTTTTGTTCAATTAACTTCTCAAAATATTGCATTTTTCCCACCAATTAAATCTAACGACATTAACAACAAATTTAAAAATCAAAATATTGCATTTTTACAATTTTTATAATTTTAAAATCTGTTAGGGATAAATAAATTGTCAATAATCTGCAGAATTATTATTTTGCAATTTTCTTAATTGTCTCCTTTGCCTCAATGCAATTTGAAATGATTTATGGAATTATTGTTTTCAGACAAATTACTTAGGAAAAAGGAATAACAATGGACTCTAATAAGATGGTTTTGCACTCTCATCTAGGGATATATGCTTCACACAACTTTGAAACTTGAGATTGCCATTTATAATATTCATCCACTAAAGTCTCTTTTATGCAATTTAGGCCATTACTTGTATTTTTGTTCAATTAACATATTCAAATATTATATTTTTCAGATATTATATTTTTCTCACCAATGAAATCAAACGACATTAACAATAAATTTAAAGATCAAAATATTGCAATTTTCCAATTTTTAGAATTTTAAATTCTGCTAGGGATAAATGAATTGTCAATGCTCTATTGAATTTAAATTTTCCAATTTTCTGAATTGTCTCCTTTGCCTCAACCCAATTTGAAATGATTTATATAATCTTCTGACAAATTACTTAAGAAAAAGCAAAAGCAATGGACTATAATAAGAAGGTTCTGCACTCTCATCTTGGGATATATGCTTATCACAACATTGAAATTTGGGATTGCTATTTATAATATTCATCCACTAACGTGCATTTTTTGCAATTGAGTCCATTAGTTGTATTTTTGTTCAATTAACTTCTTAAAATATTGCATTTTTCCCACCAATCAAATCTAATGACATTAACAACAAATTTAAAAATCAAGATATTGCATTTTTGCAATTTTTAGAATTTTAAAATCTGTTAGGGATAAATAAATTGTCAATGATCTGCAGAATTATAATTTTGCAATTTTCTTAATTGTCTCCTTTGCCTCAATGCAATTTGAAATGATTTATAGAATTCTTGTCTTCAAACAAATCACTTAAGAAAAAGGAAAAGCAATGGACTCAAATAAGATGGTTTCCCACTCCCATCTAGGGATATATGCTTCACATAACTTTGAAACTTATGATTGCTATTTATGATATTCATCCACAAAAGTCTCTTTTATCCAATTGAGTCCATTACTTGGATTTTTGTTCAATTAACATATTCAAATATTATATTTTTCACATATTATATTTTACTGACCAATTAAATCAAACGATATTAACAATAAATTTAAAAATCAAAATATTTCACTTTTGCAATTTTTAGAATTTTAAAATCTGCTAGGGACAAATGAATTGTCAATACTCTATTGATTTTAAATTTTCCAATTTTCTGAATTGTCTCCTTTGCCTCAACGAAATTTGAAATAATTTATATAATCTTCAGGCAAATTACTTAAGGAAAAGCAAAAGCAATGGACTGTAATAAAAAGGTTATGCACTCCCATCTAGGGATATATGCTTACCACAACATTGAAACCTGGAATTGCTATTCACAATATTCATCCACTAACGTGCATTTTATGCAATTGAGTCCATTAGTTGTATTTTTGTTCAATTAACTTGTTAAAATATTGCATTTTTCTCACCAATCAAATCTAACGACATTGACAACGAATTTAAAAATCAAAATATTGCATTTTTGCAATTTTGAGAATTTTAAAATCTTCTTGGGATAAATAGATTATCAATAAAATACAGAATTATAATTTTGCAATTTTCTTAATTTTCTCCTTTGCCTCAATGCAATTTGAAAAGATTTGTAGAATTCATGTCTTCAGACAAATTACTTAAGAAAAAGGAAAAGCAATGGACTCAAATAAGATGGTTCCCCACTCCCATCTATGGATATATGCATAACACAACATTGAATCTTGGGATTGCAAGTTATAATATTCATCCACTCAAGTGTATTTTATGCAATTGGGTCCATTACTTGTATTTTTGTTCAATTAAC
>JAIRCJ010000340.1:0-19026 GCA_020883675.1 Bruguiera gymnorhiza | reverse complement strand
TTTTTTCAATTTAAGAATTTTAAAATCTAATAGGGATAAATAAATTTCGAATTACACTGTTGAATTTAATTTTTGCAATTTTTTTGAATTTTTCTCGCTTTTGCCTCAATGCATTTGAAATGATTTATATAATCTTTAGGGCAAATTAATTAAGAAAAGAAAAACGTAATCGGATTGTAATAAGAAGGTTCTGGCACTCCCAGTCTAGGGATATATGCTCTAACCACAACATGAACCTTGAAGATTGCTTATTATAATATTCTTCCACTAACGGCCCATTTTATGCAATTGAGGGTCCAATTAACTGTATTTTGTTTCAAATTCACTTATTAAAATATTGCCATTTTTCTCAACCAATCAAAGTCGAATGACAATTAACAATAAATTTAAAAATCAAATATTGCATTTTTACAATTTTTTGAATTTTTAAAATCTGGTAGGGATAAATGAATTGCCAATACTCTGTTGAATTTAAATTTTGCAATATTCTGAATTGTCTCATTTGCCTTAACACAATTTGAAATGATTTATATAATCTTTAGGCAAATTACTTAAGAAAAAGCAAAAGCAAAGGACTGTAGTAAGAAGGTTCTGCACTCCCATCTAGGATATATGCATAACACAACATTGAATCTTAGGATTGCAAGTTATAATATTCATCCACTAAAGTGTATTTTATAAAATTGGGTCCATTACTTGTATTTTTGTTTAATTAACGTATTCACATATTATATTTTTCTCACCAATCAAATCAAACGACATTAACAATAAATTTAAAAATCAAAATATTGCATTTTTGCAATTTTTGGAAATTTATAATGCGCTAGGGATAAATGAATTGTCAATATTCTGTTGAATTTAAATTTTGCAATTTTCTTAATTGTCTCCTTTTCCTCAATGCAATTTAAAATGATTTATAAAATTCTTGTCTTTAGACAAATTACTTAAGAAAAAGGAAAAGCAATGGACTCTAATAAGGTGGCTCCCCACTCCTCTCTAGGGATATATGCTTCACACAACCTTGAAACTTCTGTTTGCTATTTATAATATTCATCCACTAAAGTGTCTTTTATGCAATTGAGTTCATTACTTGTATTTTTGTTCAATTAGCATATTGAAATATTATATTTTTTACATATTATATTTTTCTCACCAATTAAATCAAACAACATTAACGATAAATTTAAAAATCAAAATATTTCGATTTTGGAATTTTTAGAATTTATAATCTGCTAGGGATAACTAAATTGTCAATACTTTGTTGAATTTAAATTTTGCAATTTTCTAAATTGTCTCCTTTGCCTCAATGCAATTTGAAATGATTTATATAATCTTCACGCAAATTGCTTAAGAAAAAGCAAAGGCAATGGGCTGTAATAAGAAGGTTCTGCACTCACATCTAGGGATATATGCTTAACACAACATTGAAACTTGGGATTGCTATTTATAATATTCATCCACTAAAGTGTATTTTATGCAATTAAGTCCATTACTTATATTTTTGTTCAATTAACTTATTCAAATATTGTATTTTTCCCACTAATCAAATCAAACAATTTTAACAACAAATTTAAAAATCAAAATATTGCATTTTTGCAATTTTTAGAATTTTAAAATTTATCAGGGATAAATAAATTGTCAAAAATTTGTTGAATTTAAATTTTTCAATTTTCTTAATTGTCTCCTTTGCCTCAATGTAATTTGAAATTATTTATAGAATTCCTGTCTTCAGACAAATTACTTAAGAAAAAGGAAAAGCAATGGACTCTAATAAGATCGTTTCGCACTCTCATCCAGTGATATATGCTTCAAACAACCTTGAAACTTGAGATTGCTCTTTATAATATTCATCCACTAAAGTGTTATTTATGCAATTAAGTCCATTACTTGAATTTTTGTTCCATTAACATATTCAAATATTATATTTTTCACATATTATATTTTTCTCACCAATTAAATCAAACGACATTAACATTAAATTTAAACATCACAATATTTCAATTTTGCAATTTTTTGAATTTTAAAATCTGCTAGGGATAACTGAATTGTTAATACTCTGTTGAATTTAAATTTTGCAATTTTCTGAATTGTCTCCTTTGCCTCAATGCAATTTGAAATGATTTATAGAATTCTTGCTTTCAGACAAATTACTTAAGATAAAGGAAAAGCAATGGACCCTAATAAGATGGTTCCCTACTCCCATCTAGGGATATATGCTTAACACAACATAGAAACTTGGGATTGCTATTTATAATAATCATCCACTAAAGTGTATTTTATGCAATTGAGTCCATTAGTCATATTTTTGTTCAATTAACTTTTTCAAATATTGTATTTTTCTCACCAATCAAATCAAACGACATTAACAACAAATTTAAAAAGAAAAATATTGCATGTTTGCAATTTTTAGAATTTTAAAATTTGTTAAGGATAAATAGATTGTCAATAATCTGTTGAATTTAAATTTTGCAATTTTCTTAATTCTCTCCTTTGCCTCAAGGCAATTTGAAATGATTTATGGAATTCCTATTTTCAGACAAATTACTTAAGAAAAAGGAAAAGCATTGGACTCTAATAAGATGGTTCCGCTCTCCCATCTAGGGATATATGCTTCACACAACCTTGAAACTTGTGATTGTTATTTATAATATTCATCCACTAAAGTGTGTTTTATGTAATTGAGTTCATTACTTGTATTTTTGTTCAATTAGCATATTCAAATATTATATTTTTCACATAGTATATTTTTCTCACCAATTAAATCAAATGGCTTTAACGATAAATTTAAAATTCCAAATATTTTGATTTTTCAATTTTTAGAATTTATAATCTGCTAGGGATAACTAAATTGTCAATACTCTGTTGAATTTAAATTTTGCAATTTTCTGAGTTGTCTCCTTTGCCTCAACACAATTTGAAATGATTTATATAATCTTCATGCAAATTGCTTAAGAAAAAGCAAAAGCAATGGGCTATAATAAGAAGGTTCTACACTCCCATCTGGGGATATATGCTGAACATAACATTGAAACCTAGGATTGCTATTTATAATATTCATCCACTAAAGTGTATTTTATGCAATTGAGTCCATTATTTGTCTTTTTGTTCAATTAACTTGTTCAAATATTGTATCTTTCTCACCAATCAAATCAAACGACATTAACAACAAATTTAAAAATCATAATATTGCATTTTTGCAATTTTTAGAGTTTTAAAATCTGCTAGGGATAAATAAATTGTCAATAATCTATTGAATTTAAATTTTGCAATTTTCTTAATTCTCTCCTTTGCCTCAATGCAATTTGAAATGATTTATAGAATTCTTGTTTTCAGACAAATTACTTAAGAAAAAGGAAAAGCAATGGACTGTAATAAGATGGTTCTGCACTCCCATTGTGAGATATATGCTTAACACAATATTGAAACTTAGGATTGCTATTTATAATATTCATCCACTAATGTGTATTTTATGCAATTGAGTCCATTACTTGTATTTTTGTTCCATTAACTTATTTAAATATTGTATTTTTCTCACCAATCAAATCAAACGACATTAACAACAAATTTATAAATCAAAATGTTGCATTTTTGCAATTTTTTGAATTTTAAAATCTGCAAGGGATAAATAAATTGTCAATAATTTGTTGAATTTAAATTTTGCAATTTTCTTAATTCTCTCCTTTGTCTCAATGCAATTTGAAATGATTTATAGAATTCTTGTTTTCAGACAAATTACTTAAGAAAAAGAAAAGCAATGAACTCTAATAAGATAGTTTCGCACTCCCATCTAGGGATATATGCCTCACACAACCTTGAAAATTGGGTTTGCTATTTATAATATTCATCCACTAAAATGTTTTTTATGCAATTAAATCCATTACTTGTATTTTTGTTAAATTAACATATTCAAATATTATATTTTTCACATATTATATTTTTCCCACCAATCAAATCAAACGACCTTAACAATAAATTTAAAAATCAAAATATTGCATTTTTTCAATGTTTAAAATTTTAAAATCTGCTAAGGATAAATGAATTGTCAATACACTGTTGAATTTAACTTTTGCAATTTTTTGAATTGTCTCCTTTGCCTCAACGTAATTTGAAATAATTTATATAATTTTCAGGCAAATTACTTAAGAAAAAGCAAAAGCAATGGACTGTAATAAGAGGGTTCTACACTCCCATCTAAGGATATATGCTTAACATAACGTTGAAACTTGGGAGTGTTGCTTATAATATTCATCCACTTAATTGTATTTTATGCAATTGACTCTATTACTTGTATTTTTGTTCAATTAACACATTCAAATATGATATTTTTCACATAATATATTTTTCTCACCAATTAAATCAAACGACATTAACAATAAATATAAAAATCAAAATATTTCGATTTTGCAATTTTTAGAATTTTAAAATCTGCTAGGAATAACTGAATTGTTAATACTCTATGGAATTTAAATTTTGCAATTTTATTAATTATCTCCTTTGCCTCAACGCGATTTGAAATGAGTTATATAATCTTTAAGCAAATTACTTAAGAAAAAGCAAAAGCAACGGACTGTGATAAGAAGGTTCTGCACTTCCATTTAGGGATATATGCTTAACACAACATTGAAACTTGGGATTGCTATTTATAATGTTCATCCACTAAAGTATATTTTATGCAATTGAGTCCATTACTTGTATTTTTGTTCAATTAAGTTATTTAAATATTGTATTTTTCTCACCAATCAAATCAAACGACATTTACAATAAATTTAAAAATCAAAATATTTCACTTTTGCAATTTTTAGAATTTTAAAATCTGCTAGGGATAAATGAATTGTCAATACTCTGTTGATTTTAAATTTTCTAATTTTCTTAATTGTCTCCTTTGCCCCAACGCAATTTGAAATGATTTATATAATATTCGGCCAAATATAATATTTTTCACATATTGTATTTTTCTCGCCAATTAAATCATACGATATTAACAATAAATTTAAAAATCAAAATATTTCAATTTTGCAATTTTTTGAATTTTAAAATTTGCAAGGGATAAATGAATTGTCAATACTCTATTGAATTTAAATTTTGCAATTTTCTGAATTGTCTCCTTTGCCTCAACATAATTTGAAATGATTTATATAATCTTCAGGCAAATTACTTAAGAAAAAGCAAAAGTAATGGACAGTAATAAGAAGGTTTTGCACTCCCATCTAGGGATATATGTTTAACACAACATTGAAACTTGGGACTACTATTTATAATAATCATCCACTAAAGTGTATTTTATGCAATTGAGTCCATTATTTGTATTTTTGTTCAATTAACATATTCAAATATAATATTTTTTGCATATTATATTTGTCTCACCAATTAAATCAAACGACATTAACAATAAACTGAAAAATCAAAATATTTCAATTTTGCAATTTTTTGAATTTTAAAATCTGCTAAAGATAGCTGAATTGTTAATACTCTATTGAATTTAAATTTTGCAATTTTCTGAATTGTCTCCTTTGCCTCAATGCAATTTGAAATGATTTATAGAATTCTTGCCTTTAGACAAATTAATTAAGATAAAGGAAAAGCAATGGACCCTAATAAGATGGTTCCCTACTCCCATCTAGGGATATATGCTTCACACAACCTTGAAACTTGAGATTGCTATTTATAATATTCATCCACTAATGTGTCTTTTATGAATTGAGTCCATTACTTGTATTTTTATTCAATTGACATATTCAAATATTATATTTTTCACATATTATATTTTTCTCACCAATTAAATCAAACGACATTAACAATAAATTTAAAAATCAAAATATTGCATTTTTGCAATTTTTAGAATTTTAAAATCTACTAGGGATAAATGAATTGTCAATACACTGTTGAATGTAAATTTTACAATTTTCTGAATTGTCTCCTTTGCCTCAACTCAATTTGAAATAATTAATATAATCTTTAGGCAAATTACTTAAGAAAAAGCAAAAGCAATGTACTATAATAAGAAGGTTCTGCACTCCCGTATAGGGATATATGCTTAACATGACATAGAAACTTGGGACTACTATTTATAATAATCATCCACTAAAGTGTATTTTATGGGATTGAGTCCATTACTTGTATTTTTGTTCAATTAACTTATTCAAATATTGTATTTTTCTCACCAATCAAATCAAATGACATTAACAACAAATTTTAAAATCAAAATATTGCATGTTTGCAATTTTTAGAATTTTAAAATCTGCTAGGAATAAATAGATTCTCAGTAATATGTTGAATTTAAATTTTGCAATTTTTTTAATTCTCTCCTTTGCCTCATGGCAATTTAAAATGATTTATGGAATTCCTATTTTCAGACAAATTACTTAAGAAAAAGGAAAAGCATTAGACTTTAATAAGATGGTTCAACTCTCCCATCTAGGGATATATGCTTCACACAACCTTGAAACATGAGATTGCTATTTATAATATTCATCCACTAAAGTGTGTTTTATGTAATTGAGTTCATTACTTGTATTTTTGTTCAATTAGCATACTCAAATATTATATTTTTCACATAGTATATTTTTCTTACCAATTAAATCAAACGGCTTTAACGATAAATTTAAAAATCCAAATATTTTGATTTTTTAATTTTTAGAATTTATAATCTGCTAGGGATAATTGAATTGTCTATACTCTGTTGAATTTAAATTTTGCAATTTTCTGAGTTGTCTCTTTTGCCTCAATGTAATTTGAAATGATTTATATAATCTTCATGCAAATTGCTTAAGAAAAAGCAAAAGCAATGGGCTATAATAAGAAGGTTCTACACTCCCATAAGAAGGTCAATAATCTGTTGAATTTAAAGTTTGCAATTTTCTTAATTCTCTCCTTTGCCTCAATGCAATTTGAAATGATTTATACAATTCCTGTTTTAGACAAATTACTTAAGAAAAAGGAAAAGCAATGGACTATAATAAGATAGTTTTGCACTCCCATCTTGGGATATATGCTTAACACAACATTGAAACTTGGGATTGCTATTTATAATATTCATCCACTAATGTGTATTTTATGCAATTGAGTCCATTACTTCTATTTTTGTTCCATTAACTTATTCAAATATTGTATTTTTCTCACCGATCAAATCAAACGACATTAACAACAAATTTAAAAATCAAAATATTGCATTTTTGCTATTTTTATAATTTTAAAATCTGTTAGGGATAAATAAATTGTCAATAATCTATTGAATTTAAATTTTGCAATTTTCTTAATTCTCTCCTTTGCCTCAATACAATTTGAAATGATTTATAGAATTCTTGTTTTCAGACAAATTACTTAAAAAAAAGGAAGAGCAATGAACACTAATAAGATGGTTCCGCAGTCCCATCTACCGATATATGCTTCACACAACCTTGAAAATTGGGTTTGCTATTTATAATATTCATCCACTAAAATGTCTTTTATGCAATTGAGTCCTTTACTTGTATTTTTGTTAAATTGATATATTCAAATATTATATTTTTCCCACCAATTAAATCAAACAACCTTAACAATAAATTTAAAAATCAAAATATTGCATTTTTGCAATTTTTAAAATTTTAAAATCTGTTAGGAATAAATGAATTGTCAATACACTGTTGAATTTAACTTTTGCAATTTTTTGAATTGTCTCCTTTGCCTCAACACAATTTGAAATAATTTATATAATTTTCAGGCAAATTACTTAAGAAAAAGCAAAAGCAATGGACTGTAATAAGAAGATTCTCCACTCCGATCTAAGGATATATGCTTAATACAACATTGAAACTTGGAAGTGCTATTTATAATATTCATCCACTTAATTGTATTTTATGCAATTGAGTTTATTACTTGTATTTTTGTTCAATTAACTTATTCAAATATGATATTTTTTACATAATATATTTTTCTCACCAACTAAATCAAACGACATTAACAATAAATATAAAAATCAAAATATTTCGATTTTGCAACTTTTAGAATTTTAAAATCTGCTAGAGATAATTGAATTGTCAATACTCTGTTGAATTTAAATTTTGAAATTTATTGGCTCCTATGTCTCAACGCAATTTGAAATAAGTTATATAATCTTCAGGCAAATTACTTAAGAAAAAGCAAAAGCAACGAACTGTGATAAGAAGGTTCTGCACTTCCATCTAGGGATGTATGCTTAACACAGCATTGAAACATGGGATTGCTATTTATAATATTCATCCACTAAAGTGTATTTTATGCAATTGAGTCCATTACTTGTATTTTTGTTCAATTACGATATTCAAATATTGTATTTTTCTCACCAATCAAATCAAAGGACATTAACAATAAATTTAAAAATCAAAATATTGCATTTTTTCAATTTTTAGAATTTTAAAATCTGTTAGGGATAAATGAATTGTCAATACTCTATTGAATTAAAATTTTGCTATTTTCTAAATTGTCTCCTTTGTCTCAACGCAATTTGAAATGAGTTATATAATCTTCAGGCAAATTACTTAAGAAAAAGCAAAAGCAACGAACTGTGATAAGAAAGTTCTGCACTTCCATCTTGGGATGTATGCTTAACACAGCATTGAAACTTAGGATTGCTATTTATAATATTCATCCACTAAAGTGTATTTTATGCAATTGAGTCCATTACTTGTATTTTTGTTCAATTAACTTATTCAAATATTGTATTTTTCTCTCTAATCAAATCAAACAACTTTATCAACAAATTGAAAAATCAAAATCTTACATTTTTGCAATTTTTAGGATTTTAAAATTTGCTAGGGACAACTAAATTGTCAATACTCTGTTGAATTTAAATTTTACAATTTTCTGAATAGTCACCTTTGCCTCAACGCAATTTGAAATGATTTATATAATTTTCAGGCAAATTACTTAAAAAAAAAAAGCAAAAGCAACGGACTATAATAAGAAGGTTGTGTACTCCCATCTAGGGATATTGAAACTTAGGTTTGCTATTTATAATATTCATCCACTAAAGTGTATTTTATGCAATTGAGTTCATTACTTGTATTTTTGTTCAATTAAGTTATTCAAATATTGTATTTTTCTCACCAATCAAATCAAACGACATTAACAATAAATTTAAACATCAAAATATTTCACTTTTGCAATTTTTAGAATTTTAAAATTTGCTAGGGATAAATGAATTGTCAATACTCTATTGATTTTAAATTTTCCAATTTTCTGAATTGTCTCCTTTGCCTCCACGCAATTTGAAATGATTTATAGAATTCTTGTCTTCAGACAAGTTACTTATGAAAAAGGAAAAGTAATGGACTCTAATAAGATGGTTCTGCACTCCCATCTAGAGATATATGCTTAACTCAACATTGAAACTTGGGACTGCTATTTATAATATTCATCCACTAAAGTGTCTTTTATGCAACTGAGTGCATTACTTGTATTTTTGTTCAATTAACATATTCAAATATAATATTTTTCGCATATTATATTTTTTCACCAATTAAATCATACGACATTAACAATAAATTTAAAAATCAAAATATTTCAATTTTCCAATTTTTTGAATTTTAAAATCTGCTAGGGATAAAGGAATTGTCAATACTTTGTTGAATTTAACTTTTGCAATTTTCTGAATTGTCTCCTTTGCCTCAACGTAATTTCAAATGATTTATATAATCTTCAGGCAAATTACTTAAGAAAAAACAAAAGTAATGGACAGTAATAAGAAGGTTCTACACTCCCATCTAGGGATATATGCTTAACACAACATTGAAACTTGGGATTTCAATTTATAATATTCATCCAATAAAGTGTATTTTATGCAATTGAGTCCATTACTTGTATTTTTGTTCAATTAACGTATTCAAATATTATATTTTTCACATATTATATTTATCTCACCAATTAAATTAAACGACATTAATATTAATTTAAAAATCAAAATATTTCAATTTTCCACTTTTTGAATTTTAAAATCTGCTAGGAATTAATGAATTGTCAATACTCTGTTGAATTTAAATTTTGCAATTTTTAGAATTATCTCTTTTGCTTCAACACAATTTGGAATAATTTATGTAATCTTCAGGCAAATTATTTAAGAAAAAGCAAAAGCAATCGACTGTAAGAAGAATGCTCTACACTCTTATCTAGTGATATATGCTTAACATGACATTGAAGCTTGGGACTATTATTTATAATATTCATCCACTAAAGTTTCTTTTATGCAATTGAGTCCATTACTTGTATTTTTATTCAATTAACATATTCAAATATTATATTTTTTACATATTATATTTTTCTCACCAATTAAGTCAAACGACATTAACAATAAATTTAAAAATCAAAATATTTCCATTTTGCAATTTTTCAAATTTTAACATCTAGTAGGGATAAATGCATTGTCAATACTCTGTTGAATTTAAATTTTGCAATTTTCTGAATTGTCTCCTTTGTCTCAACATAATTTGAAATGATTTATATAATATTCAAGCAAATTACTTAAGAAAAAGCAAAAGCAATGGACTGTAATAAGAAGGTTCTGCACTCCCATCTAGGGATATATGCTTAACACAACATTCAAACTTGGGATTACTATTTATAATATTCATCCACTAAAGTGTATTTTATGCAATTGAGTCCATTATTTGTATTTTTGTTCAATTAAATTATTTAAATATTATATTTTTCTCACCAATCAAATCAAACGACATTAATAAGATGGTTATGTGCTCCCATCTTGAGATATATGCTTAACACAACATTGAAACTTGGGATTGCTATTTATAATATTTATCCACTAAAGTGTATTTTATGCAATTGAGTTCATTACTTGTATTTTTTTTCAATTAACATATTTAAATATTATAATTTTCAAATATTATATTTTTCTCACCAATTAAATCGAACGACATTAATAATAATTTAAAACTTAAAATATTTCAATTTTCCAATTTTTAGAATTTTAAAATCTGATAGGGATAAATGAATTGTCAATTCTCTNAGCAAAAGCAATGTACTCTAATAAGAAGGTTCTGCACTCCCATATAAGGATATATGCTTAACATAACATAGAAACTTGGGACTGCTATTTATAATAATCATCCACTAAAATGTATTTTATGGAATTGAGTCCATTACTTGTATTTTGTTCAATTAACTTATTCAAATATTGTATTTTTCTCACTAATCAAATCAAATGACATCAACAACAAATTTAAAAAGCAAAATATTGCTTGTTTGCAATTTTTAGAATTTTAAAATCTACTAGGGATAAATAGATTGTCAATAATCTGTTGAATTTAAATTTTGCAATTTTCTTAATTCTCTCCTTTGCCTCAAGGCAATTTGAAATGATTTATGGAATTCCTATTTTCAGACAAATTACTTAAGAAAATGGAAAAGCATTGGACTCTAATAAGATGGTTCAGCTCTCCCATCTAGGGATATATGCTTCACACAACCTTGAAACTTGAGATTGCTATTTATAATATTCATCCACTAAAGTGTGTTTTATGTAATTGAGTTCATTACTTGTATTTTTGTTCAATTAGCATATTCAAATATTATATTTTTCACATAGTATATTTTTCTTACCAATTAAATCAAACGGCGTTAACGATAAATTTAAAAATCCAAATATTTCGATTTTTCAATTTTTAGAATTTATAATCTGCTAAGGATAATTCAATTGTCTATACTCTGTTGAATTTAAATTTTGCAATTTTTTGAGTTGTCTCCTTTGCCTCAACGTAATTTGAAATGATTTATATAATCTTCATGCCAATTGCTTAAGAAAAAGCAAAAGCAATGGGCTATAATAAGAAGGTTCTACACTCCCATAAGAAGGTTAATAATCTATTGAATTTAAATTTTGCAATTTTCTTAGTTCTCTCCTTTGCCTCCATGCAATTTGAAATGATTTATAGAATTCCTATTTTCAGACAAATTACTTAAGAAAAAGGAAAAGCAATGGACTATAATAAGATGGTTCTACACTCCCATCTTGGAATATATGCTTAACACAACATTGAAACTTAGGATTGCTATTTATAATATTCATCCACTAATGTGTATTTTATGCAATTGAGTCCATTACGTGTATTTTTGTTCCATTAACTTATTCAAATATTGTATTTTTCTCGCCGATCAAATCAACCGACATTAACAACAAATTTAAAAATCAAAATATTGCATTTTTGCTATTTTTATAATTTTAAAATCTATTAGGGATAAATAAATTGTCAATAACCTGTTGAATTTAAATTTTGCAATTTTCTTAATTCTCTCCTTTGCCTCAAAGCAATTTGAAATGATTTATAGAATTCTTGTTTTTAGACAAATTATTTAAAAAAAAGGAAAAGCAATGAACTCTAATAAGATGGTTCCGCACTCCCATCTAGCGATATATGCTTCACACAACCTTGAAAATTGGGTTTGCTATTTATAATATTCATCCACTAAAATTTCTTTTATGCAATTGAGTCCATTACTTGTATTTTTGTTAAATTGACATATTCAAATATTATATTTTTCCCACCAATTAAATCAAACAACCTTAACAATAAATTTAAAAATCAAAATATTGCATTTTTGCAATGTTTAAAATTTTAAAATCTACTAGGAATAAATGAATTGTTAATACACTATTTAATTTAACTTTTGCAATTTTTTGAATTGTCTCCTTTGCCTCAACACAATTTGAAATAATTTATATAATTTTCAGGCAAATTACTTAAGAAAAAGCGAAAGCAATGGATTGTAATAAGAAGGTTCTACACTCCCATCTAAGGATATATGCTTAACACAACATTGAAACTTGGAAGTGCTATTTATAATATTCATCCACTTAATTGTATTTTATGCAATTGAGTCTATTACTTGTATTTTTGTTCAATTAACATATTCAAATATGATATTTTTCACATAATATATTTTTCTCACCAATTAAATCAAACAACATTAACAATAAATATAAAAATCAAAATATTTCGATTTTGCAACTTTTAGAATTTTAAAATTTGCTAGGGATAACTGAATTGTCAATACTCTGTTGAATTTAAATTTTGCAATTTTCTGAATTGTCTCCTTTGCCTCAACGCAATTTGAAATGAGTTATATAATCTTCAGGCAAATTACCTAAGAAAAAGCAAAAGCAATGAACTGTGATAAGAAGGTTCTGCACTTCCATCTAGGGATGTATGCTTAACACAACATTGAAACTTAGGATTGCTATTTATAATATTCATCCACTAAAGTGTATTTTATGCAATTGAGTCCATTACTTGTATTTTTGTTCAATTAACTTATTCAAATATTGTATTTTTCTCTCCAATCAAATCAAACAACCTTAACAACAAATTGAAAAATCAAAATTTTACATTTTTGCAATTTTTAGAATTTTAAAATCTGCTAGGGACAACTAAATTGTCAATACTCTGTTGAATTCAAATTTTACAATTTTCTGAATAGTCACCTTTGCCTCAATGCAATTTGAAATAACTTATATAATTTTCAAGCAAATTACTTAAAAAAAAGAAAAAGCAACGGACTGTAATAAGAAAGTTCTGCACTCCCATCTAGGGATATTGAAACTTAGGTTTGCTATTTATAATATTCTTCCACTAACGTGTATTTTATGCAATTGAGTTCATTACTTGTATTTTTGTTCAATTAAGTTATTCAAATATTGTATTTTTCTCACCAATCAAATCAAACGACATTAACAATAAATTTAAAAATCAAAATATTTCACTTTTGCAATTTTTAGAATTTTAAAATTTGCTAGGGATAAATGAATTGTCAATACTCTATTGATTTTAAATTTTCCAATTTTCTAAATTGTCTCCTTTGCCTCAACGTAATTTGAAATGATTTATAGAATTTTTGTCTTCAAACAAGTTACTTAAGAAAAAGGAAAAGTAATGGACTCTAATAAGATGGTTTTGCACTCCCATCTAGAGATATATGCTTAACCCAACATTGAAACTTGGGACTGCTATTTATAATATTCATCCACTAAAGTGTCTTTTATGCAATTGAGTCTATTACTTGTATTTTTGTTCAATTAACATATTCAAATATAATATTTTTCGCATATTATATTTTTGTCACCAATTAAATCATACGACATTAACAATAAATTTAAAAATCAAAATATTTCAATTTTGCAATTTTTTGAATTTTAAAATCTGCTAGGGATAAATGAATTGTCAATACTTTGTTGAATTTAACTTTTGCAATTTTCTGAATTGTCTCCTTTGCCTCAACGTAATTTGAAATGATTTATATAATCTTCAGGCAAATTACTTAAGAAAAAGCAAAAGTAATGGACAATAATAAGAAGGTTCTGCACTCCCATCTAGGGATATATGCTTAACACAACATTGAAACTTGGGATTTCAATTTATAATATTCATCCAATAAAGTGTATTTTATGCAATTGAGTCCATTACTTGTATTTTTGTTCAATTAACATATTCAAATATTATATTTTTCACATATTATATTTATCTCACCAATTAAATCAAACGACATTAATATTAAATTTAAAGATCAAAATATTTCAATTTTCCACTTTTTTGAATTTTAAAATCTGCTAGGAATTAATGAATTGTCAATACTCTATTGAATTTAAATTTTGCAATTTTTAGAATTATCTCCTTTGCCTCAACACAATTTGAAATAATTTATGTAATCTTCAGGCAAATTATTTAAGAAAAAGCAAAAGCAATCGACTGTAACAAGAATGCTTTACACTCTTATCTAGTGATATATGCTTAACACAACATTGAAACTTGGGACTGTTATTTATAATATTCATCCACTAAAGTTTCTTTTATGCAATTGAGTCCATTACTTGTATTTTTATTCAATTATCATATTCAAATATTATATATTTTACATATTATATTTTTCTCACCAATTAAGTCAAATGACATTAATAATAAATTTAAAAATCAAAATATTTCCATTTTGAAATTTTTCGAATTTGAACATCTAGTAGGGATAAATGAATTGTCAATACTCTGTTAAATTTAAATTTTGCAATTTTCTAAATTATCTCCTTTGCCTCAACATAATTTGAAATGATTTATATAATTTTCAGGCAAATTACTTCAGAAAAAGCAAAAGCAATGGACTGTAATAAGAAGGTTCTGCACTCCCATCTAGGGATATATGCTTAACACAACATTCAAACTTGGGATTGCTATTTATAATATTCATCCACTAAAGTGTCTTTTATGCAATTGAGTCCATTATTTGTATTTTTGTTCAATTAACTTATTCAAATATTATATTTTTCTCACTAATCAAATCAAACGACATTAATAAGATGGTTATGCGCTCCCATCTTGGGATATATGCTTAACACAACATTGAAACTTGGGATTGCTATTTATAATATTTATCCACTAAAGTGTATTTTATGCAATTGAGTTCATTACTTGTATTTTAGTTCAATTAACATATTTAAATGTTATAATATTCAAATATTATATTTTTCTCACCAATTAAATCGAACGACATTAATAATAAATTTAAAACTTAAAATATTTCAATTTTCCAATTTTTAGAATTTTAAAATCTGATAGGGATAATTGAATTGTCAATTCTCTGTTGAAGTTAAATTTTGCAATTTTTAGACTTGTCTCCTTTCCCTCAACACAATTTGAAATGATTTATATAATCTTCATGCAAATTGCTTAAGAAAAAGCAAAAGCAATGCACTTTAAGAAGAAGGTTCTGCACTCCCATCTAGGGATATATGCTTAACACAACATTGAAACTTGGGATTGCTATTTATAATATTCATCCACTAAAGTGTACTTTATGCAATTGAGTCCATTATTTGTATTTTTGTTCAATTAACTTATTCAAATATTGTATTTTTCTCACCAATCAAATCAAACGACATTAATAATATATTTGAAAATCAAAATATTGCACTTGTGCAATTTTTGGAATTTTAAAATATGCTAGGGATAAAAGATTTGTCAATACTCTCTTGAATTTAAATTTTGCAATTTTCTGAATTGTCTCCTTTGCCTCAACACAATTTGAAATGATTTGTATAATCTTCAGGCAAATTACTTAAGAAAAAGCAAAAGCAATGCACCGTAATAAGAAGGTTCTGCACTCCCATCTAGGGATATATGCTTAACACAACACTGAAACTTGGGATTGCTATTTATAATATTCATCCACTAAAGTGTATTTTATGCAATTGAGTCCATTACTTGTATTTTTGATCAATTAACTTATTCAAATATTGTATTTTTCTCACCAATCAAATCAAACGACATTAACAACAAATCGAAAAATCAAAATATTGCATTTTTGCAAATTTGAGAATTTTAAAATCTGCTAGGGAGAAATAAATTGTCCATAATCTGTTGAATTTAGATTTTGTAATTTTCTAAATTCTCTTTTTCCTCAACACAATTTGAAATAATTTATATAATCTTCAAGCAAATTACTTAAGAAAGAGCAAAAGCAATGGACTGTAATAAGAAGGTTCTGCACTCCCATCTAGGGATATATGCTTCACACAACATTCAAGCTTAAGATTGCTATTTATAATATTCATCCACTAAAGTGTATTTTATGCAATTGAGTCCATTATTTGTATTTTTGTTCAATTAACTTGTTCAAATATAGTATTTTTCTCACCAATCAAATCAAAAGACATTAATAATATATTTAAAAATCAAAATATTGCACTTTTTCAATTTTTGGAATTTTAAAATCTGCTAGGGAGAAAGAAATTGTTCATAATCTGTTGAATTTAAATTTTGCAATTTGCTTAATTCTCTCCTTTGCCTTAATGCAATTTGAAATGATTTATAGAATTCCTATTTTCAGACAAATTACTTAAAAAAAAGGAAAAGCAATGGACTCTAATAAGATGCTTCTGCACTCCCATCTAGGGATATATGCTTCACACAACCTTGAAACTTGAGTTTGATATTTATAATATTCATCCACTAAGGTGTCTTTTATGCAATTGAGTCCCTTACTTGTATTTTTGTTCAATTAACATATTCAAATATTATATTTTTCCCATATTATATTTTTCTCACCAATTATATCAAATGACATTAACATTAAATTTAAAAATCAAAATATTTCAATTTTGCAATTTTTTGAATTTTAAAATCTGGTAGGGATAAATGAATTGTCAATACTCTGTGGAATTTAAATTTTGCAATTTTCTAAATTGCCTCCTTTGCCTCAACATAATTTGAAATAATTTATATAATCTTCAAGCAAATTACTTAAGAAAAAGCAAAAGCAATGGACTGTAATAAGAAGGTTCTGCACTCCCACTAGGGATATATGCTTAACACAACATTCAAACTTGGGATTGCTATTTATAATATTCATCCACTAAAGTGTCTTTTATGCAATTGAATCCATTATTTGTATTTTTGTTCAATTAACTTATTCAAATATTGTATTTTTCTCACCAATCAAATCAAACGACAATAATAAGATGGTTCTGCGCTGCCATCTTGGGATATATGCTTAACACAACATTGAAACTTGGGATTGTTATTTATAATATTTATCCACTAAAGTGTATTTTATGCAATTGAGTTCATTACTTGTATTTTTGTTCAAATAACATATTCAAATATTATATTTTTCACATAGTATATTTTTCTCACCAATTAAATCAAACGACATTAGCGATAAATTTAAAAATCAAAATATTTCAATTTTTCAATTTTTAGAATTTTAAAATCTACTACAGAGAAGTGAATTGTCAATACTCTGTTGAATTTAAATTTTGCAATTTTTTGTATTGTCTCCTTTGCCTCAACGCAATTTGAAATGATTTATATAATATTCAGGCAAATTACTTAAGAAAAAGCAAAAGCAATCGACTGTAATAAGAAGGTTCTGCACTCCCATCTAGGGATATATGATTAACACAACATTGAAACTAGAGACTGCTATTTATAATATTCATCCACTAAAGTGTATTTTATGCAATTAAGTCCATTACTTGTATTTTTGTACAATTAACTTATTCAAATATTGTATTTTTCCCACCAATCAAATCGAACGACTTTAAAAATCAAAATATTGCATTTTTGCAATTTTTAGAATTTTAAAATCCGCTAGGGATAAATAAATTGTCAATAATCTTTTGAATTTAAAATTTTCAATTTTCTTAATTGTCTCCTTTGCCTCAATGTAATTTGAAATGATTTATAGAATTCATGTCTTCAGGCAAATTACTTAAGAAAAAGGAAAAGTAATGGACTCTAATAAGATCATTCCACACTACTATTTAGGGATATATGCTTCACATAACTTTGAAACTTGAGATTGTTATTTATAATATTCATCCACTAAAGTGTATTTTATGCAATTGAGTTCATTACTTGTATTTTTGTTCAAATAACATATTCAAATATTATATTTTTCACATAGTATATTTTTCTCACCAATTAAATCAAACGACATTAACAATAAATTTAAAAATCAAAATATTTCAATTTTGCAATTTTTAGAATTTTAAGATCTGCTAGGGATAAATGAATTGTCAATACTGTATTGAATTTAACTTTTGCAATTTTCTAAATTGTCTCCTTTGCCCCAACGCAATTTGAAATGATTTATATAATATTTGGCCAAATTACTAAAGAAAAAGCAAAAGCAATGGATTGTAATAAGAAGGTTATGCACTCCCATCTAGGGATATATCCTTAACACAACATTGAAATTTGGGATTGTTATTTATAATATTCATCCACTAAAGTGTATTTTATCCAATTAAGTCCGTTACTTGTATTTTTGTTCAATTAACTTATTCAAATGATGTATTTTTCTCACCAATTAAATCAAACGACATTAATAATAAATTTAAAAATCAAAATATTACCCTTTTGCAATTTTTGGAATTTTAAAATCTGCTAAGGATAAAAGATTTGTCAATATTCTCTTGAATTTAAATTTTGCAATTTTCTGAATTGTCTCCTTTGCCTCAACGCAATTTAAAATGATTTATATAATCTTCATGCAAATTATGTACAAAAGAGCAAA
>JAIRCJ010000017.1:1800000-2043531 GCA_020883675.1 Bruguiera gymnorhiza | reverse complement strand
TAAAAAGCAAAAAAACATTGTAATGAGCATAGTTTTAAAATCAGATAAGTATAGTGGTCAAGTCAGTGACCCAATAATTCGAAACTTAAATCAATCTAGTTCTCTTCTATGAAGGAACAAGGAAGTGAACAGAAAAAATTGTTCAATTCAGACAATTGGGCCATCGGGTCAAAATGGTGAAATGGATGAATTTTGGTTAAAAGATTTTATTTCTTATTTTTCAAAAAAAAAATAATATGATTATACACACACACACACACGCATGCACGTAATTTTTATTTTAATATCATTTCATATATTTAATATATATAAAAATATTAATTATTTTGTAAAAACAAAATTTGATCCATTAATTCGACCGCCGGATCAATGATCGAACAAATAACTCATCGAACTAGACCTTTTTGGGATCAAGGTTGGGTTCGGCTTTCAACTATGCAGCCATTGGGCCTGGTGCAATTAGGTGAACGTCTTGCAAAATCATTAATTGGACTCACGGCCCAAAACAAATATCTCGCGAATCAGGCGTAGCTTACCAAGTCATTTTATGGTTTCTGTAACTTCCAAAGCCCCATGGTCATTGTCGTCCGACTGGTGCCTCCCGCCACCCCTGGAAGGCTTGGCCTTTGCCCTAGTAAAATAGTTGGGATATTTATTATAACCTCTTAGTTCTATATTCTGGTTTTAATCCCTGTTCTTTTTTTTTTTTTTGACTTCTGGTTTCTTTTGTAACACTGAAAAACAAAAAAAAAGAAAAGAAAAAGAAAAAGTCTGGTCTTCTCTCTCTCACTTTTTGTTTTTTTCTTTTTTAACCCCACTTCTATGCTAACTTTGTCTGTAGACTAAGTCACTCGACTTTACTCTTGACAACATTTAAATAGACTACATAAATTTTATAAGATTGCATTTTTAGAAACATCTTGTCACTTGCCATTCAAATGTTATACTTCGTCCTTTATTTGCGTTATTGCAAGAGGAGAGTGGAAAACCAAATTCTGAATTTATAAATGTTTAAAATTTGTGTAATACAAATATTCTTGATTAGAAGAAATAAAAAAAAATGTAACTTTTGAAAAAAATAATCCTAAACTTCTCTTTTTCTTTTTTGAGAGATAGAAAAAAAAAATCCAAAGTTACATTTTTTAAAAAAGAAATATTCATAATTGAAAATTTTTTCTTTTATTTTCTTAAAAAAATATAATATTCTTAAATTTATTTTTTTAAAATGCCTATAATTTAAGTTTTTTTTTATTTTTTTAATTATAAATAAAAAATAAATATATAATTTTGTGTACTTGCATGAGTCTAACTTATCTATACTAGTGAATATATAATTGATATATTTTATAAATATTATGCTACTTTAGTTTCATTAAAAGGGACCATAATTTGTAATATGTATGATGATGCCAAGACGTAAATGAATATTGTCACTTGATGCATGTTTAATTGTTTTTTTAATCATAACATTGTAAGTTTAATAAATACTTAAAACCACCACTACCCCGCATTTGAGAAGAAGTACCCAACTCCTCCAACCCTCCTCCTAATGTAGAATAAGTCCTCAGAAGCCTCTCCATGTTAATCTCAATCAACTTCTGAACAAATTTGGCATCTGAAAGCATATATAGGAGCGAGTTGAAGCAAAAATGGATGAGAGAACCTTGTCAACTTCTTGCTAGTTGCCAGAGCATTCTTATTAAAGGAGAAGAATAACACTAATCCTAAAATCTGAAAGAGAGAGAGAACTTCACATGTATCATACTCTATGTGCCCTGTCTCGGTTTTGATCTTCTATATCGTACTTGACTGAACATTAGTGTTTCAAAATTAGCTAAAATTAAAATTTAAATCAAATATTTAGATATTTTTAAAATTATATCAACATTAATACGTAAGCATTTACCAAAGTTCTTTTAATTTCATTAATATTAATATATAATTCATTATATTTATCAAAAAAAATCATCTTTTACTTTTATTTTTATTTAACTAGGAAAAATAAAAAAAATTAATTATAATTACTTTTTTTAAAAAAATAAAAAATAAATTTAAGAGTAATTTTAAAAATAAAAATAAAAAGAAAAACTAAAATTAATTTGAATATTTATTCCTCTTTAAAAAGAAAAAAATAAATGGAAAAATATTTTTTAAAAAAAAACTTAAATTATGTGTATTTTTAAAAAAAGTAAAAAATAAAGTTGATAGTAATTTTTTTTTTTAATAAAATGAAAGGTAAAAAGTGAACTTAAAATATGAGTAGTTTTTTGAGGAAAAAGATAAATTTGAAAATATATATTTTTACCTCTAAAAAGAATAAAAATGAAAATTTAGGATTTTAAAAAATAACTTTTTTATTTTTTAATTATTAGTATTTATATTGCGCTTATTTTAGAAATATATAACAAATTTTAGTATGAATTAGATAAATTATAATATATATTAGATCAGAATTTAGTAAATTAAATAAATCAAATACATATTAAATATTAATTCTATTAAGATACTAAAAAAAATTACAAACTATTGGTAAAAATATATTAAAAAATTAAAATTTATATTAAAAATTTAAATATTTTAAGATTGAGTAAAAGTTATTGTATAAGTATTTTTTATTTTTTAAAAAATTTTTGATAATATAAAATAAAAATTTTAAATAAGTTGTTAATAAATTTAAATGAGTGAATTTATCTTTATTAAATTTAATTTGTTTAATAATTAGACTTTAAATATAAGTTTGAATATCATTTATTTGGTTAAATTAAGAACTAACTCAAACTATTTTAAGAAACATCTAAAATTCTAAATACAACTATCCATGACTTTGCTATAATTATACGTGCCCTCAAATTATAGCATTTCATTTTATCCTTTCTTTTGATCTTGATTCACCTCAGTCGATGGTGATTCCGGGAACATAGGTCGATTGGCATGTGAGGAAACGATTGCTCTCAAAAAGGTTCTTTGGATTACTTGCCTAAATTAGTATTTCAAATTCATTATCTCAATTAGATTTATAATATTAATTTCACATTTATAATTGTTAAAATCTATGTTATTTCCAAAAAACAAAAAAAAAAAAAAAAGTAAATTAAACTTGCTCGTAGTACTCTGCATCTTGTTGACCGACAGCTATTTGTCAAATCAAACTCTAAGGAACTAATACTTCGTACATCTCTAATCCTCACTCATACATTCATCTCGAGAGTCTGGAGTCTAAACTTTGGGAATAAATGTATGAAATTTATAAATAAATAAATAAATATCCATGTTGTTTAAATCATGTGACCCAATAAGTCTACTAACCAAGAAAATCTTTAATTCTTTCTATCAGAGTTAAAATAAATAAATAAAATAGAAGCAGTTTAATGTGCAGAAATTGACTTGTAATGCCCCATCACAAGCACAATAACCCATAAAAAAAAAAGACAGAAACAAAGAAAGAAAGCCTCCTAACCTGTATCCTTATAGTAATTAAATAATTTTACAGTTAGACGCAATACTTTCAAAATCTGCTAACAGCGGCCAGCATTATCAATTTCTGATTACACTATAAGTCCCATGTAACGTCAACCCAATAATGGAGTTAATCCCATGAGCATATGTTCAATGTTCATTTTTGTTTTTAATCCAAAACAAAAGAAAAAAATGGTAAGCAGAGGTGACATTCCACAGATTTGTTAAAAATAATTATACTGAATTATATAGTAGGTTAGGGTGCTACTCTAAATCCAGGAGGAGCAAATTTCTTAATACTTAATAAAAATTATCAATTATTCTTATGACTATATATTTAATTTCACTAAATATTTTCGTTAATCTATGAAATTTACGTGGAATGATCTTTAAGGTCCACTTACTATTTTGCCAGTAGCCAAACGATTGTACTCTTTCAATTCCTTGAGGAAATAAATTATGGACTGTATTTCATACCATATCTTATTGTATAAATGGTAATCCCATTAAAAATGTCCAACCATCCATAAACGTCTCATTTCTAGACAAATGTATGGATTGAGCTGGTTGCTGTCTCTTACTTTTTGATGTTATATCGAGTCATAGACGCCTTAGTGTTTGTATATATACATATAGATATATATTCCGTCAACACCTTAATTTAAATTTCATTCACTTAACTTGGTAAATCCCACTATAGATACATCTTTCAATCACGTAGTATAACAGGCAAATTTGTGATAAATAGACGTTTGCCTCTCACCTTAGGTTAAGTTTAGGTGATGAACAACCAAATAAGAAACACATTTATATGTCAACCATGCCAATACTTAATCAATTCCACAACTACTAGTTGCATAGATCTTTGATCTTTAGTCCAACCATGTGGATTAATAAATTCCTCAGCAAAAAAATGATAGCAATAGGGTCCACCAAAAAAGAACATGAACCTTACGTCCATCAAACACACTCAAAATTTGATCAAAACAAGAGCAATCACACTCAAAATGGATAAAATAGAACTTTTAGGCTTTTACACTTCCAAATGTGTAACCACCCGAAAAATAGTTGAGGTCCCTCTCGACAGGGAATCTGACTCTGGGAGGCATCAAACAAGAAACCTTTAGTTGTGTGCTAGCCCATGACATTTCCCCGATTGCATACAGCCACACACGTCTTTATCATAGTTTCCCTACCTTGACATAAGCCTTGTCAAAGAATGTTTGTCTCCTTCCCATCTCTCAAAAATCTTGAAAACATACATGTAAATCTCGTCCATTATTATCTTCTTATATTTCTCCCTTAAGCTTTCTTATTGGTCAAATACTTTTGTTCAATGTCTACCTCTGAACCCTCGTCATCTTCATCCACATCTCCATCTCCATTGCAAGGGTCGTCCTTCCCTCCAAAAATTCAGTTAGTGCCCAAGTCTGTATCGGACCGACTTCTCGAAAAATTCTTTGATGCTAGAGAATATGATTTTGATTATGAGCAAAGTGGATTGTGGTCTCCTCCACTTAGAAGAAGGGCGTTCTTGAGCTCGCCCGGCCGGGTATTCACCGTGGAAGAAATGCTCGAAAAGCTTCATGAAGCCGTCGACGCCCGCCGGGCTAGAAGGCATAAACCTAGTTGTTGTAAGGTATGGTACTAAGAGTTAATCTCTTTTCTTTTTCTCTTTTTGTCTTAATTTCCTGTTTCATTGGATATTTGAACAGAACTTCAATTTCCCCGCCATTATTGTTCTGTTTACTTGTGTATAGGCAGTTTGCTGCTTCTGCTAAGGCATGTAGATTTCAGGTCCCCCACCAAAATTGAAGCTAGCCCCCCCCACCAAAATTCCGTCAAAAGGGCGTTATATTTCAGGTCAACCACAACATATTGACAATAAGGAACTGTCTTCAATGAAAATTCTCATTTTAGCTGTACAAGTAGTTATTGTTTTCACAGCGAGAGAGATCAGAGAGGATCCATAAATTTGTATGCAATTTCCTTTACAAAGTGTAAATTACATTTGTCCTTTCTTTTCTGAAATTAGTACCCAAATGATAGTTCTTCTGCTTCTTCTCAGATTTTCATTGACTGTGTCTGTGAATTTGATTAGGTTTCTCCGTCTATGTTTTGAAGCCTGCAACCCCAGGTGACTGCCCTGACATTTGGTGGGATTTTTCAGTAACCTAGTACTTCTTGTTTTTCCTTTTTTTTCTCTTTTTTGGTTGCCGTGTGGCAGGTTAGTTTATCAGCATCTCCATTTTTAAACAACCTTTCCAATGAAACCGCAACTTCAAAAAATTCGTCCTTCACAATATGTTTAAACTTAGGTCAATTAATTAGTTTTGTCCAGTAAATGCTAGATTATTTTGCTCTGCATAGATCCACTAAGCTATGGACAAAACAATGAATTGTTAGCTCCTACTCTCAATTAATTTCAGGTTTCTCATCATCAGGACCATACATATGTTGTTTACCATCCAGCTAAAACCCCACTTATTTAACAATTAATAGTTGCTAGTGTCACCATCAGCCTGGTCCAACAAGCGCACAAGTAGTGCAGAAATCAGTGGAAACACCACATGGACATGTCATTAAAAATTAATAAGACAAATGCCTTGGACATAAAGAGACGAGTCTAGTCTACATGCAACCACATCATTAAACCTGAAAAGAAACAATGAAAATCACAATCACACATTAAATCAAACCACTACAAATTTTTGTGGACAGTGAATGAATGCAATTTTGACATTTTGCCTCTAACCATCACATGTCTTTCACATTTCATCACATGGCAGACGGGATGAATCTTTAACAAGTCCTAAACTTTTAGTAATTTTTGGAATTGAGTTCTAACTTTTTTTGAGTTTTCAAACAAATTATAAATCTTCAATTTCCATTATATTTAAGTCTTTTTCGTATAGTACTTGATCAAATTGCTAAATAAATAGTTTAATTTAACGAAAATTATATAAAAAAAATACCCAAAATACATTCAAAAATACATTTAGGTATGTATTTTGTTAAACTCCCTCCTTCTACCACTTATGAAAAGACAAAAAAAAAAAAAACTTAAATTTTATCATTTTTTCCTGAATTTACACAAGAAAAGAAGCTAGGGTTTTTGCTTTCTATATGTCAAAGAAAAGAGAAAAATTTAGCAAAATGCACACTCAGAGGTATTTCAATATTTTTAAGACATATTTTGAAAAGATACTCATAAAATTAAATTATATATTTAAAAGTTTGACTAATTTTTATTAAAAATAATTCATATGAAATAAAAATTAAAAGTTTAGAATTCATTTAAAAATTAAAAATAAATTCAGTTATAAAAATTTTCAAAAATTTAGAACTTCTTAAAAATTTATCCTTATAACAATCACATAGCAAGCAAGAAAGGAATCACAACAAACTTGGTTATCCTATAAAAGGAAATATTCTAACTAATGCATATGGTTTAATTTATTTGTTCTCTACAATTATCTTTGACTTTAAGATAGTAGGATTATATCAAGATGCAAATGAGTAATTTTTATTTGAGTTCATGGAGGCAATGACTTATATCCTAATAATATCTTTTTTTAAAAAAAAAAACTTATATTCTAACAATATCCTTTTGAAAACAATAATAATAAACAAATAAATAAAATGTTACAACCTTAAGGTTTCATATTGAATTTTAATAACAACAAAATATTGAGTGTTATTAATATGTTTATCAAAATATGATTAGTAGAAAGGTTGTATCATATCAATATACAAATATGAACATAACACAAGTACAAAAAGATAAGTAATCCAATAATAAGTCAATTTTTAAAAGTTGTTTTACTTAATTTAAGATAAATTAAATGATAAATTATATATGTTTAGAAGGTTAGACTTGTTTAATTTCCAATACCATCAATTGTGCACTAAATGGAGGTGTGCACTAAATGGAGGTGTGTAGAGGATGATATGACCGAGATACTAAAACGTGTTAAAGTTAGGATAGATCATGTTAATTAATTTTCAGAAGATAATGCAAATAGTTGGAGATGAATCAGGTAATAAAACATGCATGGTTGAAAAAATATTTTAATTTATTTTTTATCTTAAAAGGTAGTACATGATTGAAGATTACCAAAAAAGTTATTGATAATTTATTAAAATGGTTATGAACTATAAAGTTATAAAAAAGAAAAGAGTTTGAATGATATTGATAAAAGAAATAAAAGAAATTTGAATTTAAATAAGATAATAGAGAAAATAATAATTTAAAAAAATTATAAAAAAGAAATTAAATATTTGAAAGAAATTAGACACAAAAAGAAAAAGTAAAGGAAGTTGAAAAGTTTCATAAAGTTAAAATCAGTAAACTAAAAAAATTAGAGAAAGTCAATTTTGACAAAAACTTTGGAAGTTTCAAAAAATTTAAATTGTTCAACTAGATCTATCTAACAATTAAATGATAACTCATAGATATTTTTTAAATTTGATCTAAATTATAATTTATTTTTTATATAATAAGATATCTTGAATTATAATAGTTAGTATAATATAAATATTTATATATTAAATATTTGTAAATAAGGTTAAAGTCTTATTTAATAGTATTGTAGGATAAAGTATTGTAAATATAAATATCGTGAATAAAAATATTGAGAACAAAAGTGCTATTACTCAAAATTATATATTATATGGTAACAATAGTCAAATTATTGTGAAAAAATTTTAATAAAAATATGAATACTTGGTAAAAATATTATTAAAATAATTATTAATATGTAAAATAATTATGAAGGACATGATTGAAAATTTAATTTATTTTTAAAAGTTTAACTATTAATTTTATATTTTAAGTTGTATATTTAATATTAAATATATTATTAATGATTTATAATACTTATTTCATTATATTATATTAGTTTGATTGAATAATAAAAAATATTATTTTGAATGACAATAATTAAAGTAATTTATCTAAAATAATAATTAGTTTATAATAAAATGTAAAGAATTATATTTATAAAAAAAAAAAGAACCGAATGAAATGATCAAAACGAAAGAAAAAGAGAACAGCTTAATTTAATGTAAGCAATCAATATCAATAATTGCAATTGAATAACTTTTTGCTGCTGTTGTCGGGGCAATGAACTCAACTGCTCTGGCGTTAGGTTCAAAACTTGCTGCAGTAAGGCAAACTCCATGTCTAGCTTTAGCTGCAAGAGGGTGGGAAAAAATGTTAGCATAGAACATCATTTGCTATCAATATCAATTATTGCATTAAAATCAAAAAAAAAAGATTTGTATAATGTTGGTAATCTCCCTGAACGGGTTACTAGTGAGGAGTAGGTTAACAACAGTGATTTGAATGTTCTTCCATTCTTGGAATAAACAAAGCAACGTAATTGCAAATTTACAGTTAGCTACCTCAGACTTATTACCAGATCGTTGATAACCAACTATGGCAACTAATTTAAATAGTCTTCGGGATTATTTTTGAAATATAACATTTTGAAGTGACATATCAAGAGTACTCATCAAAATGTGCAAAATTTGATCCTTGAAGGAAAATGTACGTATGCAAAGGGCTACTCCTAAAGACTTCTTATGACATACCTAAAGTTCATCATTCAATAAATTGGATTTTATGCCACCGAGTAAGGCAAAAAAAAAAAAAAAACTATATCCTCGAGATATATATCCACGGATACAAACAAATTGCATCAAGAATGTATGTGCTATAATGGAGATTTATCAATGGGAAGAGCTACACTATGTTCATTGGAGAAAAAAAGAAAAAAAAAAACACTGACCAGCCATCTCTAATCCCTTCTATCACCAATATCTTGAGATCCTCCATAAAAGACATCCCAAGATGGTGGATACTTGATTGAGGGAGCCGATTTGACAAGGAGAGTCAATGAGGTCATTGATCGGGAAAAGGGAGATTTAATGGATTGGACGAGGAGGAGGAGGAAGAGAGCGCGATGGCGTCTGGTAGTCCCAGCTTGGAGAAGTGATCAACTTGGAGTTGTGCAAGGTTCATTACCCCTGTCCGATAGTCATTCTACCATCTCTATGTAGCACACTAGCAGAGAAGAGCACAGGTCCAGGGAGGGTTAGGAAAAAAAAAAAAAAAGATAAAGCTTATATATAAATATTAGAGATATTTTTGTCCATTAAAATAAAAAAAAGGGTGTGTAGCGATCCTTGCTATTTTTTGTGTGGTCTTTAAAAACATCTAATCACTGCTTTACCAGAGCCTAGGTTTTGAAGGATGTGAGGTGAAAAAACACAGTTATGAGAAGTATAACTAAACATCCTTTTAATTATGTTTTAGCCCATAAATACTTCAACTTACCGTAACGCATGTTTAAAAGCATCACCAAACAGAACTTAAGTACCTTAAATGTCTTGAGTAAAAAAAAGAGATAGATTTTGAAATATAAAATTAGATAAAAAAATGTAATATTTTAAAAGGACAGATATTTTGATTTTACAAAAAAAAAAAATTGTATTCAAAATCAAGTAATTTAAGGATTGTAACAATGAATTTAGTACCAAATCAACAAGCAATTTGACACTAGATCAATAAATGAAATTGTAAAAATTTGATCTATACCAAGGATTAAAAAAAAGATTATATTAATTAATTAAAAATTTTCAAATTGATGATTTTTAAAAAATTTTATACACTTAAAAAAATAATTAAATTTCTATAAATTCTTATATTTGATCTTTCTAACTCTCTTTATTATTTGTTGTGCATATTATTTGTTTATTCATAATATTCTAATTGATAATTTGGAATTAGATTAGTACAAATTGGGTGTGACCTTCACCTTTTAAACCCAGTTCATTTCATCTCTTGGATTAGATTGGAAANAACAATGAATTTAGTACCAAATCAACAAGCAATTTGACACTAGATCAATAAATGAAATTGTAAAAAATTTGATCTATACCAAGGATTAAAAAAAAGATTATATTAATTAATTAAAAATTTTCAAATTGATGATTTTTAAAAAATTTTATACACTTAAAAAAATAATTAAATTTCTATAAATTCTTATATTTGATCTTTCTAACTCTCTTTATTATTTGTTGTGCATATTATTTGTTTATTCATAATATTCTAATTGATAATTTGGAATTAGATTAGTACAAATTGGGTGTGACCTTCACCTTTTAAACCCAGTTCATTTCATCTCTTGGATTAGATTGGAAACCAACATAAAAGACCGAATGTTTTGGGTTCAATCTCTATTTGAAGATGATTGATAAAACAATAATTTTTTTTACTAAAGAAAAAAACATAAAAGTTGCAAAAGTCTATCAAGTTAAAAATGTAGACAAAGCACAGACCCAATGCTGAAATGATAATTAGAATACACTGACTTCAACATCATGTAATTATTAAATCTTAAAGCCTAAGGTCCTCAAAATATATTGCATATGTTAAACTCTAGCAAGATGAACTGAGTAGAGCAAATTGCAAAAGTCACAGCTCATGCAGCAGTGTGACAAATGGGTCCAAAGCAGGGAAACTGAAAAGTAATGCATCCGATTGCAGTGAAGCAGCCAAAGACGACAGATACCCTAGCATCTCTATGCGGATGATTTCTGTCAAGTGTGCTTCTCGAGATTCTGAGACTGCAGAAATTCTCTGGAGGCTCTGTGTGGCATCCAAACCCATTTTCTTAGTGTTGTTAAGGGGTAACTATTGACATACATAAAATGACAAACCTGAGGAGAACAACTTGATGCTTTTCAAAAGCTAAGGTTTATGGTCAAGGTAAGGTCCCCAAGTTACTTGGGCTCATCTTCACAAGTTCATTCCTGCTCATGGGATTGCTCAGAGAGTTGCTGGGGCCCTTCATGCCAATGTGTCTTTTCCTGATTTCCATTGTTTTTAACAGTCATTTATACTTTCTTGCACTCTGTAAATTTCTCTTTATCATTGATATCGCACACATTCCTCCATGCCAAATTAGCTTTCTGAACATTTTGTTGTACAAAGAAATGAATTGATGCCATTGACAGTGATTAAATACTCGTAAATGCCCGCTTTCCTCCATAGAAAACATATCCGCAGATTTTAAGCCATCCATCTTATACATCAGATTTGAACTCATCTGCACAGTTCTGTTTCCCCTTACATTTTACTTTATATGCCAATGAAAAACATCCATGCATGCAAAATGAGGAGTTGAAACATGATTCCTCAATAAAATGAAACGGCGGATGCGGTTGTTAATATGTACATCTAAACACACATAAACACTTGGTCTTTAGTTAACTATTGGACATTCTTCCCATTATATAACATTACAAGTTTCAACTTCTCTTCCTGTTACCTTGCGAGGTGGTTGTATGTTTTATCCAGAAACTTTGCACTTAGCCTTGTTTCTTTTTGATCGCATAAATCCGCAAAATCTGCATGAATTAGATAAGATTGGTGAAAGCACTTAGAAGTAGAAACTACTCTAACAAAAGTTTAGCGGTGAACAATAATGATCAACATGAAGAGGTAAATCTTGTGCCCCTCAATGTGTTTCAGTAGAAACAATCATATTGCAAACCAGTTTTCTAAAGCGCATAGTAAGAATAGGTATCTGCTGTAGCATCCAAGTAAACAACTTATTGCTGTACCAAAAAGTTTCTAATCATCCACACAGAATAGAGTCCAGGAAGGGCAAGCATTATGTAACAAAAAAATTACTCGACTGTGAGCTAGATATCACAGATTCGAATTGTAAAAACAGTCTCTTTGTAAAAAGAGGCTCATGCACGGAAACACTTCTTTATATAATAAATTCCAGGAACAGTCTGTTATAAGTTTATCATTGGGAGAATCATACAAACTTTCAGAAGTCAGAGAGCAGGCAGATATCATCATCGTCCAGTAGGCTTTTTGTGTGGCTTGTTACTTCATGGTAGGAAGGCTGCTTTTGATATATTTAGACTAAAGGGCCTAATTAGACTTTCTTGTGACATTTCATGGGGCTTAAGTAGTGCAGAGTTAGACCTTCTCATTAGCAAATGTGAGTTACATTTTTGAAGCTTAATCTAGCATTTATTATGACCACTGTTTATCTTTAGAAACATTTAATTTACAAGCAATTGACATCATGGCCTTCTGTCACATATGATGAATCTCAAGAAAAAATATCATAATGCTATTAACTCAGAGAGTAAGATAATGGAACTGCACCAGTTATGCAGATGCATTAGACTGTAACGGGACTTTTTTCTAGTAATTCCTTCCCAGTGACTCCATCTTTCAAATTTTTGAAATACACATTGTAGTCCTTCTCTGTGGGTGGGTTTTCTGGATCAACTGTAAATGGCTCACTAAATGGAATCACACTTTTCACCTGCAAAACAACGTTAACAAACAACAGTATCTGAAACAGTGTCCTATTATCCGAGTACGGAATACATTTTATTCTCTAAAATCAACCAGGCTGGAAATTCAGAGAAGAGTTGGTTGGGGCAACTAGAAACAACAGAGCTCAAATACTACCCACTAGCTTACAACCATCATACTCAAAACCATTTGCCAGCGTTGACTTGACATTTGAGTTGTGATACAATTCTGCCTATAACTTCAGATATCAGTGAAGAGAGTGATGGATGGAGTAGAAGAATGTTTTCTTTTACATCTGTAGCATCCATATTTATAAATGTGGAAAATTTCACATTTTATAATAAGATCAAGATATCATCTGGAAAGTCAAGGCAAAGATGATAACCTCAAATGTCTTGTCACAAGCATATGGACTTTCTAGAGCAGCAACACATATCCGAGCAATCTCTTCTCTTGATATCTTACCCTGTATCACAAAGTTTGAAAAGATATGCCTCACTAATCATTTGTACTGGAACTGAATTTCCAGAAAGCTTATTGCCATAATGTACCGTTAAATTGTCTCCCTGATCAAAAATAAGATCTGCTCCAGCAGGCTCCTCAGTTAGAGCACAAGGCCTTACAATTGCAAATGGCATACCACTTTCACGTATCAAATCTTCTCCCTGTAATTAATCTGGCACTTTTAAGGAACTGAAATATTTCTGCTACACCTAATGATGAACCTATGAGTAATAGCCAACCTTCAACTTGAATGTCAGAATAAAACCCAACTCTTTGTTCAAGCGCACAGCAGGAGGCTGCTTACTGAGATCAAGACCAGGCCTCTCTGGTCGCGTAACTCCTGCAGAGCTCACATGTACAAACCTGCAAAGTCACAATACCCAAGAAAAGGAGAAAATTTCACATAAGATCCAATAAATTCTAGCAGTTTAAAGAGAAAAAGGAGACAAAGTTAGACCTAGGAGTCTTAGGATCCTTTATATATGCCCTTATGCTTGACACTGGAAGCTGAAACGCACCCTCTGCAAAAGTTGGATTCAGTTTCCCATCATATTCGAACTTGCTGAACATCAGCTGAAAGGGTGATCAATTTGTCAGTCAGAAGCAAGACGCTAACATAATGGAGGAGGACAAAACATAACAAATATTGAGCATGCCTGCAAGGACACTATATTTCTTGAATCAAAAGGTGGAGCATCTGGTACAGTCCGAGCTCGAAATATGGGCCTCAAAGAAGAAAATGGCAGGCGTATCTGTAAAAGAGGTCCAAATTCAGTGCAGAGATTTCTAGTGCACCCAATTAAGAAGAAAGTTATAAGGACACTTACTGACTGCCAGTGTGTTTCTTCAGTATCAAAGCCTACTGTATAACCAACAGTATCCCAATCATGACTGGTGCGAACAATAAGTTTATACCGACGGCCATCACCTTTAAGGTATAGCTCCAGACCATCGTAAGCAGAGAGATCTTCAGGTACTGAAAAATTCTGAAATGAATTTAAATGAATTAACATCCTCATAGACCAGCCAAATCTAAAGCACTAACACATCATTATTTTCCCCCAAGGTTTTCAAGTTTAACCAAGATTAATATAATTAACACAAATTTATGTGCAGAAAAAACGAAGAATGGACTTGACATTGCTTTGGCTTGATAGGACCTCACATGGTAGATAAAAAAAAAAAAAATTTCTCATCTTTGCACACCATTAGTAGTTTAAACATTTCATACCATTGATTGATAATGTTGATAGGTCATGCAAGACTCCAACCCTCAGATAGTTATATAGAGTATGATCCAGCAGAATTTATGATTATGGAATATAATATGAGAATATAGCCATCCAGACATGCTCTGATGTCATATTAATTAACCAACTATTGAAGGGGGAGTAACATTAGAAACTTCCAAAGTCCAACATGAATAACAAATTAACAATATTTATTAATGTAAGCCTAACAGAACAAATAAAATAGGGTATGACACAATGCTAGGAAACTAAACTTCTTGATCTTATGGAACTTCACTGATTCACATTATGGCATTTGCTAAAGGCTCTACGCACAGATTAAAAACTCTGAAACAGTACTTGCCTGAAGTCCATGGAAAATAACAAATAGAAGTCAAAGACAGCTAATGAAATTAAAACATGATTTGCACTTGATGAATCTCAGACAAATATTAATCAACCTAAACAGGTTGAAACACAATTCAAATCAACACAAGAATGAAAATAAAGGCAGTGAATAATGAAAGATATCCATCCTTGGGAAATTGATACGGCATTATTTAAAATGTGCCCCCAAAAAAAAGGCTTACAGTTCAAATTGTCATCATTCATTGGCACAGATATTGAAATTGCTGAGGTGGTTAGGATACACCAAACCATGAAGTGCATAATGAAAATGAGAGGGAAAATAAAAGGATGCCTGTTACCCTTGTTCTGACACTAGTGAAGCCACCATTATTTGCAGTGGAGACAACACCTTTAACATGCAAAAATGAAAAAAGAAAAAAAAATTGAGAGACAGAGAAAGAGTCTAAGCCTAGAAGAACAACTAAGAAAATTTGTTTAAGCAGAGAAAAACCTTTAAAAAGCCCAGTTGGTTCACCATGTTCCCCACCAGTCGTGTCAATTTCAAATGTACTTTGGCTAACTCCTCCCATTACAACATCATCTAGAGCACCCCAAGGGAGATCTTTGAAAGTATTACCTGCCACAAAAATCAATTGGACAATAAAATATCAATCCATGTGCTCTCATGCACCCAATATATAATATGCATTTGGCTTTTTATTTCCAGTCAAATTGATCAACAGAAAAGGAGACTCAGTTTTCTGCTGCTATTGATTCTAAGTGTTGCAATACAGCTAACAAAATGATGGTCATGTTAGATGGGTGGATCACGACAATTTGTCATCAAAAAATCCCAATACTCTAGCATTCACAACAAAAACCTTTCTTGATGTTTGAATAACAGAGATATAATCCGCAGCAAATGAAATGTTCAAGTAATCTTGCTACAAATCCAATTTACTTCAAATATCATTCACATGGCTTTTCCATGTTCCATGATTTCAGTCACACAAGTCCCAGAAAGGGTAAAAAGGAAAAAGAAGAATATACAAGGACCCAATAGCATGTGCTATTGATCTTAAATCTCATGTGAATACTAAAAAACTAGCTTATACAGCACCTTCACATCCAAATAGCAGTTTCCCATTTTGAAGCCCAACACTGTCCTTCACAGCATTAATCAAATTTTTCATTCCAACATACTCCACCATTTCAGGTGAATCACCTTTAATCTGCTTTCATCAATCAAATAAAGCCTCACAGAAATCAAAAAATCACATGCTTGGCTATTGCAACATAAAGAGGAAACAAGCAAGGAGAACTCTTGATTGAATGTTATACAAAAATAAATCCGAATTCAAATAGACAAGGTGAAAAAGTCCATTTTGTACCTCTGGTTCAAAGAACTTGATTCCCTGCACCAAATTCATAATTGGATCAGACACAAAACATAGCTTTAAAATGGTGAAGATAAAAGAAAAAAAATAATGGAAATTTATGAGGAGATGCATAACACTAACAATACCATATTAAACTACATTCCTATTCTAAAAGAATGCATGCATTTATGTAAGAATGTTCACAATCATACTTGGCTGTATTTTTCCCGGTCTGGAGTGTCACCTTCCTTAGGGCCAACAATGACAGAAGCAGCATTTATAACCTTTCTCACTCCTTTGAAGTACTCAGGGACTAAGGTGCTCTCCTTGGTAATATTGCATACTATCTTACAACTCAAAATAAAATAATAATCAGAAAGGAAGACAGAACCAGTTAACAAAGGATGGATAGGAAAATGATTAACTTGTCTAATCCACAATGGTTAAACACATTAAAAGAGAAAACCAAATTTTGCAAATGATTATCTTGAACAGCTAAAGAGGATTAACTTGCAAATTTTGCATATTATTAGCTTGTCCAATCCATAATGATTAACTAAAATTCAGAGTTCAACATCAATAATGGAACTTCATGTGATGAAACAATTTTTTTTTTTTTTTTTGGATGGGCATTTGATAAACCAAATTTAGCATTTTATGAATTTGTTCTTAATACTCCACCTAACACTCAAACAAAAGCAGCAGGGCAAGTCATGAAACTATGTTGTGACTCTTCCACAATGATGCACACCTTCCATATCTCTTACAAATTAGTCTCTGTCCAATGTATGCACCAACAGTTCCATCTCTTATAAGATACATAAAATTTTATTTATCACAATTTATAAATAGTATTCCTTCAGGGCATTAACAATGGGAAGGGACAGTTGGCCTCGGACCACAGGATAAGGTTTAATTCCCTTGATCCCATAAAACCCTCCATCTTAAATCTCAATGGGATTTTGAAACAAAGTACTGCAACAAATGGAATGGTAAAACTCCTGATGGAAATATTTTATGAATCTTATTGCCAAATGAGTCTTTTAGTGCTGCAAGCTTAATGATATATAACAGGAAATACATGTAACAATTTTCCTTTTTTTTTTTTTTTTTGGTGGATAGATTAGCATGTGTAAAAATCCCAATCACAGGGCTTGTTTTCATGCTATGGCTGACAAAGGAAGCCAGCTTACCAAGTCAATATCAGGGCTTAACATCTTTCTGGCCTTTTCTTCATTTCTGACCTGGAAGATGTTAGATACACAAACAAAAAGTAAGCAGATGGATGCACAAGTGAGTTCAACCTTTTTTTCTGTATATGCATCAAAGAGATTGTGGCATGCTAAGATAGACAATAGCAATAAACTAGGGCAGAATACCAATGCACGAACTGGCAATCCTTTCTTCTGCAAGATGTCAACCACTCTTCTGCCCACACCACCTGTAGCTCCCGCAACTAGGACAATTCCAGAGCTTTCCATTGGTTTACTTGGTTCACTGACTGACGGAGTGGATAGTTTCTCAATCAGAAACTCAAAGAACTTCACAGATAATAGATGTTGGTTAGTTGTGGTTTTAAAGATATCCTGGCTTGATCATCAACTAAAACTTCAATGGAAAAGTGTATGCAACCTTAGAAGGAGATGGAGGACCATTGAAGAAATATAATGTTTTTAAAAATCTGCCAAAGTCCCAACCTTGCCTTCCCGCTTCCACGGCAACAGACCTTCTATATGTTCTTGACCAAATATGAGGCGATTTTTGTTTATACTGCAATCTGTCATTAAGATGCAGAAATGGTTTAGGAAGAGAACAGGCCACTAACCAAGGATGTGTGGAACCATTGGAATATTTGCAACGGACAGGTGATGAAGGATCCTGCAGCATTAGTCAGTAAGAAAGCAAAACAAATCGTGAATACAAAAGGAAGGAGCAGATGGGAGAGGAATCAAATAGCTTTCATTTCACTGGCTCGTTAACGTGAATACAAACTTGGGATAGACAATATCATCAGGGACCATAAAAGAAAAGGTAACACAGATTTCAGCCACGTCTAATAATCATATAAAATTGGTAATCAAGTAATGAGCACTTTATAGGTACCGAATTTGAGTTCTACAAGCATTGACAAGGAGATTATGTGTATTCCTTCAAGAATACAAAATTACAAATCAACTTAATTGCTCAACCCCTGTGCCCCAATAAGATGATTAAACAATCCCATCTTGCAATTCATCTAACATTAAACAAAACTTTTCCCTGGTCAGTGAACAGGTAAACGTTGCCATTTAAACCCGGGCACTTTAACAAATCCTCCAAAACAGATAAAACCCTTCAACAATTTCTCCAAAAGAGATACGAAACACCAATCTATATGTCACACGATCCACAACTACCTAAGTAATTGATTTTCTAACTGAAAGTAATCAAGAACAAGACTTCTATACAGCTACATGTACATAAACAAGTTGTGATTAACATAAGATTGAATCAACTGCAACCAGGGCAAGAACGAGACAAAGAATCAACATAAAGAGACTTTGCACGAAGAACACAACAACCCAAGTACACATGCAGCATGTACATCCATAAACTTGCTACAACTACACGCCACTGTGCCCAAACCAGTAGTCTAGCAATAGAAAGAAAGAACAAAGAAAAAGATTGTTAATTAAGTACCTGAAGGCCAAGATTAATACTAGAAATGTATGAACATGATAGCATTGTGAAAACAAGAAGAAAGACCCCACTTTTTCTTGAAAGAAGAGAGTCAAAAATGTGGCGTTGGTATGGCTGACATATGAGATTTTAAGTTGCTGGGGGGGCTTAATATCTGCCACACACGTACCTCTTCCTACATTCGATTCATAGTTTACTAGTTTCAACCGGCAGCTTGAGTGTGCTTGTGGGCTGGGCTCATTCGTAGTACGCTGGAAGTGTTATGCATGTTTCCATTTTCCATTTCCCAGCACGAAATGCCTTGTATGTCCCCATATATGGATTTGTTTTGTTCTGCTTTGTGTTTTCCTTTTTATTTTTGCCACAGCTTTAGATGCATGAATAGCTAGATTTAAGTCGTGCAAAATCCGACTCAACAAAATTCATATTGATTAAGAAATTCAATGATCTAAAATTCAAGTAAGATGAACGTAAAAATTCTCGAACTCAAAACCAGAAAAACTTAAAAAACATAATAAATACAAATATTTATATGTGCTATACTTTTATGCGTGCATAACAATTGTAAGCTTGTGGATACGTTATAAGTAATAAAACTTATATAAATACTATCTAAAGAACATGTAATCCAAATATATAATCCATAGAAATATACAAAATGTTAAATCTTTATTTATCTTTTTTTTTTCTCTTTTACTTTCTTTTTTTTTTTTGGTGCAAATCAACCCTCTATTTTTTGGAATGTGAGCCCAAATTCTTAGGTCTTAATCCGTCTTATGAGCCTAAAAATATAGTTTCAAGACCAGGCTTGGACCGACCCATGGGCTACTTGACCCTACCCACTCATAGTTGTGGATGGAAGAATGGATACCAAAAATAGTAACATCCTACTACCAACCAGCCTGCTACCTCATCTAGTCATTCTAGCCTATTTGGTGCTTTCTAATATGAAATTTACATGGCGGCACTTTGACAACACCAAAAGGCCAATCCCTCTTTTTTTTTTCTTTTTTTTGGGTTTTTGAGTCCTGAAACTGAGTTCAAAAGAACTCTACCACCAAATTATAGGACCGATGGCAAAGACAATAAATTCTCAGATGTAACTATAAGTAAGAAAAGGCATTTCATTATCTCTTGACTGTAGCCGTTGCAATTAGCACTCATAAGAGAGAACCGAGCACATCATAAATTCCTTTTTTTTTTCTTTTTTTTTTGGGGGGGGCGGGGGGCGGTGGTGGGGGGTTTCTGATATGGAATAGTAGATGTGGGGGACCTTTGACAAGGTTGCATGTCAAAATAATACCAAGTAAAGCTCGCCGGCAGCTTATGTGTCATCCTCACCTACCACGGGCTCTACGCGGCATCCTTTTATGATCTTCTAATAAGCACATAAAAAGAGAACAAGGAACTACACAAAAGAATTGGCAATGAAGATTTATTATTATTATTATTGTTATTATTAACTTTTTCACTAGTTAGGAGGCACAATTGAACAATATATTTTAAATTCTAATTTAAAATGAATGAATCTCAACATAAACCCTTCAATCTAAAATGTCAAGCCTTCAAAGATTAATTATCAGCCTTTCATTTCCCAAATTAAATATCACATAAACACAAAAGTCAGTAACGAGAGACAAGGGAGTTTCTGTCTCTTTTCTAATGGAAACATCATGGTACTTACTATTAACCTTGGACTTCGCCCATGCCATGCCAGGCTTAATTTGTTTGATTTCTAACTCTCTCTCTCTCTCTCCTCCTGCCGTTACTCTACCATGCGCGAAATTTCCGTCTAGACCTCCCGCATTTTTGTTGTTTTTGCTTGCAATTTTGTTTATATATATGACTTTGTCGACCCTCACAGAACGCACAATTGGCCTGCTCAAGCAAAAGCAATCTCCTCTAGCATTTTTTCTCTTCCTCTACAACAAAACCCCAGATTACATTTTCCCTTCATTTCCTCTACATCTCCCCTTCTTTTCACCACCAATATCTATGGCTATGGCTCGTTCAGCTGCAGTGGTGTTTCCCATTCTCTTGGTGCTGTCTGCTAGCTTTCTGGCAAATGGAGAGAGCAGCAGCAGGAAGTTGCTGATAAGCAGCAGCAGCAGCAGCGGCGGTGCAGGGGATAGCAAGGAGGGCGGCAGCGGCAATAGTTACTGTTCTTGGCTTAAGAGTACGTTTCTGGGAGCTCTTTCTATGGGAAGAGTGCCATATTCTGCTCCGAGCAACAAGGGTCATGCCACCACATTAGACAATGAGAGCCTCTTCCGGAGGCACCTTGCCAGGATTGATAGGATTCTGCAGTCTGTTCCAAGCCCTGGAGTTGGCCATTGATGAGCCTATACACCAGCATTCACAGTTTATTAATTAATTAGGCTTTCTACCTCTAGTCTACACAATGTTTTTGTTTTTGATGTACTTACACTGTTTCAGATTTGAGTTGTAATCTGGATTCACAGATACTTAAAAACACCATTCTCAGAATACATGATCCACCACCATTTTTATATGATACAAGAGGTCCATTCATTCCATATATGTACTCTTCTTCTAATTACATCAGAAATGGAGCTTTGTGCAAAGTTGTTTCCTCTCCTTTTCAGATTCTCATTAAAGATTGTCATTGCAAAGTCTCCGTGTGCCTTCAAAATGCTTATTTCCTGACAAAGTATTGCTGTCTGCAATATGGGAGCTGGCTCAGTAATGACCGCAAGTGAAGTGACCATTTTTCAGCTAAAATTAAATTAAATGAAACCAAAATCCGAATCTGCCAAACCCGAAAAACTGGAAAAAAAAAAAGAAAAAAAAAACAAACAAGTGTATGCTGATGACACGCTATGAAAGCTCCATAACTAACTAGGCTAAATGTCTGCTTTGAAATTGCTAAACAGGGAATAGTGACACATCTAAAAAGCTCCATACCAGAGCCGATTTGTGCTTAGGCAATGGTACGTACTGAGGTTTGCTGTTTAATTCATTAAATAAGTTGATTTGGAAAAGAGTAAAAAAGGTAAAATCATTACACACACACATATTAGTACTTGGCTGTAAATATTACTAGATTGCAATAACTTCTGATACAAGGGAATTTGAATTTAGTGTCCAATTTAAAAGTTCAAGTTCTACACACTAGAATGTCTTCTAAGAGGGATTCTTTTTTTTTTTCAAAGTTCTAACTTGGACTCCATGTGCTGAAGCTTTTCAATCCTTATCAATTCCACTAATAGTTAGGCAACCTCGGAGGTGACCGATTGGGTAAACACTATCTAAGATAACTAAAAGTATTTTATTGGTTCATTCTCTACCGGTTTCATCACTTGGAATGGTGACTTTTGATATAATATTTACTTTTGTATAGTACCCAAGACTAAATAAGTTGCCTAACTTCTTGTATGCTTCCACTCTCCACAGCCATCAATGTTGACTGAGGAATTAGAGAGCACACACACACACACACACACATATATATACATATAGTGATGAGGAGCTTCATCTTTTTGTTCTTCGAAGCAAATTCATTTATTCACTTAATTATTAAAGGGCTTCTTGAATTTTAATACCAAACAAATTGGGAACGTTTTCGTGGAAAGATTGACCTTCCTGCATCCTTCCTATATGTGATCGAATAATGCATAGGGCGGTTTTGACTGATTTTTTTTTTTTTCTTCTTGTTTAATTGGATTGAAGATAGAAATATTTTTTTATGAGGAAAGTCTGAGGTATGAATCCCATATCTCACCCTCAAACTTTAAGTTTGACTGATTTTAATCCCTACATACACGTATAGGATCACCATGAAAATCCCACAATCCTTTGCTTCCTGATCATGGTTATGCCAAATTCATAGAAGCTAGGATGAACCTAAGGTTGGACTTGAAAGTATTGCTTCAAAAGGCGGTGGTATTATTTCAAATTCGGAAGCTATGGTGACGGTGTGAAAGAGGATCTAATTGGGGCACCTTGTCAAAAGGCCTTAGGTGGCGTGTTGGACATAAAGATAAGGAAAATGACTTCAGCCAAATAATAGTAGAGTGATCTCTAAAGTTGAAGATTTTAAATTTTAATTAGAGCTAATTGTCCAAAAAAAATAATTGATATACAACTAAAATTTACAAAAAAAATTTCTCACATATGAATGACACATTGTACCTAACAAATATTATCATGAGTAATGAATAATATATAATATATATTAAAGATCTTAAATTCAAATCTTGAGAATGAATGTATAATGTCTAGAAAAGAGAGTACTGCTTCTATAACATAACTTACAATAACTCTTATACTAAATTAAAAAAAAAATTAAAATACGTTATAATCCCATTAATTGTATGCGATATTTGTAAAAAGATTTATTGGTAATATGGGAATAACACTGCACTGAAATTTTATCTGTTCAACCAAAGTATCCATTGATATTTCTTGAAATGCAAACTTATGACACGGTTAAGTGTTGGATTGTTTACTGTATTATTGAGGGCTAATTATATTTCACACTTTAAATTTAAGAAATAATTACACTTTATACCGCATATTTTTAGAAATTACAAAAAAGAAATCTTATAGTTTAAATACAATAACAAAAAAAAAAAACATCATCCATCTGTCTGTCATTAATAGAAGTCGAAAATTACTACACAAGTGTTGTGGAAAAGGTCACAAAATGCCCCCCTGTTGGTATCTTAACAAGGAAAGAATTGAACTAGAGACGAAGGGGGGGGGGGGGAGATGGGCTTCGAAATGGAGAAGAGAGATCCAGGAAGAGCAGCGGCAGAAAGAGGTTTCTTAAACATATCATGTCAATTTTGTCTTTTCACAATTTCCCATCTACTTTCAAAAATGCTTTTTATAATTTTCAAAAATATGCAGTGTTGAGTGTAATTCTCCCTTCAATTTATATATATGTGTGTGTGTGTGTGTGTGTGTGGGCAGCATGTGTGCACTGCCAGAGGGAGGGACAGCCACATGGGCGTCACAGATTTTCAATGGTCAATTAATGCCATGCATTTTGGGGAAAAGAGGGCAACCCCCATATTAATTAGAGGTCCTATTAATAGACAAATTAAATAATAATAATAAAAAAAAAACCAACTTCCTTAGAATAAGGTAGACGTACGATGTGCTGAAGAAAAAAAATGCAAGTTAACGTGCGGCAGAACAACACTTGTCAAAGCCATCACATTGGCTGCCTAACCCCCCGCCCCCCCCCCCAAAAAACAATAATAAAATAAAAAAAAAAAGAATTCCAGACGTGTCAATTTCATGCCATAATGCTCCACGTGTTCTACCGAAGAGATGGGATGGCGTAATGAGCGTAACGACCAAGAATGCAAATCAACCCCATTCCCCAATCTTGACTTTTGTTGATATAAAAAAAAAGAGTACCGACATATGAGCATTAAAAACAAATAGTTATACTGACTCAAAAATTAAATACAACAATTAAATATTAATTTTTTTTATTAAATATGAATCATTAATTATACTCAATGTATATTTTTATAAATAATAAATTAATTATATTTAATAATTAAATTTTAACAATATTAATATATATCCTCGTTTAATTTTAATATTAATATAATTTGAACGCGCAATGTTACAATCAGATATATACTTTTTTTTCTTTTGACGCCCAAAAAAGTCCACAATTGAGTCCACGCGTGAATTACATTTCGTGAGGGAGAGGCAGAGGAATTCCACGACAAGCCATCATCTTTGGACCTAAATTGGAATTTGACTTGTTGACGAGCATTCCGGCTTTGGCTCTCCAAAGATCAGAATCAAAGACTATATGACTACAAATGTTGACAATATTTAATTATCTGTCTGCATTTCACTGCCTGATTAATAATGTACTTTATGATTGATAATAAAAAAAAAAAAAGAAAATTTACAGCAAGATATCGGTGCATTTGACCCCTTTAACCCAAATTGATTAGTCAGGCTACAAATGTGTAGTGTGTGCCCTGGTTTTACAAACTTTTACATTTGTATATGAAATGGAGGCTCCATAACAAAGAAAATAAACATATAACATCTACTTTGTATTAGATTTCTTAAACAAAAATATTATTGTTAAATTTTCGTTTTAAATTTTGAAAATTAAATATATTTATATAAATAATATATTTAAATTTTCAAAAATTAAAACTATTGATATGTTTAAAAAATTTATTTTAACTTAATAACTAATTTTTCTCTTTTAATCTTTTATCATAATTATATATTTTTTAATAATAATATATATATACACACATACACACACAATTTCATAATTTAAATTAAATATATTTATCAATCCATGAATTAAGTTTGGAATTATAAATTTTAAATAACATAATAATATATAACTTTTTTTGCTAATTAGATTACATTATAGTTAAATTTTTAATAAAAAATTGTTATAAATAATTTAATATTATTAATTAAAAATATTATAATATTCTCTCACTTAATCCAATTAAAATTTATTATATTAATAATTTTATATAAATGATGATAATAAAATATCTCTTACAATTTTATCATAATATTACAATATAATAAATTATTTAATACAAATTTTAACAAGTTATACTTTATTTATTTAAAACATTCCCTCTTATTTACTAACTTATCATATAAGACTCATAAAGTATACATATAAAACATGATTTTATAATAATTTATAAAAATATTTCATAAAATTTTGTTATTAATTTTAAAATAATAATATATACATAATCATAAATAATATGAAATATGAATATATATCAAAAATATATTAGTGAATTTAGAATATCATATATTATTAATTATCATTAATACAATTAAAATTTAATCTAAAAATATATTATCTATATAATATTGATTATAAATGTTTATATTGATTTATAATTATAAAATCAATTAGTATTTTATAGATATTTTTATTTATAAAATTTTTTAACAATAAAATACTTTAATTCTTATAAATTTGGTACCCTCAAAGATTGTCTTTTTTGAAAAAAAAAAACATACTATTTTAAAATTATTATATAAATTTTTAACAATTTGATAATAACATCAACAATTTCAAATCATGAGATAAAGGTTCAAAACTAAGACCCTATGTCACAAACTTTATTTTCATAATGAATGAAGTAATGATAAAAAGTTTTTCATTATTTCGTAGTACTACTCTTTTTCTCAGTAGAAACAAATAATTGAAAGTGAATTTTTTATTATTAATTCATTTAGTAAAGTTTGAATTTGAATATTTAATAATATCTAATTGATTGAAATTTTTGTACATGAGCATGTGATTTTTTTATTTCTTGAAGCTAGCTTATCACTCTTTTTATAGCTTTTTAGTGATCTATTACATGATGACTTTTACAATTGTCTAATTTTTTATTATAAAATTGATATCCAATCTAATATAGTCTTATAAATACATTCAATTACCAATAATAGAAATATATGAAATTAATTTTATTTTTTACATTTCATATTATTTTTGAGATATTATATGAAAGTAAATTTTCCCTTCCATACAAGAATAATTATAAATGAACACTTATTTATATTGAATTTATCTAGACTTTTCTTAATATTACCCTCATGAGACAATTCTTATTCTTTGTAACTTGTAATGGAATATTTATATTGTTATTACATAAAACGTCTCTCTCATATTTTTTTATTGTAAAATTTTTTTGGAGAAATTTTTTAACCTTATGCAATATTTTAAAACATTAATAGTAAATAATTTACTATTAATATAAAAAATTAGAAAATAAATTTACTCTTACTAATTTTTTAATAGACTTGTTAATCAACGGTAATTTTTATTAAATCCAAAAGATATTATGATATTATTAAATTTAATATATCATTATTAAAATGCTTATTAAACTTAATTTACATATTATTTTACTTTTACTTTTTATAACAAAATTTTCAAGTTAATTCATGTAAACTTCTTCTTTAATATTTTCATTAAGAAATGTGATTTTCAAATTCATCTAATATAACTTCGAGTTATACTAAATCACTAATAATATAATTATCTTTAATTAATTTTTTAGACAAAAAAAATATATTTGTATAATCATTGCCACATTTTTTTAGCATAACTTTTTAGGAACGAGTCTAATGTTATACACTTAATATTTCCTTTTGAATCATGTTTAGTTTTAAAGATTCATTTACAATTAACTCTCTTGTAACATTATGGCAACTTGACAACACTCCAAATGTTGTTTTTTTTCACACATTTCAACTCATCTTTAGTGACATTAATCTATTTATTATATTCAATAATTTTTATGACTTGTGAAAATGAAAATAGATCATTTTTAATTTCAATATTAAAATCTAATTTTTGTAAATAAATTACATAATTATTTAAAATAATTAATCTCCTTTTTCTTAGAAATATTTTTAATGTTATCTCTTATAGTTTATTTGCATTAGTAAGTTATAAGTTAATTCCTTTAAAGAATATCTCTTTGTCTAAATTTTACTTAATTTATAAAATAATATTTAGTATCATAATATGCAAATAAATTATTATGGATAATAAAATATATATGTTAATTTCTTTTATATTTATATTTTGACATTTATTATTCTCATTAATTTCACCACTTTCAATGAAACTTATATTACTTATTTATACATTCTCGATCTATGGGTATACCCTTTAAATTTATCTGAATCAACTGAGTCAAGTAGGTCACTTCTTTGTCTTGTTATATGAGAGAATTGGACTAGTTCTAACTTCACATCACCGGTTCACCGCTCCAATTTTCAAAACTATGGTTTGGAGATATTCATGTCACTTCCGGCGGATGGGGCTACTGTCGTAACTGTTAGCGTGCTATAATATATGCATAGAAAATGCGGTTCTGATTGTAATAATTGGAAATTATGATCATGTTGGTAACAGACTCCTCGGTATCCACAAAAAGGTGAAGACTTGAGCGTCTTCAAACAGTTTCTATTCACAACAGAGACAGAATGTGTTCTCTCCGATCGTGAAATCCCATTTTGTAGATGGCAGGAAAAGGCTGATTGAACTCGTTTAAAGCATTGTACAGAGATACGAATGGTAAGTAGTATATTGGCAAATAACAGCATACAGTGTGATGGTATCCGGAAAAAAACAAGTGCGGCATTATGGCGGTATAATAAATATTGCAGAGAATTGAATTGCTTGTGAAATTAATTTTATGGTTGCAAATTTGATAGATCATCAAGGCACTACGTAGGATGGTGAGTGTATGGAAGCAGAGAAGATCACGTAGCCAATCCCACCACAGAATACTATGGTCATGACCCATCCACACAGGAATTTGAGTAGGAGTTTCCAGTTCACATTCTGGATTGAGAAGATTCAGTGCAAAATTGTTAGGCTCAGTTACATTTTTTTTTTGTTTTTTTTAATTTTTTTCCATTGTTTTTTTTTTTGTTATTTTCTATCTAATTTTGAAATCTGCTGTCAGTAATTACATTTCTTCAATAATATTGTCTGAAATAATTATTGTATAGGGAAAGAAAATGTAAAAAGAGAAAAATGCCTATTTGACACAAGCCAAATAAAAATAAATAAATAAATAAAAGTTAATGAGAAGTCTCACCCTGGGGTCATCGGCTATGCCAACTCCAAGCAAAGCTCCAACAAAAGCATGTACAGTTGAGACAGGAAGGTCGAGTCTGGAGACAATGATCACAGCTGCCACTGAGGATAGCTGCGATGTCAACCCCCGTGAGTTACTCATGTATGCTAGCTTCCCACCTAGGCACCGAGTCAAACGCCACCCGCATAGTACAAATCCTATTGCAGCAGCAAGGCCACTGCTAGCTCGAAACAGCCAAGGGATATGTATAAAATTCTGATGACAATTCAAGGATTTGGTTAATCCAAGACATCAACACGAATTTAGGGGAAAAAAACAACCATAAGCGAAAAGACTACCGATGCACTATTCCAAATCCTAATAATTATTATGTTTTTTAATTACAATAATTCGAAAGAGAGTCTTGATAAAATAATATACATCTCACCTTTGATTAAATTTACAATATGAGAATCTGGTATATTTGGATGCCTTTTTTCTATTATTTTTTATTGCAAGAACCTCACTGAAATTGGATAAATCTGAGATCTACTAGGAATCTACTAATTTATAGACCCTTGAATTATGAGCAGAAGTGTAGATGAGACGGCTCAATTATAAAATTATCTCTACTCAAGCTTTAAGATTTAAACTTTTAATATGCATCTAAACTGCACATCTTAAACTCATCTTTTTACCAAGTGACCAAACCCCATGAAGGTTAAATTCTGGAAATCAGTGCAATGCATCCGAAAGGATATGGGCAAACAAAATTCAGTATGAAATAAAGTTGGTAAGGGGGTATACTTGAAATCAATCATGCAACAGCCTGTGGTTGACTGAAGTATTTTGGACACAGAGATAAACATGTACAGAAAAAGGATTGGGCTTAACTTACCAAATCTTTCCCATTACTGGAGTAGCTAGCTCTATATTTGTATACATTAATAATAACTTGCAATGGGCCAAAAAGAGCAGCTAGCTCAATAGCGGATTGAACAAGCCTGCATGTCAATTCATTTTGTCAGCCTCATGAAGTCGTAGGTTTCAAGTATGAGCAGATTTTTTTTTTTTTGTTTCCTTTAATTTCAAATACAAAAACAAAACTTACGCAAAAATACACGAGGCCAGAATGTGAGGGAACCAGAAATGTTTTTCCTTCTCATCATATTTTTCAGCTAAAGCATGTCGATGATGGTCTTTATGTCGTACTCTATGTCCTGCACCATAGTAGTTTGAGTCATATATCCGCATCCAACATCAATTAAGCAATGCTCCTTGTCACATCAATTGAAATTGTGTGATCTAACAATCTGATATATTGAAACATTGTGATTAAACTATTCTATAGGATACAGAGCAGACTTACAGGCCATAGAGTGGACTGAGCAAGATCTTTGACATTGACATATTTAAGCGATGGCGTTTTCTCTATCCTATTTATGTTCCTGGTTTGAATCATGGGGCTTGATGTAGATTCAAGCAACTGTTTAAAAGATGTTGATTGAGTTGTAGTAGTCATGGTAGATACCGAAATAGGCTGTGTCTGCTGAGAATCTTGTACACTATCCTGAGAGGACCAGCTCTTCTCTTCCTCTTCGTAAACTGTGGCAAGGACTCTTTTTTGCCTAAAATCTGCCAATATTTGTTCAACATCATCCTCATTTTTCCTACGTCCTCCTTTGTCATCATCTTCTTTAACAACACTTGGTTTGTCCTGGTGGCCCTGACACTCATGACTTACGGAATAGTTCTGTTCGTCAGACTTACTTGACATAGCATTCAACCTAGTTATGATTGTAGGAACCACCACAACCTGTTGTAATGACAAATTAAGTCTTAGACAGTAAGAAGAAGAAATCAATTCCAGCAAAGACGTACGATTTATGAGGATCTTAGACAAAAGTTCATTGGAATTTACCAAGGACAACATTCCTCCACTTAACGTAGCAACTGCAACAGCAACTGTAGTAATCCATGCTTTAACAGGTATAATGTTTTCCACGATCTGTCTATGGCAATAACTAGTCAATTGGAATTTAACTATAAACGATGAGGTATAAATTAGAAAACTAAAGTGATCTAATGTCAAGTGACAGAAACTATGTATGGAACCTGGAACATGACAAAGAAGCAAAGCAATCCTGCAGATATGCCGAAGTCAATAGCAAGGAAAATAAGAATCCTTTTCTTTGCTATTTAATGTTGAAGTAGAAAGGCTTTAAAGAGAGTGAAAAGCAACCCTGCAAATAGGCAGGCAGCTAATGGAGCAACAGTCCACTCCAATAGTATCCAGACCAATCCTCCATCATTCAAATGATGATTTCCTTTCTGCATCAAACTATCATACAAGATTAAGATGAAGACATTATAAGGTAATTGTTGGACGATTGAAAAGTGAAGTAATCAGAACATGGACCCCGGAAATTTGCTTAGAGGATCATAATGCAATGCTAGTACAATGCAATAAAAACATTAGAAAAGGGAAAAATACAAAAAAAACAGACATGCATTAATCCGAGGAGTTGGTCAATCTGCAATATATGTTTAATAAATAACATTGATAATTGACTTAATTTGGCAGATAACATGTTCATTACCTTATTCCACATGAGTATGTAGTCAAAACCTTCAGTGACAAGGATGGTTCCTAGTAGAGCACCCTCTATTGACTGCTGAGGAGACACTGGCAGCTCCATATATGTTGCAATTGTAAGCCAAATTGCTGCACAGAGAGAAGGCTAGTCAAAGTTAAGAGGAAACAATCAAGTATGATGATATCAATCGTTCTTCATTTATATAATGACATTTCTTCATCAATTACATTTGCATATTATGAGTTAAATTTTCATGACCAAACAAAAAAAAAAGGAACATATTAACCCATGAAATCTGCGTATAAGTTACATAGCCGAAGTGCATATCAAGAGTTTAAATCCTAAAAACTATAAGCTCAAACAGCTTTATGTTTTGGCCGCCTGTCTAAAATTAAATTAAATGGAGCCTCCATGGCTAATGCAAAATTATTGACTATTTTCTTTTCTTGCAGCCGATAATTAATACTCTAAAAACAAACAGAAAAATCAAACTGATGAATGTGAAAATAGTGATCATATGGGATACCAGCAGTAAGGAGAGCAATTACAACACTCCACATCAGAAAAGCTTCGCTTGGTTGATGTTCTTTGACAAACTGCAGTGGCACAAAACAAAACTAGAGTAGTCACAACTAATAAAGACTGAATCATATAATATACAGTGTAATATATATATATAGATTTTCATGTCCATACGTGAGAAAACAAAGGGTTTACATTGCGGCTGCTCGCAAAGCCTGCTCCAGGAACATAGATTAGACAAGCCATTATTGAGGCCACCAAAATAGTAGATGTCCCCGACCCCACCAAAGTCGAGAACTGCCAATTCAAACATAAAACATTTCAGAAGTTGAGTAGAAACATTAAGTAATGTTCTTTGTTCCTTTTTTTTTTTTTTAGATAATTAATGTTCATCAAAATATGGATCATAAGAGAAAGTGATTGATTGAATAGACCGGAGTGGGCACGTTGTTGGCGCCTGCACAAAATGCAAGCGCGACGGTGGCAAAGGCACCAAAAATGGGTATCCATTCATATCCATCTTTCCAGTTTCCGACGACCCCAATTGCCAAATCAACCGGCATTTTCCTATTCTCTACAGACATGATCGATGGTCTACCGAATTATGTCTTTGTCGAGGTCATTTGTGTACAATGTTAAGTAGAAGATTACAATGAATTGAGAGCTACATTGTTTTTATCCCCTACTGAAGACAATGACTCTGTCTTGTTGTTATGGTCAGTTGTGTTGTTTTTTCTGTCTGCGCGACAAATCTAATGAAGTAATTGTATTGCCCCCCCCCCCAACTCTGTGTCATCTATTGGACTGATTTTCCTTTTTGGGCTTCAATGTTAGGTAGTATTCGAATTAATTTACGTGCAGTTCAACCAATCTACTTCTTTAATCTGGTCAGAAGAAGACATTCATATTAAGGCTATGGACTTTTGGGGGGTTTTGAGATTATGCAACTTTCAAATGTATTATTAGGAAAATGCATCACTTATCACCCGATGTGGTAACCTGATTAGTGATTAGATGTGTTTCTTTGGATTGAAAGTTAAAAACCATCAACATAATATGTAACCCAAGGAGGAAAAAAAAAAAAAAAAAGAGGATTGAATAGGCCTGCCGAGCATGTTGAAGCTCCAAGTTGAGCATGGCCCAGGGAATTAGCATGCCGATATTCAATTCATCTTAATACAATTTAACAAACGAGTCAAATCGAGATATAATGTATATATAATTTTATTTAATTAATTAAGTAAATTTAATCTGTATATATTAAAAAATTAAATTTTTGTTGAGCCAAATTTTAAAAATATTTAAGAATAACTCATTAAAATATTGTCAAAAGAATGAAAATTATGAAAATATATTGCTATAAATTAAATTAAATTAAATGTATTTTAATGAAATAGCTAATCAAAAATAAAACTATTTAAGTCTAATGTACAATTAAAAATATATAAGAAACTTGAAAAAGAGTCTACTAGTGCTAATAATGAGTTTATCATCAAGCTACTCAGGAACCTTAATGAGTCAAGTTCAAGTGGTTATTGATGTTGGGCTCATTTAATAAATGATTTTTAAAATTGAGTTTGAATATTATTAGTTTATCTAATTGAGTGAGTTCGTAGCGAGTTATAACCGAGTCGAGACGCTGAACCACTGCAGAGCTTATGATGCCCTTGATGAGTCTGAATATTATTAGTTTATCTCTCAAATTTTTACAAAAATCTTTTGCATTATGCTACGATATGCGTGGATTTTGGACAATTTTCATTGTAGTTGCTTCATGTGCTAAGAAGTCAAATTTTACGAAAGGGGACTTTGTTCTTTGCATGTTATTAACAAGGAAACACGTTTCACGATAGACAACCCATCTGTGAAACCTGCACTATTCCATACATGTTTAGTATCAGTGTAGATTATATATTTTGATGAGAAGAATTTATTAGATTAATCACATTAAATCATTCCAAAAATAAGGATAATTTAATAAATTAACTTTTAAATAATATGAATATTAACTCGATATGAATCATTTAGTTGGTCAATTTTCTAAAATTACTCACAATAATAAAGATAACTTTTAGCTGATATAAATGTTAACCTAATAAGCTATAATATTTTGACCCTGAAGCACAATTGTAGGGACACTTTGTTAGCATTAACTTGTTGATTTCAAGCTTCAGGTATTGGACTTTCCATATTGCAAAGTATTGATCTTTAATAATAATAATAATAATAATAATATTATTATTATTATTATTATTTTGGATAGAAATTGTTGCTCAATGTATATGGTCTATGGACAAAAGATTACATATAAGTTACAAAAGCAAGGAAACAAAAATGGTGGAGAGGGAAAATATACCTCAAGGCATATTACCTTAAGGACAAAAAAAAAAAAGATAATAATTAGATCATCGCCACCACCAACCCACCCACCAACCACCAGGTTGACAAATTCAATGAGGTTGGTTTTGGTTGATTTGACTAAGTAATTTTTTATTCCTAATGGCCTTTCTTTCTATATCCATTAGGATTCGATATTCTCACAAGATTTTTTATTGGTGTATGCCTCATTGGTTCATTCTATCTCAAATTATTTATGCACATTATGTATTCAAAGAGTTCCTTCTATTTTTATTATGTTTTCCCATTATTCATCCATATTATCTATTAAAAGAGTATTTTTAATATTTATAATATTTGAGTGATCTAATATCAATTTGAGTGTATAAATATAAAATAGTTGGATAGAGAATTAATAACAAATTAATAGAGTTTAATTTATTTAATATTTGAAAATTATAATTTATATCAATTGTTATTGTATGAAAAATTTAATGATATATATAGATATATATAATTGTTGGAAAGTAAAAGGGAAACCGAGTTAGAGTTAATGTTCACACTATTATTTACATGATTATTGATAGAAGCTAGACAATTATTGAATGGTGATAGTGTATTTTAGCCCACATTTAGCATGAGGATTCTATTCTTTCACGAACAGTCTATATCTGCAAGGTTGTCAAAGAGGAGAGAGAGCGAGAGCTGCGCATGGCAACGGTACAAGCGTGGCAGAGTGAAAGAACAACATGTGAGAGGCGCAAAGATCCAAAATGGAACATTTTTATTGGCAAGATTTTTATGACGAAGACTTCTTTTTTCTTTTCAAAATTAAAGTAAACTTAATTTTGAGAATTCTCACTTTTTTCTTCGAAATTTATAAACAAATTAATAAAACAAATTAAACTTTTTTATCAACAGACAAAATTATTGTATTTGTACAAGGCACCCCAATTTTGATCTGAATCACGATACCTTTCTGTTTTTTTCTTGGTACGTTTAAGCAACTGTACCTCATACAGGCCAGTGTTGTGCCCAAGACACTTGAAACTACACGGACTTTTTTGTTTGGTATTAAGGCACGTTGAGCAACTGTACTTCTTTAGATGGTACCTTTGAGTAAGATTCGTAAAAGAGACTGTTTTTTTTTTTTTTTGGCATTTAAGTCTTGTAATATTTTGGGTGAATGTTGTCCATACAATTTCTTTTAGCCTACGTCTTATATGACCACAAAAAAAAAAAAAAACATGTAGAAGAAAACATTGATAGTGCATTCTTGTTGTTGAAATTTGGCAAAAAAAAAAAAAAGAAAGAAAGACCTTAATTGACCCTTTACGTTTAATTGCTTTTTAAATTATGGATGCAAAGTTTTTATTTTTTATAAAATTAGTTATTCATATTTTCTCCCTTAATAATTTTTAGTCATTTTTTAATAATTTATCATTAAATATATTACATGAGATGCCACCTTAGCTATATGATGTTGACTGAAATGTTATGTAATAAAAAATGATGACATGATATTTAAAAAAAAAATTGAAAATTTGAAAACATTGTTAAAGTTCCAAAAAAAAATATATGTTAATTAAAAAAATAGAAAAGTTCTTAAAAAATCCAAAAACTCAAAATAAAATTTGGAAATTAAAAAAATCATAAAATTTATTAAAAATAGGAAAATAAAAAAAAATTCAGAAGCACCTAAAATTTAATAATTGAAAATTTTGAAAAAATATCAAAAAATTAAAAACAAACTGAAGATTTTTCTTTTTTGTACAATATATATCTTTCTCTCTTTTGTTAAATATTTCATATTTTTTAAAAATATTTTTTTGAATTTTTGAATTTTATTTTTCATTTTCAAAAATTTTTAAAAGATTTCCTTTTTAAATTTTTTTTTGGAATTTTTACAGTCTTTTTAAAATATTCATTTTTTTAAATATCATATTATAAATAATAATAATAATAATAATAATAATAATAATATGATATCTGAATTAATACCAAGCAATTGATGTGATATAACACATGACTCATTTAATGACAAACAAACAAAAAATAATCAAAATTATGGAAAAAAAAACGTGAAAAATCAATTTTAAAAAGAAAATATTACGTATAAAATGTATTAAACAGTTAGACGTAAAAGATCAATTAAGTCCTCGTGCTTAAAATGTCTTTTTAATGGTTTCTTCTTGTAAAAGCATTGAGTATATCAAATTGGTAATATTTTATTTATGCTGTGTATCTGCCAGCCACCAAGCCACGCGAGACGCCACCTTCCTCAACATGACCAGAAATTAGGTGGAGAATCATGCGGCTGGGCAACAAAAACAAAAGCCTAAAAAAAAAGAAGAAGAAGAAGAAGAAGGAGAGCTCCATCATTTTGGACTGACCCAAACCTGGTCCACACTATTCAATATATCTTCTATGCACGTAAGCAGCCATTTTGCTTTCCAATAAATACCCATCTTTTTTCTTTTTCCATTTTTCTTTTTTGTTTTTTTTAGCTTGGTGGACAGCAAAAATTTAGAGGGATGAAAATGACACCACACGTCCAATGAACTGGTTACTCAAACAGGAAGTCTGATTCCAATTTACACAAGATCACCAACTAGGAAATAGCTTCCGGTCCCTCCACCTGGATATTTTCACATATTCCATGGACCACACTATGTGTAGGAAGTATATGCCAATTTCCATGCCTTCCATTCACTCCCCCCTGCTCTTCTGCACCTACCTCCTTCCCCCCACCCCACCCCCCCCCACAACCAATTTTTTTTTTGTCTCTTTTCATCCACCGAAAGATAAAAAATTGAAAAAATTCCAACAAGAGTGCTCTCTGACTAAGTAAATGAAGAAAAAAAATTGTAAGTCTAACATGTTTTTTCTTTATTTCCCAGATGAATTTGTTTTTTTTTTTTTTTTTCTAAATTGGACCATGAACTAATAAAATTGATTCCCAATATTACTGACTGATAATATAAAAATATATGTTTGACTCTTTGCAAGTTCATTCACTAATTAAGCAACTTTTGTTCTGTTATCGTTAGGTTTATCCGCTAATTAAGTGGTACCATGAAGAGTGCGCCGAAATATAAATTATTTTTGTTCACAAACTTTATTTTACAGTACAAAATATTGATTTAAAATATAACTTTCTCCCAGCAAAAGTTCTGCAAATCGTCGTGTTACGAATCACATTAAATGTAGATAATCTCTACGTACAAACAACGCCCCCTAAAAGCCATTGAGTAATAAAACACGTTTTCCAGACAAATCATTACCGCAAGTATAGTTAGCTAGAAAGAAGCTCATATTAAAGCCTTTGTCACGCTGAGCACCGGAATCAAGCTTTACAAGAAAGAGATCGATTGGTGGCCGCCCATTCACTTATGAATTTATCAAAATTTGCATCGACCAAATGGGAAAGATTAGTTTTTTTTTTTTAAAAAAATAAAAAAAAGTAATTTGTTGTTAACTATACGCATCTGATCATTTAAAGCATGCATATAATCACATAGAACATGAATTTGATGAATTAAAATTATTTAAGTGGATAAGTAAATATTATTATTATTATTATTATTATTATTATTATTATTATTATTAGCTGTCTTCAACCAAACCCCACGAATGAAATGGATGAGTTGCGTCTCGTTCTTCATTTTCTTTCCGTCAATAACAATGAGAAAAATCGATCTCATCGAAATATATATATTTTTTAATTTACTAAATAATAAATTATATAATAAAAATGACTCTTTTTTACGATAAATCTTATAAAATTAAAATTTAAAAATATAAATTTTTAAGTATTATTTTGTAATAAATTTTAAGACAGCTATCAAAGCAGGACGGCAAGACGTTGAGTTGGGTGATTTCCGCGCTTTGGTTTTGACCAGTTGGGCTGTGGATTGCGTGTGGGTCCTGACCAGTCTTCCAACACGTGTCTAATGTTTTTTTTTTTTTTTTTTAAGACAGGCGGAGGCTGCTGCGTTGGCTGGGGAGCGCGTGATTAAAGAAAGAAAAAGAGACCAGAACAAAGCTAGCTGGCATTACTCGGTAGTCTAGGCAGTACTGGTCGACCTTATCCTCTTCTTCTTCTTTTTTTTCTTTTTTTGAATTTTTTTGTAATATTAATTTTTTTTATTGTCTTATTTAATCAGATAAACTCCGCCAAACCCTAGATTTCTTGCTTCAGCAAGCACGAGTTGCCCTTGGTGTTTTTCCTTTTTTGGGTTTTCTTCTCTTTACATTATTAAAATTTGACAGAAAGATTCAAACTTTATTCCTTCTTCTCAAAGCTGAGGTAAGTTTTCTTCTTTAGTTTCTCTCAATTCTTTGTTTTTGTATTAAAGTTTCTGATGCATTTGATGTGATACATGTGAAAGTTCATTTATTTAGTAGGCTACTTTGATTTGGATTATTATTATTATTATTTTTTTTTGTATAAGATTTTGCTGCGCTATTTCTCTTTATGTTCTTTTAGTGTGCTACTAGTTATTGCTTCCCATTTTCGGATCTCAGTCACTTAAAAAATATGTAATCTTGATTGTTTTTATAGTGGTTCTCGATTGCTTTTCGTTTGTTGATGATGATTAATTGATACCCATTTCAGATCCTGGCCAATTATATTGATTTTTGGAGGAAACCGATCGTGGGCTTGGTTTATAAGCTTGAGTTCTTGTGTAAATTCTTTTTGTAGTTAAGGGCTTTTGTCCGGAGGGAGAAAAAATGATGTCCAGATCGTATACCAATCTTTTAGATCTGGCTTCCGGTAATTTTCCGGCAATGGGTCAACCCCGTGAAAAGAAGCGGCTGCCTCGAGTAATGACTGTTCCTGGGGTCATTTCTGAACTTGACGATGATCATAGTGTAGCATCTGATGTGCCTTCATCGGTAGTTCAGGACCGGACGATTATTGTAGCCAATCAGCTGCCAGTAAAGGCAAAGCGAAGGCCTGATAATAAAGGATGGAGTTTTAGTTGGGATGATGACTCGTTGTTGTTGCAGTTAAAAGATGGTTTGCCTGAAGATATGGAAGTGATATATGTTGGTTCTCTGGAGGTTGATGTTGATTTGAGCGAACAAGATGATGTGTCTCAGCTTTTGTTGGATAGGTTCAAGTGCGTCCCAGCATTTTTGCCCCCTGACATTTTCTCGAAGTTTTATCATGGGTTTTGTAAGCAGCATTTATGGCCACTTTTTCATTACATGCTTCCCTTTGCAGCTAATCATGGAGGACGTTTTGATCGATCTTTATGGGAGGCATATGTTGCTGCAAATAAGATCTTCTCACAAAAGGTGATTGAGGTTATAAATCCGGATGATGACTATGTTTGGGTTCATGACTATCATTTGATGGTGCTGCCTACCTTCTTGAGAAGAAAGTTCATTAGATTGAGAATGGGGTTCTTTCTCCACAGTCTGTTTCCTTCATCTGAGATATATCGAACCTTACCAATGAGAGAAGAAATCCTTAAGGCTCTTCTGAACTCAGACCTCATTGGTTTTCACACTTTTGACTATGCTCGCCATTTTTTGTCTTGCTGCAGTCGAATGCTTGGTTTGGATTATCAGTCAAAAAGGGGTTATATAGGCTTAGACTATTATGGCAGGACTGTTGGAATAAAGATCATGCCAGTCGGAATTCACATGGGGCAGATTGAGTCGGTGTTGAGACTGGCAGATAAGGAGTGGAGGGTAGGAGAGCTCAAACAGCAGTTTGAGGGAAAGACTGTTTTACTTGGGGTCGATGATATGGATATCTTTAAAGGTGTCAACTTGAAGCTTTTAGCAATGGAACAGATGCTGAAGCAACATCCAAAGTGGCAAGGTAGGGCAGTTTTGGTGCAGATTGTAAATCCTGCTAGGGGAAGGGGGAAAGATGTCGAGGAAGTGCAAGGTGAAATAGATGCAAGCTGCAGGAGAATTAATGAAACTTTTGGTCGACCTGGCTATGAACCAGTTATCTTTATTGATAGACCAATGTCTCTTGGCGAAAGAGCTGCTTATTACACCATTGCTGAGTGTGTTGTGGTGGCAGCGGTCAGGGATGGTATGAATCTTACTCCATACGAGTACATTGTGTGCAGGCAGGGAGTCCCTGCTTTAGAAACTAGTTCAGAATCAACTGGGCCCGGGAAAAGCATGCTGGTTGTGTCAGAGTTCATTGGTTGCTCTCCTTCGCTCAGTGGCGCAATAAGGGTTAATCCATGGAACATTGAAGCAACTGCAGAGGCAATGAATGAAGCAATTTCAACGGCTGATTCTGAGAAGCAGTTGCGCCATGAGAAGCATTATAGGTATGTTAGCACACATGATGTGGCTTATTGGTCAAGGAGCTTCTTCCAAGATATGGAAAGGACCTGTAAAGACCACTTCAGAAGGCGTTGTTGGGGAAGTGGTTTGGGCTTTGGTTTTAGAGTTGTTGCACTTGATCCTAATTTCAGGAAGTTGTCTGTTGATGCCATTGTATCTGCTTATTTAAGGTCCAAAAATAGGGCTCTATTGTTGGATTATGATGGAACTGTTATGCCTCAAACATCTATCAATAAGTCCCCAAGTCAAGCAGTCATCTCCATCATAAATACACTTTGTGGTGATAGAAAGAACAGAGTCTTTGTTGTCAGTGGAAGAGGAAGGGATAGTTTAGGTAAGTGGTTTTCTCCTTGCAGAAAGATCGGAATTGCAGCTGAGCATGGCTACTTCATGAGGTAATCTTTTCTCCCGTGCTCTTTCCTTCCTACTCCTTCAATTTCTTTTCCTTTTTGTTTTAACTGATTGTATGATTTTCAGGTGGTCGGCAGATGATGAATGGGAGGATTTTGGACAGACTAGTGATTTTGGATGGACTCACATAGCTGAACCTGTGATGAAGCTGTATACAGAAGCCACTGATGGTTCTTCCATTGAGACCAAAGAGAGTGCCTTGGTCTGGCACCACAGGGACGCAGATCCAGGTTTTGGAGCCAGCCAAGCCAAGGATATGCTGGACCATCTGGAAAGTGTGCTAGCAAATGAACCCGTTGCAGTGAAAAGTGGCCAGTTTATTGTGGAAGTGAAGCCACAGGTACGTTGCTCTGCTTCGATTACAATGTGCTGACTTGCTACATGAATGCGGTTCCATGTCAATTACTGTGCAACCGACTAGTTCCAGCTCTGTAATAATGGAAAAGTGAAATATAAAATGTTTCTGTTCAAAATAAAAAAATTAAGACCCATCTTTGCACTGTTCCCCCTGCCCCCAATTTCCAAATACATCTCGACAGTGCATGAGATGGGATTTATAAAGATCTGCAGTAAAGGTGTTGCACACTTTGAAACTTCTTGAAATCCTATCACTACCCATGGTAGATGAAAATATTTTAACTGTTAATCTTGCCATTGTTGATGATGGGTTCAAAGTTCCTCGTTAGTTCATCAATAGATAAATATTTGAAGGAAATGAATGAATGGATGTTTTCCTTATTGATTTCTAGAAGAGGCAGTTTTGATGAAATAATTCTGCCTATATCAAGATTGTGTGCCCCATATATTTTCTATGCTAACTGGAGCTGACCTTTGTGACTGCCCTGGCCTTATGAGTTTATTAATCAAGTTCTCTGTCTTTTTGTTGATGCATATTTAGATGATGTTTGTCTTTTCTGGCTTTTAGGGAATTAGCAAAGGTGTGGTTGCAGAAAAGGTCTTTACATCAATGGCTGAAAGTGGCAGGCAGGCAGATTTTGTGTTGTGTATTGGTGATGACAGATCGGACGAAGACATGTTTGAGATAATTGGCAGCGCAATAAATACTGGCTTTCTTTCCTCGAGCACATCAGTATTCGCCTGTACTGTTGGGCAGAAACCAAGCAAAGCCAAGTATTACTTGGATGACACCGCTGAGGTCATAAACATGCTTGAAGCTCTTGCAGAAGCTTCAGACACAGACACTGAAGCCTCTCCGCCAAGCTCCCCATGAGGTCTTCTTCCATGTCATAGACAAACAGGGGCTCGCTTTTTCTTTGAGACAATTGAGGATGAATGACATGCTGTCCAGTGATTGAAACTAGCAACCACTTCTCTGTTTGGTAGTGACTTGTTGGAAAAGACACTATAAAAAGCCTTCTGATAAGCTCTGTGATGGCCAGTTGAAATGTCATCTGCAAGGATTTTATGTGACGAATACTAAAAGCTGAACAGTTTGGAAAGAACTTTTCTGCAGAAAAATGAACAAAATTTTTTTTCTCATCATCTCAGACATCCAGCAGTTGAAGGGACTGACTGGATTTATACATGGAGACTGACTAGAAACTGGAAGAAACACCCAATAAAATTTACCGTCACCTGGATGCAGGGGCCATTTGTGTAGGTGACATTCATTTTCACCTGCATCCTGGCCCGGAAGTTAAATGATAATGGTGGGATAAGAAGTTCTGGTAGCAACATAGGCTGCTATCAGCTTGTCTAAGTCTGAGCCAAGCTATGTAGCTGCCACTTTTTTATACCTTTTATTGGTCTCTTTAGAATTCTGAAGATTTTCTCTATTTGTGTATGATTTCCGTTGTTTGTTCAACTTGTAAAGCACAGCAAATTTGCAAATTTAGTTAAATTTGTATCCCCTTGTACTGAAACAGAGATGTCAATGGATATTTTTTTGCGTTCCAGGCTTGGAAGCTTCACTATATGTTGGCTTAAGACCAATATTTACAACAATGAGCTGGTCATCAAACGGAATTAGAAAGTTTGCTCAACGTTTAGGTCGATTAAACAGGTATTTAATAATTAGGGTTGAGTTTACTTTTATTATAAGTTTTGTGTCATCAATATTTGATATGATGCATGCGAGTACTTGAAAAGAATTGAACACACCAAAAACAAAATAAAACGAGTAAAAACTCGTATTTTTTGTGTTACTCGATAATTATGATTTGTGATTTATTATAAGATACTAAAATAGTAAAAAAAAAATTAAAAATATAAATATAAAATAGTTGTTAGGTTTTTATATTAATTTAGTACTAATTTTATTTATTTTTTATTTTTTAAAAAATTATAAATAATGCTTTTTATTGTACATATATGATTTATTTGTATAAAAAAGTTTTTTTTTTGTTTTTAATTAGTAATTAAATGTTTATATTATGTTTAATTAATATTGGATAGTTAATATTGTAAAAATAATTAATAATTATATTACAATAATAACTTTGATTCTTATTATTCATTTAGAGCTAATATTATGTTATTTAAATAAAATATAATTTACATTAAATTAATTTATGACAACTATTTATAACATAAAAACAATTGATTAAGTATAACAATAATTATTATATATGAAAATAAATGTCGTCACATAATTTTTTTTAAAAAAATAATTTTTTAATTATTTATTTTATTAAAATGATAATTATTTGACTTTTATTAATAACAACTCATAAAACATGTTAAGAGACTCATATAAAATTGAGAAATATTTTAACTTAAGTTTGAAAAAAATAATTAATTGTAATTTAAATCAATTTATTACTATTAACTATAATTAATACTTTAATTTACTTTATAATTTATTAAAAAATTTAAAATTAAATAAACATTATCATGTAAGAGATAATAAATTTTTTCTTAATTTAAACAATATATCTATTGACATAGAATCTGTACATTACATTAATGTAGATTTATTAATAATCATAAAAGTTAAATTCAAATTTTATTAAAATTTTAAATTAACATAAAATACTATAAAATAATTAAAAAAAATAGCAAGATATGTAACAATTTTTTTAGAATTTATGTTTTTTTATTTCTTTATGCAATAATAATTTTTAATAATGATTAATTGAATAAATAGAAGTTTAGTTTATTAAGTTTTTTTTGTTGAATATTATGGTTTCTTAATTAGCATGTTTAAATTGAATTAATTAAAATTTAAAGTTAAATTTTTAATTATAATTATTACTTTCGTGAAATTTATCTATATTTATGTTTTTTATTTTATTATGCAAAATTTTGCCAAAAATTAGTTGGTTAAATAATTCTACTTGACATTTTTTTGAATTGCAATCTAAATAAAATAAATTCAAAGTATATGGTAATTTTAAATTAATCCATGTGTTATAATAAAAAATAAAAAGGAGAAGTTTTAAATATATCAAAGATAGTTTATTTTTTTTTAAAAGTAATAATTACGGAAAATAATATAATATGTAATTTCATATAATTTTCTTTAAAAGATAAATAAGTAAATGACACGTTGGCATGTGATGCTGAATGAAAAGCGTATTGATATATTGTTATGTATCTTCTGCCGCCGCCCGCTCCTCTGTCGTGTCGGCGGCGCCACCAGCCCACTACCCCTTCATCTAGCAGCCTGTTTGTTCTGTGAGTAAGCGAGGCTTGGGAAAGAAAAGGAGTAATTTTCACCAGTTTGGATATATAAGGTGAGAAAGAAGCAGACACTAATGCTTCCTCTCTCTCTCTCTCTCTCTGTTGGCCGTAGTGTAGTTTAGACTGCTCTCTTGTTTTTATTCTTTTTTTCCTTTTTTTTTCGTTTTTCTTTTCCGTGAAGTGTGAACCCCAGATGCTAATTCCCAATCGCCAACCATGGAATGTAATGCCTTTTGTCATAAAGTATCTATCTTGAGCTGTTTTTGAGCTCACGCTGACTTCTGGGTCAGTCTTTTTTGTGTTCTTGTTGAAGTATGCATTCATTGCTTAATTCCACAGATTTTGATTTAGTTGCATATTTTTGAGGGGTGGATTTCTATATCATTAATCAATTAGGGATTGATTATTGGATTGAAAGTCTTTTATGATTGGTATTTCAGACATAGGGTGAAGATGAGAGGATTTGGGAGTTATATTTATTGCAATGGTTTTGGTTCTTCAAACTCTTCAAGAGGCAATGTGGCAGAATAATTGAACTGGGACGTCTGGCTTAGATAAATTTCAAGTTTGAATCTCCCCCTTCTGTGAGGTTAAGTTCAATTTAGGGGACGCTCGTTGGGTCTTTGGACCACGTCTTTAAGTAGGGTGATTTGCGTGTATTTAGACCATTAAGAATGTAACACTTCATTAAAAAAAAAAAAAATAGACATAGAGGGTTGCTGACTTCTCTTTCTGCTATACAAGTGTATTGATTAGATTTCACAGACTTCAAATTGCAAGAATATGCAATCAAAAGAAAGAAAGGAGCAATAGAAAACAATCAAACACTGCTTGGCCGTCAGTGTTGTACTACAGAGGAAAGCCTTACGTTATAGATGGCCAAGGTTACTCTTTTATTTAATAAATTGATTTGAGGCAGACCCAAGCTCTTGTTGACCTGATATTAAGTTCATTATATTTTGTTTTCATTTTCATTGCTTTTATGTGCATCATTGATCCCAGTTTTGGCTTCAGTCCAATGTAATGATTAGCTCTCTCCCTTCATTGGTTCTATTCCTGTCTATGTACATTAGTTTTTGAAAAGGAGCCAACTAGTGTGTTGTCATCATTGGAAGAGTCAAATATTCAAGTCAACAAGCAAATAAGATAAGCTTGTGTCCAATGGACTTGTTGGAAGGAATTCTACGATGTGAATGCATAATGCAGAATAATGCACTTTCTATTAAATGATTTGTATTTTTTGGTTTAAAATCAGGTCATATAATTAAGTTCCTCTTTGGTGCTTGCAAGTCATATAAGTTGCCTTCTATTATGATCTAATCAAATTTCCTTCAAGACATATGATACTTTCTCTTATGATTTACATTTTTTCATGATGCTCATTACAAGCATGTATGATCTAATCACCTATGATACCATAGTTTCAGGTTTCTTTTCCAATGGCAATTGTGCACATGTACATTAGTGATGTTAATGTTATAAAACTCATAATGTACAAAGACTTTGTGTGGCTTGTAATGTCTACTTGGTAAATTAAACTTTTAGGTGGATTTTCTTCCACATCTTCAATTTAAATCTTCTTTCCATTCTCTCATATTCAGTTTCTTGAAGATAAAAACCCACAACTCCCATATACTTGTAAATTGTTTTCCTTTTCTTCTGACTCCAGCAATATAAAATTAATTATGTTTTGTTTGCTCTTCTTTTGCCCTAGTTGTTTAGACGAACAAAAAACAAAATGGTATATTAACTAATTAGGCTGCAAACATAAATTTAGCCTTTCTCATTTGTATCCAAATTTAATAATTAGTAAAATTTCTTGTTTGATAATGATGTCAAACTTGCAGCTCAGTGAACAGGCAATGAACCTTGTACCATTCATGTTGTTGCTTAAGTGAGATTCTCTGCTCTTTACCTAAGAAATTTGAATTGGCTTATATATATATAGAGAGAGAGAGAGACCTGATCGAATACATTGCTGTGGCTTTACTTTGAATTTCTATTTGGAGGCCTTATAGATGAACAATTTTAGCACAAAGAGATAGACTGTTAATCATTGATATGAGAGAGAGAGAGAGAAAGCGAGACTCATAGTGATGCAACAGCAGCCTAATGCAGGCCCTGAATGTTGGATTGTGAAAAATAGGTTGTAATAGATGCATGACTATGCAATTTTTTCAACACTGAAGACATCTCTATTGAATGTGTGAAAGAGTTTCTGCTAACCCTACATTTCAGTTTACTGTCATGTTTTCCAAGTACCCTGGCCCAAGTCCACAGATTTTCTATGTAAAGGAAATTGTCTTTGTTTTCTAACAGGCAACGTCTCTTTCACAATGGCTTATATGCTATACAGCAGAAATGCCTTACGACAAATTGTCCTCCGAGGACCTAACTTCAAGAGCTCTGATGGTGTTTTGCAACCACTACTATATACTGGTCAAGGTGTTCGATACAAAAAGCTAGAAGTTATTCTAACACACGTAAGTTTTTACTTGGTAAACTCGACCTTTGTGTGTTATTTGTCCAAGCAGCCACTATTGTTTAGTGTTGTATTCTAGCAGAACGTAGAGAAGCTTGGGAAAGCTGGTCAGATGGTGAAGGTTGCTCCCGGATATTTTCGCAACCACCTTATGCCCAAGTTGTTTGCTGTCCCTAACATTGACAAATTTGCTCATCTCATTAAGGGGCAACATGAGGTTCTCTTTGATCTTGCATATATTCTATCTCGGTGCTTGTTTTCTTTTACCTAGTGATTATCAAAAGCAATTCTTCTTGAAATTTTAATTTATAATTGCATATACACATGACTTGATATCTATTGGTATTCTAATCAGATTTCCAAACCTGAGGAAAAAGAAGAGGAGGTCAAAGTTATCACAGAAGAATATGAAAGAGCAGCAAAACGCTTAATTAGTAAACAGCTGGTCTGTGCTGTGTCTTTGAATTCCAATTCTTTGACAATGACTTTGTTCCCGAAAACCTTTATTGCAGCTTCAGAAAATCTGTTGGCTGTTGGTAGGATTTTTATTGTTTGCATACATATTGTTACCTTTTTAAAGTTAGCTGACTATGACAACATGGTTGCAGAGCATTAGGGCTAGTGTTGATGCCAAAAAGTTCCGTACTCGTGCAAGCAAAAAAGATCCCATAGAAATTCTTCCACCTGTGACAACGGAGTACATTGTGAATGAGGTAGCATTCTTAGTTGCTGTTGTTATTACCATGTACTATTTTGCCACAAATGTTTTGACTAGTGTTGCCATTGCTTCCTCGAGCATTAAATTTACATGAAATATGTAATTAGAGTTGAATATCATAAGTAAATGAGTTGAATTGTTTACAATCTAGGCTATATTCATCTGTCTGCTATCCTATACATGAGTTGGATAGGAACATAGGAACACAATGCCCATGCTTAGTTCTCTAAGGCCAGTATTAACCTTTGTAGTAGTAAGGCAGGAACTCTTAAAGAAAATGGTCCTTTTTAACAGACTGTCAACATCAACGATCTTCATAACAATGGTTTTTTCTTCTTAAATACTACTGGCTTGGGCTTGGATGGATAAGAAGTTCAAATGGAAAGGAAAAAGAAAGGTTAAAAAAGGAAGTCCAGATGCTAGTCTCTGACTGCAATGTAGAGGCATGCTATGTTTCTTGTGGGGTGGGCTCTTTATAATTGTAAACATGAGTTGCCTGATTACACTGCCTATGCAGTTTGAATGTTTTTCTTCTTATTCAGATTTTTTCTTGTTGTCATGAAGCTTGTGTTTCATTTTTATGGCAATGTACAGTCATTATTTGTCTGCTGCCCTGTTGATATGGTAAGTTCACAAACAGGTTGCAAGGCAGCTTAATGTGCAAATTGAACCTGAGAACATTTATCTGCCAGTGCCTCTGACAACTTTTGGTGAGTTTGAGGTGCCATTACGTTTGCCCAAGTCTATCCCGCTGCCACCAGGAAAGCTTCAGTGGATGCTCAGGGTTAAAATTCGGGGCAACTAAACTCCAGAGTCTAAAGAGTTAAATGTTATGGCTGCAAGAACTTGATTAAGTTTTGACCATGATGTTGAAGGAGTTTGTAGATTTTTAGCAATGAACTGGGTACTCATAATTTTTGACAGTTTAGACGTGGCTACCATGAATTTATTCTTCAGCCTTTAAAATGTCCCATGTCTGTTTCAATAATCAATTATTGCTGAATATTTTATGGGATGGATTTTGGTTTGAGTGTTGAAGATTCAATTCGGTCACAGCCAAATGACTAAAAGCAGAAAAAGGATGCAATTTCTATTTGCAGTTTAGGTTTTCACATCCAAAAATGCTTGATTGTGCTTAATGTGAATCTTCCTTTCAATGCACCAATGCAAATTTTTAACAGTGAGTTTTGTTTGCCTTCCATTGTATTTTACAAATGAAAAATATTTTTCCCAACTCCTAACCATTGGTGCCATAAGAACACACTCTTACTCAGGGTTGTGATGGACAGTAGGGGTGTGTATGCAGCACTGCCTAATCTGACCAACCTGACCAAAATCAACCGAAACTCCCGAGGAATGGATGTGGTTTGTATTTTGATAAACTAAATTTAACAGTTTGATCTGATCTGTTGCCAAAATCGAGCCCATCTGCCCCTTTAAAATAGTGTAAGTATTAAGAACAGTTTGGATCAAGACCCACCGTATCCAAGTTTTAATCTATTGGTTTCCAAGTTTCACTTGCTTGTTTGTCTGTTCATGTCCTGGTTATGATTGAACATTGCTGTAATTGGGATGCCTTCGAATAGGCCTGATTTTAGTCTGTTAAAGACTAGACTAGAACAAGAAAAAAATAATTAGCTGAACTGTTGTGTTATTTTTAATAATTAGGAGGTAATGCAAATTGGAATTTTTGTGGTGTGCATGAATGAGCAAACCAACAATTATATTCATTGAAATTGAATGTGGCAGGCTGCAACCATTCTGGTCAACGCATTGCACTCTAAGAAATTCTTGTGTTCCTTTAATCATAGTTGAATGGATGATTTGTCTGGCTACTCTAGCATCAGTAGGTAAGCCCTGCTATTTTTGGTTTGTCAAGTTCAAGCTTAGTTGAATGGATGATTTGTCGAGTTTAACTGACCGATCCGCTATTGCTCATTTCTTTGTAACTACTTTTATAGTTTTATCGTGGTTAGTAGTGGTTTTAAGAATTCTTAAACCACCATTAACAGTTTAGTTTGAATACGAGTGTTAAACCAACCTAAGCCAATCCAGTTAACACACTCGTAGATAGGACCTTCAAAGGGTGAAATTCCAACAAGTGCATTCAAGTCTTACAGGGTGACCGTCATTACCCCAGGCCTGGACACAAAGTAATTTACAGCGGGGACCAAAGGCAAGTAATAGTGCAATGCATGCAGTGAAGGGGCGCACTACTAAAATAAAAGATCGTAGGTGCCTTTGGTGCTGCCATGCCCTCTTCCTAATTCTAGCTGAAGAAAAAATTGCCTCCTCCAACTCTCATCAACAGATCGATCGTGGTCTCCCGTTGGTGATTCCCTCTGTATTAATGTCTTCTTTCTTTTTTTTTTTTTGGCTTAAACAAAGGGAAACACAACTGACGATTGTTATGGATTGATAGTTTCAAATGTTTTGTGCTGTTGCAAAAATGTGTACAAGGGAGAATGATGAGGAACTAAGAAGATAGAATTTCATTGTTAAGATTTTTCTAAATTGAGTCCAATAAGTTCTACATAAAAACCATGTAGTTCTCCACAAAAACCATGTTATTAAACTGAATTCTGAAACTTAGAAAGAATAACAAAGTCAATGGTTTCAGGAGACAAAAGACAACCTCTTCTTTAAATTAGGGTTCTTTTGCTTCGAGTTGCTGTTCAAAATCAGAAGTTATTGTTTCTTGAAAATTTTCCATGATTTCTTAGCAAGATTCCAATTTCTCCTTCTTCCATATTTCTAAGTCTGAGACTGTAACTTCATATATTTTAAATTCTTTTTCACAACATATTGTAAATATAACCACTCTGGATATTTCCTTGGCTGAAGTGACATCTTGTTGTGACTGAGAGTTCCGTTCGCCTTTTACAGTACAATGCTTGTTAACAATTCGACTACAGTACAATACAAGTATACATATAGCATGTCACCTTTCTTCGATTTCGGCTGCTAAGCAAGGCTTTGAGAAGGTGTACATGCTCATGCATCACACCAAACAAGACCTCCTTGGTTATAGCACCTCATGGCCACTCTTTTGTATATGATATATATATATATATCATATTAGATGATATTATTGTGGTGACTACAGACATAATAGCATATTCATGTAATATTAAGAAGAACATTAGTAGCATGAGACATTATTATGGTAGTTCATAAGGTACCAAAACTATCCCTTAAACACCTAAGCAAATTAGGGTACCTAGAGTTGGATAATTTTATGCAAATTTATTTGAAAGGTCGGATGAAAAAGAATAAATGATACTTGTATAGAGAATATTCGAGACATATGATTGATAATACAAAAATTTTTGTCTTCCTAAGGGTGATTAATGTAGATTAGATAACGTTGAGTGAAAAAGACAAAGATAATGTTATTAGCATTGAAAAAATTGATATGGACAACTCTCTTCCCATTGATAATGTGTCTTTGATGAAAGGTCTAAAATTCAACTTGTTTAACATTAATCAACTTTGTGATAATGACTACAAAGTTTCATTTAAAATGGATGCACATCATGTTATTAATTTCAAAACAAATGAGTTTTTACTTATTGTAAATAAAATTAATAATATTTATATCATTGATCTTTATTTTTTTAATTAGCCTAAATGTCAAGTGTTTTGCTTTTGCTTCTTGGAATGAAGAGTCTTAGACATAACATAAATGATTAAAACACACTTGTATGAAGTTGTTACCTAAGCTGAACCATCATGACTTTGTAGAGGGGTTAAAAAGCAAGTATGAGAAAAATAAGGTTTGTGAGGTTTGTGAAATAGTTTAGTGAGTGAAAATCTCTTTTATAAATAAAAAAGTTATTATTTACTTTTAAACCTTTACAATTATTACATATGAATTTATTTAATTCATCTAAAATATTTATATTAAATAATAAGTATTATACGGATATCATTGTAAATAACTTCACTTAGTTTGCAAGAGTCTTGTTCCTTAAAGGGTGAATCCTTAATAGCTTTTGAAAAGCTTTGTAAGCAATTATAAAATGTAAAGAAATGTCTCATTACTTTAATTGAAAATGATCATAGAAGAGAATTCAAAAATAAGAACTTTAAAAAATTTTGTTATACTTAAAGAATTTCTTACAATTTATTAGTCCTTAAAACTCTACAATAAAATAAAATACATAAATATAAAAATAAAATTTTGTAAAAGATGATTTAAACTATACTAAATAAGTTTAGTTTACATAAACATTTTTGGGCCAAAGTTGTCTACACAATTTAGTTTAATTTATAGTTTGTTTCAAATCTAATAAATGTAATAAATTATTTTATTTAAGTTATCATAAAACACTGATCACAACTTCAATAATTTATATTAGTTGAAAATTTCTTAGCTAGTCACCCGATCTAACAATTTCATATTCCAAGTGAAAGGCAAGAAAAAAATTGAGTGGGGGCTAACTTTTTAACTCTAAAACACATTAAGCGCACTAATGAATATAAAGACCTTAAAGCTTATTTATCATGGCCTCGAAAATTTATTTCTTAATATGGAGTCTTTTAGATTGGTCTTTGGCTTGTGACAATTATTAATTGACATTTATTCGAAGGCAAATGTTTGAAACTTCTCTCATTTATGCTCCATCATTTATATACCTTGCCATGTGGAGTGATTGTTTTCTTCTCAACAAACCTTGTTTGACAAAATGGGTAAATTATGTTTAGTATTCAGTAAATAGGATATAATTACAGATAGAGACATGTTGTTTTGAAATGAGTTATAAATAAATAAATAAATAACTTCGAGTATCCTTATAGTAATAAAAAAAAAAAAAAAAACAGCCTATTGTTAAGTTGTTGTCAACTAAAGTTGCTTATATTAACAAAAATACCACTAAAAGTGACAAGAAGGGTTCAAAATGCCCTTCTGTTATAATTACGCATCGTATGACCATTAAGGGATCAAAAAACATGGAAAACACAGAAGGCAAAGCTATCAATTCCAATGGTTAGAAGTCCAAAACCATCATGGTTATAAAATGCAACAAAATAAGCATTACAAAAGATCTATTCTAAAGCTTACATTCTCTTAAACTTTAAAAAATCAGTCTTCTTTTTCCTCCTTGTTAGACTTTTTTGTTGCAATATTAAATTCCAAGTTTTGTAAAATTGTCCTTCTCTAGTAATAGCTCCATGCACTTTAAGTACCCCAAATTCAGAAATATGAAATGCAAAACATACAACAAAAGAGTATCAGTTGAGGTGTACAAGTTAAAGAGAAACAAGAACAAGTTGCATTATTGTTGTGATGACAGAAATTATAGTGCAAACTTCCTATGTTATTGCCAAACAATAAACATGCGAAGTGAAGAATATGGACAATAAACTTCACCATGCAACATCACTGATAGATAATCAAATGGATAATTTGAGTTCATGGTTATAAACTTGCCATCTTTTGTACTCATTATATCCACGCAACAAGTTGAATCATTTTTTGTGAATATTGGGTAATTATTGATCTCGTCTAACCTAATTTTGGTGCAAAGGACCCTGTAAACGACGAAAAAAAGTGGGAATGCAACCTCATAAACAAGAAAAAAATGGTCAACAACATATCAAAATGATTTGGCTCACCTGTAGGGTCATTGGTTGTTACATGATATTGTATAAAATAAAGTACTTCTATCTTGAACCCAAGCCAAACTAGATCCATTTCAACCACTATGCATATATTAACCTAAAAAAAAAATGTAAACCTAGTTTATCAGCAAAGTTGGAAGATAAATTGTCTTTGAAAATACATCTAAATAACAAGCAAGTGTAATGACCATAAGATTTGGAAAGAGGTTCACCTAGACACATATTTATCACTATCTTCTACTCTCCTTCCAACTTTTTTGACCAATTTCTTTAATGCTAAAACAAATATTTCCTTGGCCTTGGGGTCAAAGAGTAGAATATGCATTTTTCTTAACAATAACTAGGAAGAAACTAAGTAAAACATCAACGCCCTCCAAGTATGGAAGTCAAGAGGAAGAGGCAAAAGTAGTAATTAAGGGAAATATTAGAGTTAAGTAGCAAGTATTCATCATCTGTCAATACATGAAAAGAGACTGACCGTATTGTTCAACAATTTCATTTAAGAGTTTAACAACATTCACACCAGTATTTACAACTTCAACATTTACATCCTAATGTCGATCATCAATATTCACAACAGTAGGATTATGCTCATCATAAATGACAAGAGGGGCAGGAAAATTGTCATATGGATTGGGTACCTTGTATGCCAAGGGTTTGGCTTTTGAGTTAGATTTGAAGTAAAACAGGATGATATCACGCTTTACTTCGTCAATTGCCTTTTGCAAATTAATCTCACTTTTGATATGTAAATCTCTATAAATGGTTACAGTGAACCCCTAAGGTTCAATGTCAAACATCAACTTGCAAATCATCATCAGGTCAATGAAAATTCACAATCTCTGTCAGTAATATCAAGTGTCTCGTCCTCGTCTCCATAATGTACAAAAAAAAAAAGAAAGAAAGAAAAAAACCGTAATTAGGGTCTGCCAAGATTTTGAAATCCCACTAAAATTAACAAAAAGTAATTACTCTTAGATTATTTAATTCAACAATCTCACACCAAATCATTTTAAAAGCATTAAAGTGTATTGTAAATTTAATAAAAACTTTTTTTTTGAACATCAATTTAATAAAAAAAAAAACTTGAACCCCATTAAAAAATATCAAAAAAGAACCCTAAAAAACTCAAAACCATAAACCCAACGACAAAAACATAGAGAAAACCCTAAAAAATTCAATCAAAGACTCAAGTGAACAGAACTCAAACTTTAGAATTGAATATTGATTCCCGTCTATTCTTTTTTTGTTTCGTTTGTCGGTAGTACCAGGATTTGAATCTAGTGTATAAGACAGAAAAAGTTATGTTAATTCTTAGCTGAAAATTGTTTTATTTATTTATTTTTTTTATCTTAACAAGTATATAGTTTCTTCATCAAGAATGGAACCGTCATAATCTTCGTCACAAACCATAGTATACTTCTAAAAGGGGCTCCAAATATACTGTAGGAAAAAAAAAATTATAAGCGTCTCTGATTAACCAAAATTACGACACCTAGTAGGGTCGCAAGAAGGTTTCGGAGACTGCAATGCTTATCTTGAACTTTGCTTTGTGCTTGTGAAGAAGCAGGCTTTTTGGGTACTGCCCAAGTCCACATTACTAAAAGAATATGGCATTTGGCAGTCGTTATTTGCACCCCAAAAACGCTCCATACACCAAAGAATAAAAAGCATTGTCGACCCCACTTTTACTTTGTCATGGTGCATGTATAGAACATTTTGGAGCGTGTAAATCAAAATTGAAACGGCATTGTGTGAACTAATATTACGGAATTAGACCTCATTTGTAATAATTTGCACGGTACTTAATTAATTTTTTTGAGTGAAAATGAACTAATTAAACGTTAAAGAATTTGAGAAAATAAACAAAAAATATTGAGAAATAAGTAAGAAAATTAGAAGTATTAGAAATTAACAAATGAAAGGGTGACCTAGTGATTGTCTGGTTTTTATTTTTAACATGTTTTATGTACCGGATCAAAAAGTGTTCAGGTGACACTAAGCTCGGTTATTAGGGCGTACCCCAAAACGCATTACTTAAAGAACCGGTATAACATGAGTTCCAATACACGCATAAGGGGGAGAGAGACTCCGATACATGGGATTCCACGTGGGTCTCACTTACTTTTTTTTTTTTTGAAAAAAAAATATGATATATAAATAATTAAGATAAAATACACATACAGTTATCATATTATATACATTTAATATTTTTTTGATAATTAGTTACATATTTTTCTTAAGTCTCATATATATTATATCATAATTATCTACAAATAATATATTATTAATAAATAAATAAATAAAAGAATCCCCCGTCAGTCCCACGTACATTTTCCTTATAACACTCCCAACGGGGAGTCCCAATCCTTGGCGGAAGATTCTCACGAGCAATATGTCGCAAGATCATTATTTTGTTTTTTAAAAGGTATCTATCAAAGCACAGTTATATGATTTATAATCTTTTCTTTTTTTTCTAATACAACCTATAAAAATATATTTATATAACTCAAAAAAAAATTATTTGATATAGAAAATTATACTTAAAAATATGTCCATTACATTTTTTTTCACCAAATTTATTGATATTTTCGTGGAAGATTTCGATTTATATCTGCAGTCCACAGCCGAGTCGTGTTGAATGCTGAGTATTACAATTCCATCAAATTCACTTTGATGCACTGATTTTCCCGTGGCATGTGCTTGTCAACTCGGGTCATTTGAGCCTCTTTTATTGTCAATTTTAAATGGAATTATCGTAATGGGCCACTTATGAAGTCAGTTGATAAGCTAAAACCTCTCTCTCGGCTTGCTCAAGGGGCCACTGGACCCTGAAGTCAGTGAAAAAACAGAGAATTTTGCTTTCTCTAAAATATCTATAATTGTGGCTTTTGGAGTTTTCACGTTTTTCCCTTCTTTTGTCTTGCCCCGGGGAAGGGGGTGGGGGGGGGGGTTGTGCACTTTTTCATTGTTGCTCTCTTGAGACAACACAGCAATGTTTGATTTCCTTGCCAATCTCACCGCATCACCCAAACCCTCGTGCACCCAATCCCATATTCCTCCCTTCCGCGTGCCAGTGCTTCGATTGTGCGGCAGAGTACAACACTCATGCCACGCGTCTCCAAATCTATTTCTAAACTCCTCCTCGGACGTTCCAAGTGAAAAATGACCCCTTCACCGACCTGACTGCGCGTTAAACTTAAGCGAATTTATATTTATATTTTATTTTTTTATTAAATGAATCAAAATAACTTACTACAAAAATTATCATATTTCTTTATTATTTATTTTAATTTTTTATTCACTGAAAAACATAAATCAAAATAAATTTCTCTCCATTTTTATCATCATAATTTATAATTATTAAACATATATTTATAATCTAAGTTACTTAATTATATTTAAAAAAAACACAATTATATAGACACAGAAATAAAATAAAAAATTAAATTTATGTTCGTGTCACACAATTTTATAATTAATTTATTAAGTATATAAAAATGTATTAATTTTAATTAATAATTTAAATTTAATAATATAAATTAATTTGTGCATTTAATTCTTGGATATAGACTAAAAAAATACAAATAAATTACCAACAATTGTGATAATAAAATATATAGTTAATTATAATTATGGAAAAGCAATTCACGAACTAGGCTAGTCATCAAGCGCGTGAGAAAACAACATGATATATTTACATTGACATCGAACATTATATATATTATAGAAAATTATATCGAGCCTAAAATATTTATGAAGAACTCACCGGAGATATTACCGGTGATAAGTACACTCGACTCTGGATCACAGTTTTGCCAATCTTGAACCCAGGAACCACCGTGAAACCCACCCGGAGATCGGCGTCGCTGCCGCCGCTACATTCCTCTGTCACACTCTCCATGTATACCTCAGAGAGCCTGCAATTCCCGGCGACCTGAAAAATCCCAACTTCCTGACCGAACGAGAAGGCTAAGAGGTTCAGACTCCAGACGCGTCTGGCCATCTCGGCAAACGAATTAAAGAAAGCAGAATCCGGGAAGCCAGAGGCTGCCACTAGCTTTCTCTGGTTCCAGTTCCCAAACAGTGAGCACTCCATTTTGGCGTGGACAAGCTGCAGATATCTATTCCTGGTGAATCTTGCAAAGGACGAGCTTGGATTCTGGGTCAAGAAGTGTTTCAAATTCAAAACTTTGAACTTTTTGAACTTGGCGAAATAGTTTTCACTTTCAGGATGGTGGGGCTCAACAGGGTAAGACTCCTTTTGGGTAGTAAAATTTGGGTTTTCAAAACCTTCAAGAATTTTTTTGGACACAAAAGATTCGAACACAAAGCAATTATGGCTTGGCTTTGCAAGAATGGCTTCAGGTTCAATGGCCTGTGTAGCTGCATCAATGTCCCAGTGAGCTAGCTCCATTTCACGAACCATCAGTTTCACGAAGCTCCTTATAGATCTCACAGTATAATGCAGGAATTGAATGAAATGGGTTGGGTTTAAGACAGAGAACCGGATATTATCAAACATTGGCAAAGACCCACTTGCGTTTAGGCTCTTCTCTAGTGACTTGTTAACTGCAGTGGACTCATCAAGCTGTTCCTCGAGGGATGCCAAGTCGGAATCTTTAGCATCAACCTCTGACTCCAGTTTCTTGAGTGTGATCTCGTAACTCTTCATCAAGCTCTGCTGTTCTTGAATCTCTGCCAGCATTATTGTAACCTGGGGTGAGAGGTGATCAAGTTCCTTCCTCAAATAGCTCCGCTTGAGCTCTGACAGCTGCTTCAGCTCCTCCACGACCGCCTGATCAGCGGCATGTATAGCATCACTGTTGTAAGGATGCTGTGCCATTTGCAGCTCTGCATAAGCCGCTTTAATGGTAGTAATCCCTGCAAAGAGCTTTGCCACCAACGTCTCCAGCACTGCCCTGCGCTTGTCTTTAGCATTTCTGTTTTTGTCAGTCTTCTGGAGTGTGCTTGGATCATTGTCTTCTTCAACTTTGTTCTGTGGAGTGAGCACACAAATCCCAATCCCATTGTTTGAAGCAATTCTTGTTGCAGTCCTGAGGTTGATCACTTTCTGAATTGTTCTTGCTATCCTGCTCTTGCTGCTGCTGCTGTTGTTGTTGTTGTTGGGGATTGATCTGCATTTCAATGTGTCCATCTGGGGAAGAAAAAAACATAAAAGAACCAACTAATTGGAAATGCAGATGTGGATTCTGATCATAAAATTGGAGCAATTTCCGTTAGGAGAAAAATCCAAGAAAAGAAAAGTGGTGGTGGAGGATGTAGAAAGTGACGATTATTGGGGTAGAGAAAAAGGCAGACACAAATTTTGACCAACGGATTGGCGCCGGAGACAGGGTGGGATAACCAAAGACCCAAAAAAGAAAAAAAAAGGAAGTTGCATTTAAAGTACGAATAATTTTTAAAAAAAAAAAAAAAAAGAAAAAGGAAAAGGAGCCCCTCTGTTTCTTTGTTTTTATTCTAATTGGACAACATAATAAATTAGGGAATTTGTTTTCTTTCTTTTGTTTATTTATTATGAAAGAGTTATGGTGTTTGTTATTTTAATTTATCACAAAAAAGAAAAATTATAATTGTTTATATTTTTTAGTTTTTATATTTTATATTAAAATTATTTTAACCCATTCAACAAAATGAATCGCAATAAATTTCTCTCTCCAATGGGATGTAAATTGTATTCATCACGTATACAAATTTATATATTTTTATTATCACGGCAATCTATATATATATATATATGAAACTTGGGTTAAGAATGAGTATGGTACTATGTAGCACGGTCGCACTGCCGGACTCACAATTTATTAATGCGAAGGAGAAATCGTGTGGGGTCCAACGTATTTCGTGACTGATTATCACCGTCCACTCATGGGCCCCACCTGATCATCACCAGATATGGGATGTGTTTGAATATTTGACTACATGATTAACGGCCCCCCCTCTGTGCATCAACACCCAATCATCCCCACGTAGAGCCCCAGCAGGGGAACTAATAGTAATTGGTACACTTTTTTTTCTTTTTTAATATGTTATTTTTTTAAATATATATATTAGAAAAATGTTGAGTTCAAATAAGTCTTTTTTAATATTTAATCTCAATATTAATAAATTTAAAAAAAAAATAAACCTGAATCAATAAATTTTTTTTTAAAAAAAAAAGACATTAAATCATCAACAACCTGACATTCTTTTAATATGTTAAGGAAGGAAGCTTAGGAAGGGGAGGACTAAAATGTAATTTTGGGATGGGTGGGTGGGAAACCAGGACAGCGCGTTTGTGGGGGTGAGAGCATGTCAGAGTCTGTGGCAATTGAGAAAAAGGACCGAGTGATCGGCATTTTGGGTTGGCTTCGGTGGGCCAGAGGTCAGCCAGAATCTACAGTTTAGAATGAGCTGTGACGCAGATTGGTCACAGTCTTACCACTGGTTTGACTTAATGTACAATCACAAAATGCGGACATCAAACTGGTTAGGAGAAAGAAAAAATAATATGAATTGTTGTTTCTTTTCCCATTGTTTGGATTGTGAGAAAATGATCAGAAAGAAAGCAATGAAACAAATAAAAAACAAAAAAAAAAAAGAATTGAAAGAGAATTTTCTTCTGTTTGGAAAGAGATAGGAAAAGAAAATGGTCGAATAATGATGTGAAAGTTTTTTTTTTCCACTAAAATTTTCTCACCTATTTAGTGAAAAACACTACAAAATTGACACTGAAAATAGGTTTAATTACATAAATTCGAAATTTTGCTCGATCTTGTCCATTATTATTATTATACACCAACCATCTTACATTGGTTTTTATATAGGAAAAAAAAATCCTAATTAAGTTCTCTACGTTTTGTCGCTTTGTAGTTTTTATTCTGAAACATTCTTTTGTTTTTTTTTTCTCAAATTTAGTTTTTATATTCCTTTTGTCAATAGTTTTTTTTGTTGGTTTATTATTAATTTTATTATATCAATATGTCACGTTATTTACTTAATATTGATGCAGATGTCATGTCAGCATTTTTATGACAGGATATTTTTTATAAAAAAATTAAACATTGTAAAAATTTTCCAAAATATAAATTTTAAAATTTTTAAAAAATCATAAATAAAACCCAAAACTAAAAGTAAAATTCCTAAAATCCTAAAATTTAAAAAATATATTTGGAATCTTACTTAATATGCGTATCTAACAGCAAAGATCATCAATACGGTTGTTCATTAAAAATCGTATGCATGTATACATTTTTTAGATTAGAAAGAAGTGAAAATTATTAAAAAGTTAATATATAATTATCAGTTAAATAAATATATTTGAGCTATAAAAAGTGTGCAAATATCAGGCAATGTCACACCGGCGTCGTCAGTTCTTCCACAAAGTGGAAATGGCAAATAGTTCTTTTCAGGAGTCTTTTTCACCCTCTTCTTTTATTATTGGTTTTAAGCCTCTCTCTTAAGATTGAAAAAGAAAAAGAAAAAGAAATCCTCCCAATACAATAACGCAAAAGGGAAATTGGCACGAAAGGTCCTTCCTGCCAACAGTACAGAAACTCTGCAGGCTGCAGCACTGCAAGGCCACGTTGAGGAAATGCTTTCATTTTTGGAGCTTTTTCTTCCACGAAACCCGAGGCAGCAAAAGCCAAGTCCAGCAAGAAAGATGATTCCTATAGATCAAAGAAATGGCATTTTCCCTGTTACCCAATTAATAATCAATAAATTTCTCCACAAAGCGACAGATTTTACGAGTTCCCAGGATCTGACCATTAAAGAATAAGAGGGAAACACGGCTAAACTGGCTAAGCGTGGGACCCATATTTGCCTTTCTCCTTCTTGCGAAAAATATTAATTTAATTAACGAAAAACAAAAAGAATTAATATCTTTAAAAAAAAATTATGACTTCTGTCTAAATTAATAAATATATCACAATTTTTTAAAATTTACAATTTAAGCTTCTGTACGAACTTTTCATAACAAATTTGCTGTGTCATTTGGCCGAATAGACAGAAATTGTTAGTACATAATATAACATTGTATGATGAGTAGGCAATAATACTTACTTCACTAAAGATAAAATACTCAGTAAAATTCACCTAAACTAAGAAGAAGGTATTGGTCAGAAAGCAATTGGGTCAAATTCAATTATTTTTATTTAATTAAAATTACTTAAAATAATTATCATTATTTTAAAAGTGATTTTGAACTAAAAAAAATTGAATAGTAATGCAAGCCTTAAACCCATAAAACTTTCTATTTCAATTAAATATAAAAAATAAAAACTTAATCCTAATAATTTTTTTCATAAATATAAAAGCAATAACCCCCAATGTGAGGATAAAAATTAGGTGGTACTTGTTAATGAAAAAGCAAGTGGTCCATAAATTTGTAGTGTCAAGAAAGAACATGGAAGGAGACAAAGATAGAAAGTTCATTTGACAACCTATGTTAAGGATATAGGGAGGTTCACATTGACCGATAATTAGAAAGAAGGATTTGTTTTATTTGAACGTATAAAGATAAAATTAATAAATATTTTTTGTAAAATATAGTTTAATAGTTGTTTGGTTATTTGTATTTGTGGGTTAGAATTAGTTTTTTTTTTAAATTAGTAAAATCTAGTTATATAAATTAAAAGCTTAATAAATGTTTAAGTCATATACTTCATAAATACTTTAATATTTTTAATTAATAATTAAATGAATTGACATTCTAAATTAGAGAAAATATATATTTATTATAGTTGTTTGGTAATTTTCAATTATTATAAAATTGCTCTTTGTATATCATATTGGTCAAACCACTTTATAATAACATGAATGAGATTAAGGTTTTTAGTTTTTTATAGACACTTATTGGATTTGTTTTAGGTGTTGACTTGTTTAAACAAAAATGAAAAAAAGAAAAAAAAAGAAAGAAAAGAAAAAGAGAAAGCTAAAATTAGAAAAACTTTGTTATGTTGCAAGATGTTAATAAATTTAATTGTTTATCATAATGAGATGCTAGAATTGGAGCTTGAAGTTTCATATAGGAGATATTGAGACCTATAAAGTCATAACAAGAGGGTATCTATCAATGTTATATATAAAGGCTAGTTTAAAAAAGCATCGTCACCAGAATATGAAAGGTTACCTCTACAAATTTTGAAATCAATCCTTAGTTAGAAGTAAACCTCTAAGTATGACATATGATATGTCATTGTTGGAAATGATAGATGAGATGGCTACAAAAAGAGAACACATTGTACATATATATGTTATGCATAGGGTTAATGAAATTATAGTTGTTGAAAATTTTATCCAACATAATTAACCTGAAAAGGTTGAAAATGTGAATGAAAAATATAGAGATAGTGGCGTAGAAGCACCTGCATATTGGTTTACCTCACAATATAATGTTGTCATTAATACTAATAATGAGTTAGATTAAGATGAAAGAGATCTTAATGATATTAGTTTTGATTAAAGTGATGGGGATGGAAACCATAAGATAATAAGGAAAGATAAGGGGTTAGTAAGGGATATGAAAGTTAAGGTTCAAATTCTTTATTTAAGTAGTAATATGATAGTGTATCCAAAGATATGTTATTCTTAATAGTTATTTATTAAGATGATGTGAGATTAAAGGGAAGATGATGAAAGCTAGGTGTACTGTAGGATATGCATATAAAGTGTTTGCTAGTTAAAGTATAAAGGAGTTAACTTTTATGATTATATTTGTGTTTGACATACACATATGTTGTCAAGTGATAAGAAACAAAATGGAAACATTTGAGTTGTTGTTCAAAAAATATCTAAGTAAATTCAAAAGAAATTCTAGCTAGTCTATTAAAGATATAAGGATTGATAAAAATAAGAAACTTGCACTCATAATAACATAGAAGCATTACTGTTAGGTTAAAGACAAAACAATATTAATGTTAACAAGATCTATAAAGAAACACTACAACAAACTTAAATCCTATGAGGCAAAGATAAACCTAAGAAACCCTTGTCTTTTTAAGTTATAAATAGACGAGGCAGAAATTAGCCTTAAACTTATTTTTTATAAGTTTTATATTGGTTTTAGAGTTTTAAAGGAAGGTTTCAAAGGTAGTTATAGGCCAATAATAAAACTTAATGGTTGTTTCTTAAAAATATTCTTAGAAAGAGCCTTGTTAAGTGTTATAGGTAAAGATAATAACAATTAAATATATTTAGTCGCTCAGGCAATAATAACAAAGGAAAACATTATTAATTGAAAATGGGTACTCGAGCTATTTATTAAAAATCTTGGCCTCTCAACTAGTTTTGGATAGACAATCATGAGTGACCAATAAAAGATATAGTTGATATTTAATTAGTATAATATTTATTTATAATTATTCTTATATGTCAAGAAAATAATGATTATTATACAAATTTGTATTACGTGTTAGTGTATGGTATTCTTGATTTTATCAAAGAACTATTGTCACATACTGAGCATAAAAATTGTGTTACACATGTTTATGTGAATTTGTATTTGAAGTTTAAGGATTTAAGGGTCATGTATTAAAACAATGCTTTTAGAGAGTTATTAGAAGTACAACTGAAATTCATTTCAAAGAAGCTACTAAAAATATGAAAGAATTAAGCCCAAAAGTATATGATGATTTCATTGATAAAGACGTGATGAAGTTTTGTCAAAGAATTCATCAATACTTTGCCCAAAAATGACATGGTGGATAATAATATATTTGAGTACTTTAATAAGTACATTATTAAGATTAGGATAAAGAGTATTATAAACATGTTAAAAGATATAAGAGTTACTTTAATGGAAAGATTTAAGGAGAAAAAATGTTGATGGAGCAAAGTCTTGATGACATTATTCTTGTATCCAAAAGAAGTTTGAAAACATTAAGTTAGAGTCCATAATATGCATAGTTAAGGTAAATATGACTTTGAAGTTTGAAGTATTATACTATAATCACAAGTTTATTATAAATCTTGATTCCAAAACTTATGGGTGTAATCAATGGGATTTAACATAGATCCTCTATAAATATATTATTACATGTATTAATCATCAAAGACACAATTTAGATGACTTTGTTATATATTATTATAAATGGACAACATATATACCAGCCTATAACAAGTCATTAGAGCTATTGAATGGTTCTAAAATATGACATGTAGTCTAAAATTGTACAATGTTACCATTTATATTCAAAACTATATCTAATAAACCAAAATACATAAAAAGAATAAATATAGCTGAATCTCTTAAGAGTTATGGACATATGCTAAAGGCAAGAATTGAGATCCAATGTTAGAGATGCAAGTGAGAGGATGCCTAAGAAATGATGTTCTTATGCCAGTTACACCAATTAATACAAATGTAAGTTAGATTGTTCGTAAAAACATAATATATTTATCATTATGCTACCCACATAATACTTTAGTAATAACTTTTTCTTTTTTTTTTTCATAATAGACCAAAAAGAGAGGATGAACAAGGAAGAAAGTAACTTTAAATCAATAAGTACAATTAGGTCAAGTACAAGTACAACAAGTACAGACAAATCAAGTAAGAAATTTTCATTTAAAAAAGATTGATAAAACTTTGACTCTTATATTTAATGTTTTATTACTGAGTGTGACTATTGTTATAGATAAAGAAAAAAGGAAGACTAAGGATTCAAACCAATACAAATTAGTTAGCACATGATAGCCAACAATAGACAATTAAGGCACAATTAATACAAGTAAGTTCTAGTAGTGGAACAAATGTAGCAAAGAAAAGGCAATCAAATCAACAAGAGTTAAATCCACTATTTGTTAGAATGAAAAAAAAAAAAGATTGCAATAGAAAAAAGATAAATGAGAATTGGCAATGTATACTTAAGGATACTTAAAATATAAGTGTTGTTTGATTGCTAGTTTGCTACTGGTATATGATAAAAGAGATGACTGCATATTTCAATGTTTATTTTATTTTATAATAGCCTTATATATGTGTTAAAATGGCAATGTTCAATCTAAATCAAATTAGAACCAATATATCTCAAGCTATTGAATAGTTAAATATAATTGCTCTACAAAAGAAGTCAGTTAAAGGTGATGGTGCTAGTACTAATGGGTATAGCAAAACCAAATTTTCAAGACATAAGAAGTCAACTAACGTAATTAGAACTCAGCCACCTAGCAACACCAATTAATTTATACAATTGAAGGATACAATGAATTAAGCTTTTTAGGCAATCTGTTACAAGTTGCTATTTTGTATTTTTGTCAAAACTTTAAACTTTAATAGTCACTTTGCAGTCTAACATTATATTACACTTGAACTTGTTGGATTTCATTTTTGTCTATGTAGCTCAACAATTTGGGGTAAATTTTGCATTAGATTTATGAATACAATAAACTTTCCCTATTTTAATAATACCTGATTTATCCATTTACAACCAATGTACTTAATTCATTTACAAACTTTCAATTTTTCATAATTGAAAGGAAATGTTAATAAAAAATTTTTCATTCCAAGAAGATACCTATATATAATTTCATAATTCAAAATTATGGTAGAAATATGAATTTACCATCCATATTCTTTATTGAACATCGACTGACAAAAATAAAAAATAAAATATAATACAATACAAATACTCCTATTAAGGACCTTATATTACCTTTCAAATAAATATTGTTTTCTAATAACATATTAACTTTCAATTGACCTAATTCCTCAACCATCTATCTAAGTTTCTTTTTTTTTATTAAATCAATTTTATTTTTTACTAACTCAACTCAACTCAAATAAAAATGATTGTGCTAATTAACAATTTCAACTCTAACTTCTAATTTTTTTATTTCTACTTTGAAGTGACCTTATCACTCCCTTGTCAACTTCATTAATTTCTAAATCAAACTATCAAAAGAATCTATAATTATTTTACTTTTAGTAGCGGCATATAAAAAATTGACATTTAAGATTGTTTTAACTCTATAGTTGCATGAATGTTACTTGTTACCATACTAATGGCAAATAACTCTCTAGTTGTAATGTCTAAACTTCTACTTTTCCCTATCTTTACAATCTTAACACAACTAACATATCAACAAATAAGTGTAATTTATAATATTATTTCTTCTGACAAAAAAATTTCATCTCACACTCTTAATTTGTGTTCCCTACTATTTTTTTTTGGTTTTACAATTGTTTACTTCAAATAAAATGGGTTTTAACATTAAGTTTTTTTTACATTTTTCTATTTTATTTAGGTTTAAAATTATTTTAATTAATTTTAATTAAATAAAAGTAATTGAGTTTTACCCAAATTTTGAAGTAATCTAATATCTTCTTATGAATTTATGTAAACTTATTAAGTATTTTGTTTTTACTACAAGTCAACATTATTATCCATTTATCATATCACATGACTAGTTTTAACAAGTTTTATTCATCTGATTAGACAACATACTAAATATATTATAAAATTTTTTATAAAAATTAAATAATTATGTTTTAAAAATTATAATATATTTGTTAATTGATGTAAACATCATGATTTTTAAATATTAACTCAAACAAAATTTTTGTCCCCTTTTAGGCATAAATTTTCGAGGTATTGCACTAGAAACGTTAGAGTTGGAAGCTTCCATGGAGCTAAAGTATTTAATGAATATGAGATGGCATCATGAAATCTTATCATGCAAGGTGGTCTTGTTCTTGTGTGCCCAACATTTCTTGACAGTGAAGACGTGTAGCTTCATTATCAAAGTCCTCTGAGAAATAAATTTACGCAAACAAGTTTTTATTTAGTGTTGAATGAAATGAACTGATCCAAGGAAGCAACTAAATGGCCACGAAACACAGACACGCACAATTAATAAAATAATATAGATTTTATTATAATAACACAAAAAGAATTGATTGTTGTGTCCAATTTTATCTATTACTATTGTGTGTAACAAGTATTTTCCTATATGTAACACAATAGTTCAATTTGTACAGTTTTGTTGTGTGTGTGTTTGGGGGGTTGTTTTTATTTATTTATTTATTTATTTATTTTAATTTTTATTTTAACGACAGGTGCAATAAAGCAAAAAATTCAAGCAGCTTACTTTTATGGGAAGGGGTACATGATAAAGACCCAATACTCAATTACTTGAGTGGCCAGTTGAGCCTGTCTCCACAGCAATGGCCGGTTGGAATCTTCGCCAATATGGACTCCATCGAGAGTTTCATACCGAGAAAATTTAACGGAGGACAAACAAAAAATTTATATTGTATGAACATAATTATTTGTTGTATATTTATAATTTTTATAGTATAATCATTAGACTTACTCTTGTCTCGCGTTATATGCGTCCATGTAAAATTTCCGTTTTGTCAAATCAGGGAAGTGTTCCGTAAAGTGTAACTTATAATTTTACTCTAGCTGATGAATGTTGGTGTATCTTTACCGCGGCTTATAATGCCCACATGTTCGCCTTTGTGCTTACTAATAACCCAACAAATTGATGCATTACCATATTAAAAAAAAAAAAAAAAAACACAGTTCATATGACTCGGATTTTCTTTTCTAACACATTTTCCTTGGTTTTACTCTTAATCAAAGGCAGAAGAAAAGGAAAAGAAAATGGCGAGAGAGAGAAAAGAAAAATGGTGAGAGAGAAACAATGGCCGAAAGAAGATAGTGACTTGCAAATTTTGTCTCCAAATGAGGAACCACTTTATGGAATAGCTAAATTTGAAAGCATCAGTTAACCTTGATAATCAAAGGTTCTCGGAATATTAAATAATTGAATTTCTTTAGAATTATAGATTTTGGTTCAAAAAAATCGTTAATTTAGTTATTGATCATCAATCATTGATTTTTTTTTTTTTTTTTGGATCAATTGGTTTGGACTTAAACTGGAACTCAAGACTCTAGATCATGGAGAAGACACGCCCCTCCAATGTTAAGACATTTATTTGAGAAACTAAGGTAGCAAAAGACATCATATTTCCCCAGTAATTATGGTATCTCTTCAATTCATTAGGCACTTTAACATTATTGGCAGACAATATGACAGAAACAAAAGTTATTATTAATGAACCGTAATTAGAGGAAGGGCCATCGAGAGCCTAAAAAGTCATACTAATTATTGAATATCACAGGACGTAGCCCATAAGCCAATGAAATACATGGTGCATTTGACAATGATACCATGTTCTTGGTTTTCTTTTGTTTTTTTTTTTTGCTTCTCACCACTCACTAGTGTAAAGCTTTTCATAAGTGGACTTGAATAGTTGGCAAAGTAGAAGCATTTCTCGCCTCATCTTGTGGACTAATATGCCAATGTGAGATCATATTGCAGCAAGGCAAACTCTTTATAAATTCTATAATAATGTAGATTATTTGTCTTTGATCAGACTAAGAAAGTGGTCTTAATGGAATGCACGTATAAAGTCAAGTAGAGAGGCATGGTTCTACTGCCATTCATTCTTGATCACGCTCGACATTCAAAACTACGGACATCGAACTTTAAATTAGGAAGGAATGACAGCAATGTATCCACGCATGAAATTATGATGGTGAATTTAATACAAAAGGAAAATTAATTAAGGAGAACCTTCACGAAAGGATTTTATCTTAATATTTATTGCATAAATTGGGACCCCCATAATTAAATGCGTCACAACTATGCACTTGTCGGGTACATATGTTGCTAAGTGGGATGCTTTGAGTATACAAAGTAATTTATTTATTTATTTATTTATTTTAAAGCTTATTGTCACGTATTATATTTCGGATACTAATGTATTAAATACAATCTGACTTTCATATCTCATATCGAATAAAAATAAGGAATTTTATATCATATAAATATAAGTATTGTATACTCCAATAGGTTTTTTTTTTTTAGAGAAAATAATGACTTTATAACAAGTGGTATTAAAGTTAATTCGACCTCAACTCCAGTATCTCTCACCAAGTGCTTTATCCAAAAGTAAAAAGGGGAACCCGATTCCCAACGATGACATCGATAAATTTGATGGGGAAGAATATTACAAATGGATTATATCTCGGATACAAATGAGTTAAGTACAATTTTACTCTCATATATCATATTGGATATCTCACATTAGATAGAAAGAGGAGAAAAATGTTACAGACGGGTTATATCTTAGATATGAACGGGTTAGGTACAATCCAACTCTCACATCTCATATTAGATAGAAAGAAGAGTATCTTATATCATATAAATATAAGTACTGTATACCTCAATAGACTATTTTTTGAAAAAAAAAATAATAATCTCGCACACATTCTTAAAATTTTAAGAGTAGCCTTATTGTCATAAGGAGTGTTTTTGGGTAAATAGGTAAGTGTTGTTGCTCACTAGTTAGGCGTTATATATACAATACCAATCAGTCTCTGCTGTATTTATTTTTTAAAAATTATTTTTTTTATTGAAACAGTCATGAATAAAATGCTATGCAATTCAAAACAAAAAACTATGCACGTTTATAGCAAGAAGGATGGGAGCAATGGTGATATTAAAAATTAAAAAAAAAAAAAAAGATCGGCCAGTTAAGTGGACAAATCAAAATACTGCCTGTTTCGTCCAATGCATCATGAATAGCAATCATGAATTCAACCCCATAGATGCACTAGGAACGAACACCCACCTTTTTTTTTTTTTTTTTTCACATCCTTTTCTCGCATGCAACTTTTAGCATTTAATCAAATGTTAAGTTGAATTCCATCGAATGCCTCAGCAATTTCGTGTTCCTTGTTATGAGAGAAAACATTTTAATTGCCGTCCTATGTTCAACATAAATACAAGACTTTCATGTGAAGTAAGTTAATGTATCATTGCTTCTTTTTCTTTTTTTTTTTCCATAGTAATGCAATGTAGCATTTCTCTTTACATAATGTTGTTCTCCAAGTACAGAAAGCTCATGGCTTCTACGAAATGCAAGGTGTTGATTATAATTAGGCTTGATCGTGATTCTGTTTGGAGCTAGAACTCTCTTGGATCAAACTCAAAATCAGCATTAGTCTGACGGTTCCAAACCAAAAGAGGAACCTTGGGGGTGGTCCAACTGGGTTTCTTCCATTCAAAAACCAAAACTAGAACCAAAGCCGTAAGAGGGCCTTTGCGGCTAAGTCACTAAATTTTAATTATTTGCTTATATTGTTATCATCCAAAACATTATTTATTTTATACTCTTAATTCTTACATACTAGCTATTACTTCTGCTCTTATTTATCTCTTTTTTTTTTTTCTCTATACGAAATTATAAGAATGTCGAGTGGAAGATTCATCAAGGGTAGAGGCAAGGTAGGCAAAACTTAATTCTTTGACGTATGTGTTTTTGATTCGCCAATGAGACGCCCCCCTAGGAGAGTCAACTTATATAGCACTGCCGGTTGTAGTTTAATTGTTAGATGATTTATTCATATCATAAAAATTATGAGTTCGAATTTTTATTAAAACATTTGATAAAATTAAATGTATATTTAATTTACGTAATTTTAAAAGTGGTTAATATTTTTTACTGGGTATCATAGAGTTTGCTCATGTATGAATTTAATGTAGTGACTCAACATACTGCACAGTAGTACCAGCATAATTCTCCTAGGATAGATTATAGTGCACCACCTCTACTTTCTTATTTTTATTGGAAAAAAAAAAGAAAAAAGAGTCAAACATATAAATTGTAGAATGAAGATCCCGCTGCTACCAAGAAAAAAACACGCAAGTCCGAAAATTTCATGATGAATTTTATTGCATTTTATGAAAGTCCAGAGGATTTAATCAGGATTATGGAGAGATTTCATGTACTTATTACACAAATATATATTGATATATATCTGTTAAAACTTAAAAGTTGGAGACTGAGACCGGGACATTTGGAAGCATTTAGAAGCAACGCATCACAAGGTATTGAAAAATTACAAAATTAATTATATGAGTCTGCTACCTCTAACCCTTTTGAATTGTTTCACCGATCTGATTTTAAAAAATAGAGAATAATTAGCGAGTTATGTTCATTATTGTCAACATGCTTTAAGTCAAGCTGCTAGACTTGTTCTTAATACCACTCTTACACATACATTCCATAAGATTTATAGACTATAAACGTGCAACTACATATTCTGATATTTGGAATGATTATGGCAAATTCCTTCTTACATCGACATCAAATGTCGCTATTTGATAATGAATAAAATTTTTAATATTTGAGATTAAAAGTTTTTTTTTATTATAGACAAACTGTTTGTGATATTTTACAAGAAAATATTTTACTTCTAATCTTTTTTTTTCTTAATTTCATGTGATATATATATATATATATATATATAATGCACCCCCAAAATAGTACATCTGTGAGAGATTTTAAAATCTTATAGACTTTCTATTGGTGGTAAATATTTTCATGTTAAATGTGTTTAGGCATGTTGAATTTGTATGTACAAATTGAGTTGACCAATCTTGGTCTTGTTCTTACCCTTTTAAAAAAGTAATTTTTTAATTGTGGTCACATCGACATGTGATTAAAGGATGACGAAAATTTTTTATAACCAATAGCCAAAAACCCAAAATATTTCCAAGTGATGTTCTCATTCCTTGGATTTCGACTTAGGAATTACTTAAAATAAATGCTGGGGCTACCCCAATGGTACCCAAGAAAGGATTAGCGAGGTATGTATTGGATTCCGACCCGGATCTGCTCTACGCAAAAGTCTAATTTAGTTTGTCAAATGTCACTTTGTTTGGATTGAAAAAAGGAAAGAGAAGAAAAAAAAAAAAACAAACAAACAAAGCAAGCAAATCGAGGAGTTTTCCCATCAGGAGGGCTAAAAAGGGTGATGGAAAGAAAATAGAGGGAATACGTGTCATCATTCTCTCTCTCACCAACTTTAGGGAAAAAAAAAATGAAAAAGTGTACTTTTTTGATTTAAAATTAGTTAAGTATCCTTGCTTCTTTTTTTTTTTTTAATTATGAGAATTCAAATTTAGTATAATTATGTAACTTAGAATGCATAAGCCTTTCTTTCTTCAACTTTCTCTGGGTTATAAAACATAGTTTAGTCACGCCTGCGAGAAGAATTGGTTGATCATAGCCATAGAGAAAGAGCACCAGCATTTCTAACTTTATTTTGCTCTACTACGATGTCTCCTACATTACTTAACATTTAGGTGGGTAAGTTTGATGATGGATATAAACGAGAACTAACCAAAGGGGTATAATGAAGTTTTAATGAATAAGGGAAGGATAAATTGTTTTCAAATTCTTAGTCATGTTGCTTTGAGGAAAAGGTGATGAATGAGTCAATCTAGCTCGAAGTAGGAAGCTCGCACTGCTTTCCTGCTTAGAGGACTCCCTGGTAAAATATCTTGTATAGCATTGTTGGCGAGGGGCCCAATTAAAAGTTAAAAAATCATTAGTGACATTCAAAATATATTGTAAGCTTATCAATGGAAAAGGAAAAGAATAAAGATCCAAATTCGGACCAAACCAACTTATTTAGCTAATGTAGGAAAATAAAGATCCAAACACGGAAAAGGGTGCCAGTAATGGAAGTGAAATAAGCTCCATATTATTTCATCTTCGTATAACTTAATCATCGTTACTAAGAAAATTAACAGACATATTCGGACCACGCTTAATTATAATTTTTGCCCCGTGGGACCAAGTTCTAAAGTATCATAAAACCATAAAGAAGTGTATTAAGATCATTGGGAATCTGTTTTAATGAACTTTTTCTTCCTTCATTTTTTGGTCATTCTGTTATGCTCTACTAGGAGTCAGTTTGTAAGCTATTTTTTATTGTAATCCACCATTCTCGATCCAAAAACAGCAGAATCTTTGCTTGTTAATGTAAACTCGCGTAGTCTTAAGCTTTATCACACGTCCAAACTCAATGGAGTCCTAAATCACCTAAATTGTTAGCGCATGACTGCGATTTGCCTTTATTTATGACTTGCCGATCCGCCTGAGCTACCTAAACCTAGACTCAACAATCTTGTAAGTCATGCATCGGCGGATTCACGAGCCCAGACAAGTGATCCGACAAAATAGGATTGCTTGGTTGGTTTCTTTCCGATCCTGACTGTCTTCCAGCTAAAGGCCATGATCAACATGTCATTAGCTCTTAATCTTATTCTGTGCCCACAATGAGATTCCTTGTCTAGATGATTTGCCTTCTGGGGATAGATATGGAAACTCATCCCCCAAACTATTTTCGCGACATGCACTACTGCCAATGAATAGTACAGGAGAAATGAATCACTAATGACCCATCAAGGCAATGCTCTCTAGCATCTCCGTGGGAACGTTGAAACAAAGTGACAAGAAAAGATTGCAACGGCAGTACACTGCGCCACTCAACAGAAACACATGATAAAATTTCAATGGCATTGTCTTCTCACTTTCAAATGAACACCTATATGCCAATAAAATTTTAATTCAATGTTCATGTAAGATGCAGAAGACAGACATCTCTAACAGAAGATAATAAGAGGGCGCATTCCGTGTCTTCCTCTTGGCAAAAATTGTCATTCATTGTCAGTGTGACTTGAAACATAAAGTCTACGTGAACTACAAGAACCAAGGAAATTACTAAGCCGCAACCCCCACAACCATTTTGAGCTTCTAATTCGATCCATAGGGGGTGAAAAAAAGGAGGTACCCACTTACACCGTTGAGTTGACAAAAACTCACCAAGGGCCTTAGGCAGGGCCACCTACCATTCTCTAACATGGGCCAGAGGTTTTAGAATCCAAAGAAGCCAAGCTCACTGGCCTTCTCTTTCTCAAATGTCTCGAAGTACTGATATATAATGGTAACAGCAAGCAATATTCCAGTTCCCGAGCCAATTGCACCCATGAAATCTGCCAAAACTGTCAATGCACCAATACACATTCCTCCAAAGGCAGCCGCTGTTGGAATGTAGCGGTTCAGTTCCTTCTGTAAATTTGAATCACGATGTCCTGGCATCACCATATTTTGTTCCTGCAGAAAAAAATAAAATAAAATAAGGCATGAACATTAAATAATGCCAAAGAAAAAAAATTGGTAGCTTTTTTGGTCTATTTTAATTACAAACAGTGAGTTGACTCAATGCAGCAAATGAACTAGGGACTCCAAATTAAATGAAGCAATTCTTGCACTACTGGACAGTAATAAGACTAAATAGCACTAAGCCACAAAAATCTTAGCATATCTGATACTGGCAAACAAGTTTCATTACCATAGCAACAAACACAACACCAATGTACAAATACATGAGGCTTTGTTGAAGAAGCAGGGACAGTTAGTAAACCAATAGGATTAAAGTGATGTGAGAGAATCTCATCCCAACATACCTTGAGTTGCTTAGCTACATCTCTGGCAGAAGACCCAGAAACTTCAATCCAAGTTTTAGAGAACAATGCACAGGCTGTAAGCATAAACACCAAATAGAAAAGAGCATGGAATGGGTGGGCTGCCATGTCTGCCAAACTGCAATAAGTATGAAGAAAAAAGGCATCATCAGTGCCAGAAAAAGGTCAATGATTGTCGAAATGACTAAAGTGATCCCTAGCAGCAACCAAAACAACAGCAATATAAACTACCACATCACATTCACACAACACCAACAGAAACAACTGTAAACAAGCAGAAGCAGCTTCACCTTGCAGGTGCAGTGACATAGTATGCAATACCACCAACTGGGACAGACTGGCCATTGTATTCAGATACCTTCCATTTCCCCAACAGATTGACGAAGAAATTTCCACTAAACTTCCTGTACAGCAACTGCACATAATGAACAGTGTTATACCATGGAAAATCTAGCTTTTAGCCAATGCAGAAAAAAGTGTACCTGAGAGATGAAATAGAGGTTGGAAACAAGGGCAGATTGGAGAATAATAGGCATATTTGAGGTGTAGAAGAGCTTAATTGGATATGAGCCCTGTTGCCCACGGGCATTCTTTGACCTCACTGGTAAAACCACACGGAAACCTTGGAAATAGATAACAATGAGGAAGATCAAGACTGTAGCAAGCAAATTTGTAACATTTGGAAGGTTTTGCCGATAGAAAGCTTCTCGAAGAGCACGAACTTTGTCTGTCCTAGTGATCAACAAGTGGAACAGAGCAATAACAGCACCCTCAAACTCAGCACCACGGCCACTGTTGATAGTTGTCGGGCTAAAAGCTTTCCATATGATATTTTCACTGCAAGAACACCAAGACAAAACAACATTCAGTGCAAGATATAAACTCGGAAACTAATGGCTGAAAGTTCAACATGCTACAAGACAAACTGTTAGGTGGCTCACCAGATATTGGTAGCTATAAAAAGAGAGATCCCAGAGCCAAGACCATAACCTTTCTGAAGAAGTTCATCCAGGCATATAACAATAATTCCAGCAAAGCACAGTTGAAGGATGATAAGAATAGCATTCCCCACACCAAGTTGTCCAACACTACCGTACATTCCAGATAGCACATAAGCAACAGCCTCACCAACAGCAATCAGGATGCCTAACAATTTCTGTGCCCCATTTCTGCAAAATAAGTAGAATGCATAATATACAAGTTCATGCAAAAGCCATTCCAGAAGCAACCCAAGAACATAAAAATCCCAGACAAATCATAAACTGAGCATGTATAACACAGCATGCCAGAAAGTCCAAGCACATTTCTAGAGAACAAGGTATTTATTATTTGTCAAAGGCATATTTTTAATGACTTCACCAACCAAACCAAAAGATCTTACACCAACGGGAGCTCCAAAACTATTTGCTGAATAAAAGATTGGCACAGAGCAGCACCAAAACATTCTAGCTTTCTTTTACTCCACTGATACTGAAACTACTGACTAAAAGATTTTTTTTTTCCCTACATTTCTTTATGTTTTAGGACACTTGCATCAATGCCATGGAATAAGGAATGCAATTATGGCTTTTACAGAATAAAGAAATAATCATTTACCACAGGCAACACAAAGAGAGTGAAGTTCAAAGGAAGCAAGACACAGAAAAGATGGCATTTATGCAGACAAAAGCAAAGAATCACTCACAACAGTGCACGATCCTCACGGACGCTGTTGTCAACTTCAATGATCTTAGACCCGGCCAACAGTTGCATCACCAGTCCAGAAGTCACAATTGGCGTAATTCCAAGCTCCATGACAGTCCCACGGTTAGAAGCAAGAATAACACGCATCCAGTAAAACGGGTCAGCACCCGTGGTAGAATGTATGCCATAAAGCGGTAGCTGACTGCAAACCAGAAAGATGAAGAGAGAAATGACAGTGTATATGACCTTCTCTCTAAAGGGAATCTTCCTGTCAGCACTCTGCACTTCAGGCAGAAATGAAAGAAACGGCCTGACCAAATGCAACACCCTAAATCCTCCACCCATTCTAACTATTCAAACCCACCAACCCTGCATCCATTTCCACAATGTTCCCAATCAAATTCTCCAAAAACAATTCCCAAAAAAAAACAAAAAACAAACACGTAACAAATCCAATCACCATACAAACAACATTTCCTTGTAAAAGCAACGCCAATAAAATTGACAAGTACAAAAAGCAGATCCATTAAACTTCATAGCCCAAGGCCCCATCACAAGCCGCGATCGAGACCCATGCAATCAATAGCGAGACAACCCAAAAAAAAGAAAACAATAATATATAGAATTTTATCCAAAAAAATTATGAAACAAAAGACGGAGGAAAAAATAAAAGAAAGGAAAAGTGGAAACTTACGAGCTGAATCGAGATCCTTCGCGCCAAGTTGCAAATTAGGGTTTGAAGAAGCAGAGAGACCCACGGATGCCTTTATTTTCCAATTTTTAAAGGCTTATTTTCTAGTTGCCTTCGGCGAGAGCCGCACTTCCACGTCGGGCTATCCAATTGGCTATCGACGCGTGTCGATATAATTATACTATACAAATAAGTTATGATAAAATATATATATAAACATTTACTTTAAAAAAATAATATATATATTACTGTTTACACAAATTATCTCAATTGCATGAAAGGACTTCTTAATGTTATTGTGACTTGTGATCAGAATTGTTGTGGTGATATCAGTTCATTGCTTCTTTTTTTTTTTTATTCAAGAATTTAAAATTGGGGTACAAAAGTTCCATTACTTGGAGCAAAAATGAGAATCAAATAGGAAGGTAGGTGACAATTTAGACATTGATATAATTATACATCCTAAATTACCTTCAGCCTCACGCAACTGATTCATTCTTATTGTGTCATTTTTTGATAGTTTGAAACACTCTATAATTCGCTGTTCTCGATTCAATTTTAAGAAATTGTCAGTAATTTTTTTGGATATATAATATTTTTATTTTTTTAAAATCGTTTGATGGTTTGAAACACTCTATAATCCATGAACATTGTTAGTTTAAACAATATTGTCACGACCAACAGTTATCAAATTAGAGAGTTAAGGGATTAATCAATCCAACAGGTCACAGCCAGTGATTTCCATTTGCATCATTTATTGGAAAAGCAAACGTGATTTGTGGTTTGTGAGATTTAAAGCAGATTTATTCCAAATGACTCGTAAATCCTTTTTAATCGTGGTTTTGAGCAGCGTTCTCTAGTTGGCACCCCAAGTAGCCCCCCCCACCCTGCAGCAGCAACACCATGCATCATCGTCGCCGCAAGAGGCACACACATTCATCTTATGATCTCTATATGCATAACTCGTTTAAATTATTTTTTTATATTATATACTAATATTTGGATTTAATTATAAATATTTTATAAATGTTATTTCCTTTTTTTTTTTGTTTTTAATCCAAGAAATCTATGGTGTGTTTATAGTGGCATCACCAAGATTGCCCTAATCTCCTTCTTCCTTCCTTGTTTTTTTTTTTCTTTTCTCTATTTGGACTTCCTTTTTCTTTGTGATTTCCTTTCCAATTTTCTCGTTGTTCCTTAAAATTTGTTCATTGTCTCGCCCCCCACTCCCCCCCCCAACCAGTTAATGGACCAATGATTCAAACAACTGTTTCCAACTACAGTTGATCATTCATGTGCTTTCGAAAAGGGCCACGTAGCGGGTGAACTTTAATGTCCATAATTTCAACGGCTTAGACCACCACCCCACTACCTAATTAGTGGATGTTGGAGCTCTCGTCAAAGAATTAATGGCCGTGGGACCTTCCAGTTGTATGTGGACTATTTGTGATGCCGATGGATCAGGGTTCACAATTGACGGGTGCACTTGCTTTTGTGTGTCTCCGTTCTATAATTGGGACTTGTCCCCACTCTTCCTCGACTATTTTATCAGTTTATTTATTCACAGCCAATCCTTTCTTGTAACATGTTTTGCAGCATCCAAAAAATAAATGAAAAAATAAAAAATCTCCACAAACAAATAGAATGATGTAACATAAACTGTAGCGTCTAACTACAAAAGATCAAATTTCGAACCCAGTCAAAGTCAATTTATGAATAAAAGGGCAACATTATTATTAATCAAACCCTTGGATTTTAATTTTTTTTTCTCTTAAAAAAAGGACGTAAGGTTTATAAAAATGGGAAAATAAACTTCTCAATAGAACACTTTTTTTTTTTTTTTGCTAGTAGAAAAGGCAAACCTTTTGGTTATCGCATAAACATTAAGGTGTGGTCCAGCCCATATGTGACCCACCCACCCAGCCTTCATTTCGTTCATTCACATAATTGAAAGTGGGACAACAACCCGAGCGAATCAACTTATTTTTTGTCCATAGTCCTTAATTTCCAACATTTTCTTAAATGCAAAATAATACTCTTTTTTAATGACATAAAAACTGTCATTATGTCATGTGGGATCCTAAAGTGTCATCTCATATCCGCGTCGCCATTATTTTTCTGTAATTAAGAGATTTTTTTGTGCAATCGAGGTGCATGTAGCCCAAAACTACCTGATGTAATGACATTGGAGGGACAGTTTAATGGTAAAATATTTATAGATTTATTCTAAAAAATTTAAATTTTAATTGAAAAAATATGTGTAATTTATACATCAAGACGACTTGACCCATACCAATGCATGTAAGGAAGCCAACACTGTTCTTGCTTAAAACAATTAATAGGAGAGAAAATTGTCCTTAAATATCAATTATATATAATTTAAAAAAATTTTTATTAAAAAATAGTATATAAATAAAATTTTATAAATATAATATTTTGAAATTTTAAATTAAAATGTAATATTAAATTAATAAAATTATTATTTATTTAAACTGCACTCAAATTCTATCACATTAATATTTTAGTGAAGCTGAGTAAAAGGCCCAGAGCCAATTGATATTCGCAGCAACACCGTATTAGTAGTATTGCATCACATTAGCCGATAGAAATGGAAATTAGAATGATGCCCTTCCCCTGATGTGCCAGACAATGTTTGATATCTTTTGATGAATTAAATAACATTTTAGTACACAAAAGTCTTGTACTATAAATTTTTTTTTTAAAAGTTAATGAATATAATTTTATCTTTTTCTTTCATAAAAAAACTGTTTTTTTTTTTTTGGTGTTGTAATAGAATATCATTATTATTATTATACTAAAGTTTACATTGATGTCTCTTGATTAATATTTGTTAAAAATCTAAGGCACTTTGAGAGGATTTTGGTTTGGTGACAATTCTCTTTGTGTCTAAGGTTGAGAGAAGAGATAATGGAATATTTTTTTTATTATCTCACCCTAAAAATAAACAGGATGGAACCGTTTGACATTTTATTGGAGAGTGTAAAAATGCAGTCTCTTTGAGTCTTTGTCCTAAAAACTGCAGTGGTATATGTGGAAACAATTATTTGTTTGCTGATGAGCTCTTCTTTTTTACAACTTGTGATGATCAGCCAGAGTATAATAACTCATAACTTATGTCCAAAATTAAGAGTATATATATAAAAAAAAAATCGTCTGAAATTTTTATAAATTTTTACAATTTAATTTTAAAATTTTTTGAATATTTATATCAATTTTAAATGTTTAAATTTTTTTCAAATAAATATTTTTTTAGGTAGAAAGCAATAAAACTATTAAATATTTACATCGATTAAATGGAATTTATTAATATTTCAATCATTTTTCATGAAAAATTACTTATTAAGAAAAAATTTTAAATATTTAATACTAATATAAAAACTTGATAAAATTTGAAATTTAATCGTAAAAATTTATATAGTTATAGGACCTTTTCTTTTTTTTGCATATCCCTTTAAAATTGTGGTCTGATATTTAAAACTGATTTAATAATAAAAAATTGATAATATTTCATAAAAAAACTATTCATGGTTCAATAATTATTTATAACTATCTAATATCCAAATCAAAACACTAATTCAAATCCTCAATATTACCAAATAAAAAACAATTTGACAATAATAATATCTGTAATAATAAAAGACTCTAAAAAACATAAATAAAACAAACCACTAGCTCGCCTTGCCATGCAAAATAAAATAATTCGAGATTATAATGTTAGATAAAAAGTAATTTTTTAAAAAATTTTGATATAACCCACGTTACAATCTAGTTGTAGTAGTAAAAGGGTTATAAAAAAAAAATTGAGACATGTAAGGTACCCCACACTCCCAAGGAACATTGTGCTTATTGTCATCCTACGCACATGAAGGAATCCTACCCTACCTTATAGGATGGATCTCTAGGACTACGAGAAGCAAATATACCACCATTACTAGCTAGTTATGGTAGTAGGGAGTACTTGAATTTTTTCTGTCAAATAATGCGTTAAAATATTAAATTCACCTAAAAGTCCTACATTGTAAATGGGAAAACTCATCGACGTTATAGCTATTTTATGGTTTTATCAATACGACAATAATTAGCAGCTCGCTGCTCGGAAAAAAGAGTAAATATAGAATCAAAAGTTCCCAATTTTCACCCAATTGGGTGCCCGGTCTTAAAACTAGCCAAGAGAAACAAATGGGGTTGCAATTAAATGATGTCATGCATTATATTTATTTTTTCTCTAAAAAATAATTTCTGATATATAAAATTTATATTTATATAATTAATTTTTTTTATCTAATACTAGAATTACGAGAAAGTCAGATTGTATTTAATAACTAATTTATTATTTTAATACTACTTTTAGAGAGAGAGAGAGATGGCTCTCGACATACTGCACTCAGTTTACTTTTTTTTTTTTTTTAATTTCTTAAGTAAAGAATAGGTCGTTTATTTTAAGTCCAAGGAATTTATGCCATATCATCTCGCTAATCTGGTTAGAGATAAATCATTCACATCAAAATTAATATATGTACGAGAAGGGGTGCTTCTAGCCTAACCTTTAAATAATTCAATGTCCTAATCAATGGACGATAGAGAACTTGGATTCAGAGGTTCCTTTTTTTTACTGTAGTAATTTTAATAAGAAATTAAGATCACTGTCCACAATAAAATGGTAAAAAAAAAAAAAAAGAGGTGTCATTGTTTGACCAGCATGGGGGCCATAGGATAACCATTAAGAGGCACGTGAGACCCTTTTCGTCTTTATTTATTATTATTTTTTTTTTGTTATTTGCTCAAAAAATTCCTCTCTCTCGTCATTGGCTAGAGAAAAAGAAAGCCCACACCTATTTTATCCCCCTAAAAAAAAAAAAGGCACACCTAAGCTAAGCCACCATGTAGGTACAGACAGAGAGGGTGGGGCAGAATGGCCCAGATGGGTCACCAATTAATGCGTCTACTTTTAACTAATTCTATGCTTTTACCATAATTGAAAAAAAAAAAGACCTAGAGATTAATCACCCGAGTATGGACAACAAGTTTTCATGATGGTGTTCCTTACAAAATTAGGAAAAAATTTTGGGTGCAGTTTTGTGTTCAGAAAAATTTTGGTTACAGGATGATCAAATTGATTTAAAATTTTAATTTTAATTTCTAAAAATTTCTAACTTTTTTGTTAACAATTAATAAATATGTAATTAAATTAATAATATACACAATACACTAAGCAAAAAAAAAAAAAAAAAGAATAGAGCATAGAGAGTCCAGAAACAGAAAATCTATAAAAAAAAAAACAACACAAACAACACTTATTAGACTTTAAATTTATTAATATTGTAATTACTTATAACTAAATTATGTTAAAATATTTTTTAATTTTAATTTATAAACATAATAACTAATATTTTTATAATACACTCTTCTTCTTATCGAAAAACATTCAGTCTGTGGCGCATCTCCTCAATATTAAATTTGATGGTAATTTAGCCCTCAAGGAAAACCAAAGTCTCTCTGGCTTTGCGTAAGGAAGTCAAAACTGGTACTCAACCATCTACAATTGTTGATGAGAACCGCGTAAAAGGTTTTAATGGATGTAAGAGGTGTTGCCTTTGTCCGTGGAAGAAGGCCAAAATGATACTTTAAAAAAAAGGGGTGCAAGAAAACGCTCAAAGATTCCTGCTTTCTAATTTGAAAAACCTTCATCAGGCATTTGCTTTAAGTTTTAGCATTTGGAAGGAAAGTTGAAAGTTGAAAAAAAAAAAAACATAAACTCATTTTTCCCCCATGGAAATGCACATTAAGGTTATCCAAACTAAAAGGCCCCAACATTGTCTTGTCAGTTCCCAGACACAACCAAAGTTGTACTGGAAAACGGATGACTTTCCAACCGAACGGGACACTTTCCCTGGTCCCCCGATTCAAAATCCCAGTTTTGTTTTACCAGTTGGACTATATATATATATATATATATATATATCGCTGGAAGCAGTCAATAATGTCTGTGCATTAGACAGAAGTTATTGAATATTTAACCAATTTTCTGCATTTGCATGCTCAAGCAAACGGACACACCGTTTTATTCGCAGAAACTGTGTCCTGTTTTCCAAGACGTATCTCTCTCACATTGGTGGCTCTCTACAGATTCTCTCTATGTAGTTTCTCTGTCAAGAACCGAAGACTCTCTCTTTCTAAACCTGGGTCTGTTTCTGGGGCCTTTTTTTTTTTTTTACTATCGGTGTCTACGAAAACGGACCTTGTTCCCCGCGAGGTACATGTGAAGTTGGTGTCCGAAACCGAAACTTAGAGAAAGTGAGAGAGAGATAATGTGGCGGTGGTGGTGGTGGTGGTGTGTGAGAGAGAGAGATAATATGGCGGTGTTAATGACCAAAGCAGGTCATTGTTGCTTTGGGAAATATTCAGGTGAAATGTAGTGCTAGCCATTCTCTTTCAATCTCAACCTTCTATATTTTGTGAAGAACTTTGCTTTTCTAAGACTTTAAGCTAACAAGATAGAGGCTTTGCTTGATGGGTGGGTCTTAGTATCTTTGTGTCTTCAAGTGAAACTGAGATGTTTAGTGTGGAAACCATTGTGGAGTTGTGCAAATTCGCAGGGTTCAAAGTGAGATTCTGAGTTTGGTTTCATGGTTTTTTGGGTAGTGATGATGAATATTCCCTTCAAGATCAAATGATGATGATTGTTTTGAAAAATTTATTGCATTGGAGGGAATTTTTGGCATTTTTAGTGTTACCACTGTAAATGGGTTTATTACCATTAAGGTTCAATACTTTCCCTTTTGGTCGATGATCTTCCAGAGCTTAAGTATTGCCTTTTTCTACGGGTCTTGGCAATCTATTTGTATATATCATCAGTTGTTTTTTTTTTTTTTTTTTTTTTTTCTAAAAGGCAACAATTTGGAAACTCTTTGGGAGGTCAGAAGATTCCAACAAATGAGATACAATTCGATTAGCATCGTTGAGCCGCACGAGATTTTGCTATCATATGTATTCATTATGATCCGATAATGAACGAGTCTGTCCGCAATAGGATTCTAAAGGATGCAAATGGTGACATCGGTGAGCACCTTCATAACCATATTCATCTGACCAATTGTATTCATATGAAGCACCATATGCATAAGCAAAGCCCAATTTTGGCAGATAGATCATTGATGGGGGACCTTATTGCCCTCCAGCGGTCCAGGTCATTAAGGGACCCTACTGCTAGTCTACCTTCAATTCTTGATTTGCTTCCTAAGAGAGGCGACGAGGATTCCACCATTCAGGAGGGTAGAAAGTCCGCGGGCATTGAATGTAGCAGGGAAGGCAGGATGTTATCAGGTAGTTCTCCACCCTTTGCAAATGCAGCAGCAACAAATATTGTTCCTGGGGATCGTAGTATTGGTAGCCATGGCTTAGGGATTGTTAGTAGCCAGAGTAACAGTAGTGGTATTAGGGATAGTAGGAGAATTAAGAGAGAAGAGCATGGTCAAACAAGTAAAAGGGTTAATGTTTTAGGTGATCATGAGGAACGTTTTCGAGATCAGGATGTTAATGTTTTGGTTCAAGATGTTGTTTCTGGGAATTCAGAGTCTAAAGGTAGAAGGAGCAAACAAATAGGGAATCACAGTCAAAACTTTCATGTTAAAACACTTTCTCAGCAGCTGAGGGAGGCTGCAATGGATAGTGTTGTGGCGTCTTCTAATACCTGTCATCATGGAAGACGTCCTCGCCTGGTGAAAAGTGCTAAGGGGACTGGGAGTGCTGTTCGTGGCTATAATGGGCTTGCCAGGACAAAAAGGCACAAGTTTCGAGGTACCAGAAGAGCTAGAGCTGCTTCAGCTTTAAGAGATACTTGGGGTCAGAGTGAATTGCCCATTGCTTCCAATTCATTGGCTCAATGTTCAGCATGGCCTAGGTTTGAGGAAGAAGAAGAGTATGGAGACCCAAATATTGCACATGCTCCTAGGAATGGTTGTGGGAATCCATGGAATTGGTCAAGAATTCATGATAGGGGAAAAACATTCCTTGACATGGCTGGAAGGAGTTTCTCTTGTGGTCATTCAGACTCAAGGTTAAAGAAGGGTGGCACAGCTTCACGTCATAGAGATAATACTGATGTGCCTGTGGCATCCAATCGTTCAAGTTTATCTGCTAAATCTGATGCAGAGGCATTGCCTCTTCTAGTTGAGGCATCCGCATCTCATGAAAGCACTGATAATGCTGGTTGGGTGCAAGACTATTCTGGAGAGCTAGGTCTATATGCTGATCATTTGCTGAAAAGCCATGTGGATTCTGACCTTGCTTCTGAAGCTGGATCAGATGATCAGCATAAGTATCATAAGAACCACAATGGTAGGCACCAAAATCTGACAGAGAAGTACATGCCCAGAACTTTCAAAGATCTGGTGGGACAAAATTTGGTAGCACGAGCTCTTTCCAATGCTATCAAAAAAAAAAAGGTAGGACTGCTGTATGTGTTTTATGGACCTCATGGTACGGGAAAAACCTCCTGTGCTTGGATATTTGCTAGAGCCTTGAATTGTCAATCTTTAGAACATCCCAAGCCTTGTAGCTTCTGCAATTCGTGCATAGCACATGACATGGGTAAGAGTCAAAATATAAGGGAAGTTGGTCCAGTTAGTAATTTTGACCATGAGAGTATTATAGATCTACTTGACAATGTGATTACTTCCAAGTTGTCATCACACCACAAGGTCTTTATTTTCGATGACTGTGATACTCTGTCCCCTGATTGCTGGAGTGCCATATCGAAGGTCATTGACCAAGCACCCAGACGTGTAGTCTTTGTCCTTATCTGCTCAAGTCTCGATGTGCTGCCTCATATAATTATGTCAAGGTGCCAGAAATTCTTTTTCCCCAAGCTGAAAGATCCAGATATTATCTCTACTTTGCAGTGGATTGCATCAAAAGAGGATATAGATATTGAGAAGGATGCACTAAAACTTATTGCATCACGATCAGATGGATCATTGAGGGATGCTGAGATGACTCTTGAACAGCTGAGTTTTCTTGGACAGAAGATATTCATTACTGTGGTTCAGGAACTGGTAAGCTATTTCTCATTCTTGTGAGCAGAATCATATGTTAAAATGTTTGATATATTATAACCTGCGCGATACTTATTTCCATATTTGAGGGCACTATTGGATCATTCCGGCCAAGTATGCCAGGTTCTATACGTGCTCAATGGTGTAGGCAAAAGGTCTTCAGTTCGGTGTCCTGTTGCAGTTTCTCCTGACTTCTAAATCATTCTTGCTTTTTGAATTCTCCCAGCATCAATGTTGCTCTTATCATACTTCTTTGCATATTATGAACTATAGTAATACAGTTTATAGGTGCAAGGTACTGGCAGTTATAGGTGTGTTTAAATGTATATTACTGCATTTAAGTTGTGGGAATGGCATAATGGTCCTGAGAAGAGAAAATAAGTTCACTACATGTTCAGTTAACATCATCCAAACCCAAACAGTCCTCTTTCCATGTTTTAATTGTGTTGCTAAATCATGAGCCTAAGCCTTTCTTCATCAGTTGAGGTTGATTGTTTTCAGATATGGCAATGTATTTTAATAGTGCAGCAGTTGGTTCCGAAGAATTTTACTTATGCCTGTGCATCACTGTATTAATTCTGAACAGATTCATCGATTAAAATTCACTTCTGAAACTCTGGTTAGGGTTACAATTGACAGGAGGTATCTATTCCATAGGTGTCCAGATTTTGTGGAAGATGGTTAGAAGACCTTGAATTGAACCGTTGTTCTTGATTCCATTTATGCTTTAGGAAAATAATTCCAGTGTGATGGCTGTTTATGATGGTTTCTATTCTGAGTTGCTTCATGCTTTTGTAACGGCTGTATATATAGCCATTATCTTTTGTATCTTGCTTCTTAACCCAACTACGTAAATGCCTTGAAGGCTTAATCCTGCTATGCAGCCATGATCACATTCCTCTCACAATCTTCGATCTTGGCATTATTTGCAGTTGCTAGAATTTTATTCTCTAGTAGTGTGCCTTCTCAGCCTTATTAAATGTCCACCAGTGACTGGTAAAGAAATTGAACATTGTACACAATGAGAACCGTGTTTTCATTAACTGCTACCCACTTCTTGACATTTTTTCTGCTAATTATATGGGTCAAAAGCTATGAATCATTTCTGCAGGTTGGACTTGTCTCAGATGAAAAGCTGGTGGATCTTCTTGATGTTGCATTAACTGCGGACACAGTAAACACCGTGAAGAATTTGAGAGTGATAATGGAAACTGGGGTGGAGCCATTGGCTTTGATGTCGCAGCTTGCCACAGTTATCACAGATATATTAGCTGGTAGCTATGATTTCACGAAGGAAAGGCATAGAAGAAAATTTTTTCAACGACAGCCATGTGAGTTCAATAACAGTTTTTGCTTTTGTGTCTTAGTCGCAGTTAGCTGACAAATCCATTGGGTGAAATTCTATGTTGATTATCAACATACACTTCATCAATGTATATTATTGTCCTCCTTTCTCTCCTTTAGAATTTTAGCAATATTCTCTGCTTCTCTAATATTCTCTAATTGTTGAGAATCATTAATTTGGCCTTTATAGATATCTGTTTGCCTACTTCATGGATCTGAGAAAGAAAGATAAGAAGGAAGAAAAAAAGGATGTATTGAATTCTTGATTATATGCTTTTTCATAAGCTGACATTTTCATTGTTTTTTAGTGAGCAAAGAAAGCATGGAAAAACTGCGTCAAGCCCTGAAAACCCTTTCTGAGGCGGAAAAGCAACTTAGGATGTCAAATGATAAACTAACATGGCTGACAGCTGCATTGCTTCAGCTCGCTCCTGATCAACAATATTTGCTCCCCCGTTCTTCTACAGAAACCAGCTTTAAACATGGCACTCTGGCCCTGAATAATACTGCTGGACAAGATATAGCCACCAATGGTGGTGAACATGCTGACATGGCCAATAATGCAAGAGGCTTGTCACTGCATATTGGATTAGAAAGTCTTGATGCTGGAATTTCTGGTGACATCCATAGCAATGGTGCCACAAACAGTATGGGCATGGATGGAGAAAGAAGTTCTGGGGCTGGGATGGCTCGACAATGGACAGCTCCAGCATCTTCTGATACTGTTAGGATGAGTGGCAGGCAGATTACAGGCAAAGGTCATAGCAGATATGAAGAAATTTGGTTGGCAGTCCTTGATAAGATTCAAATTCGCAAGATAAGAGAGTTCTTGCACCAAGAAGGAAGACTGATCTCTGTCAGTTTTGGTGCAGGTATATTGCAATGTGTATAGTTCATTCAAGATAATCATACCGTAGTTTCTTTAGCATCATTTTTTTGTTTTTTAAATGGTAGCAATATCTGGTTTTCATTGCATTCTGTGTGCATAAAAGTTCCTGGCATATAGAATATCTTGGGGACAAATTTGTTTGTGAAATGGGAACAGCATCTGAGGTTGAGGTGGAATGTTAGTTGCCTAGCTTATATTCTCATCGTTTGAGATTTGTTGAGTTAAACATCCTCTCTTTTTCGCTCCCTGGGAGGATGTAATACAGTCTCAGGTTGCAATTTTTAGATTTTGAAACGTATCATAAACTGTTTAAAGAGGTGAGGAAAGGAAACAGAAACGAATGAGAATGACTTGACATTTACCTTTCTATAGCATATATGCTGGCATATTTCAATGTTCTATAAAATATCTTCCCTCATTTTCTAACCAATTGAGTCCCCAATCTCCTTTTACTAAAATTGCATAGGACAGTGTGCTTGAATTAATCACAGCCAACTGATTGTTTTCCTTCTCATTGAACCATGGGGAGCTGCTTTCCCATCATATTGCTCAATTACGAGATGCCTTCAGTTATCCCTTTGCTTTAATATATGAGAATTACCACTTTTCTGTTGTTTTTCCTCCCATAAGGACCATAATATCTCCTAATTACATGAATGATAATTCTGTTGAGTACACCAATCATGCTTCCATTTCGGTGCTTCATGCCTTTTGTAAACATCCACTTCTGCCTGGTGGACCTGGAGAGTGCTTTGCAAAATGAGTGTGATATGCTTCGACTTATGGTGTGTTATGCAGATGGAAACTGTTGAAGTAATTATGATCCCGATCCCATAAGCACACATAAACACTCGGAAATTTAAAGTTCATCCCTATTTTCTTCGTTCAGAATAAAAATACATATTACACAACTAAATGTCGAAGCTCTACAACATTGCTGCATACTCATACATGAGCAAATATACACGCATATGCATGCATGCACATTACTCACGGTTGTGGAAATGTATATATATATATTAATTGAAGAACCATAGAATTAATTAGAAATCTCTAAGCTCTTATAAAAAGATGCATTGAGAACTAATCCAATATAGGTGGACACGAGCATTACAATCTGCATGCATCTGTCAAGCCTATTTTCAATACTACATGCCCAGCGAAGCACATGGCATGCAGGATTTTACCGTGTAGCAGAAATATACATAGATACGTGTGAATAGCTGATTTGTGTCCTATGGTGCTTGACACTTGTATGCATGATTATGCAGGTTCCTTTGAATATCCAAGTTGTATGTAGGATGAGAGTGGTGGCATTAGTGGTCATGAGATTGTACATAGCTACATTACTTATTCTAAAATCTTAAGGAGCACTCAGAAATAGAAGGTAGAGCATTGTCCCTGATTCTAGATTTTCTGCAGTTGTTTCTGGTACCCTGAGCCCTTGTGGAAACACCACTCGTGCTGCTCTTTATTCATCATATCCATCACATGTTACCCCTTGTGAAGTCGGTGTTTTTAGGCTGATTCCACATGCTGTATTTAGTTCAAGTGCATTGACCTCACATGGGCTCATGAACACTAAGATAGTGCCTGCATGCAGCATTTTGAATAGTCATGCTGCTTGCTAAATGGTTGGTCTTCTGAAATGGTTCTATTTCTCTGACATTCTCGGATCATAATTCTCTGCCATATTTAAGAAAACACATGATTTCCATGTCTTTTTTTTTTTTCCGTGACTTTACAGCTGACAATGATTCAAAAATTTACTCCTTACCTTTCTTCTAGAAATTTTAGGAAAGAAAATGTGCAGTGCATTCATTACTAGATTAATCTTTAACAGACTTGTTTTGGGTCGGGTGTGATCTTTACAGAACTGCTCTTACTGCTTTTGGATCCTATGGTTGTCTGGCATGTGCTTTCAATTACTTCGCATAAAATGTTATACAGACTCCATCCGTTGCTGACATTGGAGATGGAACCTCTGGTGTTTTGTTCTCTTATTGCTCTTTGACATTGGGTATCTGCAATGAATATCATAGGAAGGGCTTACCTCATGGCATTCTTCCTGCAACATGCGTTTTGCAAAATTATTTATTCATATAAACTGCTTGTAGGGTTACGGTTGACCCTCAAAAAGATTTTTCATTTTTTTTTCTTTTTGGTGTTTTGCAGCACCAACTGTTCAGTTGATGCTCAGCTCACTTCACACCAAATCAAAAGCAGAGAAGTTCAGTATGCACATTTTGCAAGCATTTGAATCTGTTATGGGGTCTCCAGTGACAATAGAAATCAGATGTGGACAAAATAAGGACGGAAGTGCAGGATTGCCTGTGCCTCCTATATTACCAGCTTCTAAAAGTGGTCCATCTCGAATGGGTGTAGACCTAGAGAGCAAGTTTGAAAGAAGATTGTCTAGTCCAGGAGAATCTCTTGATATTGGGAGGAGTGAAATCGTTGAAATGCCTGCTACTGCAAGGGAAAGCAGGGGAAATGAATATGTAGACAGCAATTCAGAATCCACTAGAAAAGGTTTACAGCGTACAAAGGTGGGTGAATCAGCAGTTTCACATAGGAAAACTACTGCAGGTTCCATCTCAGAAATAAGTCAGAGCAGGAGCCTTGTGAGAAGCAAGGTTTCTCTTGCACATGTACTTCAAAAGGCAGAAGGATGGCCACAGCAAACGGGATGGTCAAAACGTAAAGCAGTTTCTATCGCCGAAAAGCTTGAGCAAGAGAATCTGTAAGTACATATATATTGCCAATTGTCAGGCTCTCTTTGACTCTCAATATTGGTTGTAGTTGAAGGGATTATTTGTTAAAAAAAAAAAAAAAAAAAACAAGGCAATGGAACTTTCATCCAAATAATGATGTCTCAGGTTGATTCTGTTTTGGTAATCCTAGCGTGAGGTACAGATTATTGGGGTACAAAGTGTATTGAATTGGTACTCACATACAGTAATTTTACAGGAGACTAAAACCTAGATCGAGAAGCTTACTTTGCTGGAAAGTATCCAAAGTGAAGGTAATAAATCGTTGTACTTCTGAAAGTTATTGTAGCTTACTTTTTTGAAATGGATTTCGCAAGGTTGGGAACCTTTGGAGCCGTTTATTCTTTACCATGTTCTTTTAACGTCAGCGTTATTAAAAAATATACATATATATCTATATATACGGAGAAAACAACTGCAGTTTAGGAGCTGTCATTTCTCTTGCAGAACTCTTTGCAAACTGACCAAATCCATAAGACTGACTGCATAGTTGACTTCATTGTTTGCTAGTTGTTGTTGATTGGATTGGATCGGAAGGTGCGCTTCTGGTCAATTCCAGGGCCACATTGCTTGGATGTAAATCTTTTGTATGGGGTTTGGTTAGAACCCACCGCTTATTATATGATCATAATAAACATAAAAGAAAAGGTTTACATTTAAGTCTGCTGAAGATTCAATTGTTTTGATTGCCATTGAGATGCGAGTGATTTGAAGATTATGCTAATGGGTTTGCCTTCTGCAGCTTTCTCGTTCGAAAAATAGGACGCGGGATCGAGATGCATTGCTAAAGCTCGTCTCTTGTGGAAACTGTCTCTCGTCTAACTCTCCGAAGTAGAAAAATGGTTTTGAAGTGGTACAGGATGCAGTTGATCCCCACCTTCAGCTATGTATATTAGCCATTTACTAGGTTGAATTCAATCTCCCATAAGTTGAATAAATGTGATTTATTTCCTATGAGAAGGTAGAAAACAAGTAGACAGTGTAGCTTCTTGCTCAATGAACGTTCATATTTTATGAAATTATTACAAGTGCTTAGCCCTTTTCTTCCATTTAGCGTTAATGGGGTACGACTACTACTAATATCTTTCCTTATTTATGTGTTTTTATTTACACAGATTAATATTAAATTGTGATATATTTTTTTAATTAAAAAATTTATTAAATTGTGAAATATATAATAAAAATAATTATTTTCAGTATTAAAATTCAAAATTGCAACCATAAAGAAATTCTCTTAAGGAACATACTTTCTTCAAAATTAAAATCGTAAGATCTCAAATATAGAAATATAAATTTTTAATAATTACTGTGTTGCTCAAGGGTTTGGCTTGGGTTCTCTAACTTGGTTATGCATTGCTCTTAAGTTAGACCTAACTCGACCCAGATTTAAATTTATGCGTAGGCACGACCCATGGGCTGAGAGTTTCTAGCCCAGGCCAAGCCCAAATCCTGATAACAATGGGCTGGCCTTGGTTGGGCAGCCCAAACTCCGGCTCATTTTACATGGATATTGGTAAGGGAGGTTGACTCCTTTTCACTGTGACCGTGGCTTTGTCTTCCTATGGGGGCTGTTGTCTGGAGGTAATTTCTCATGAAGTAGCCAACTTCGGCATAAATTATCTTTGCTTTAAGCAGTCAAAGCAGGAGACCACTACAACCATTGCACGAACCCCTTACTGGAAGGGGTAAAAAAAAAAAGAAAAAAGCAATGATAATAATAATATTAATGTTTGAAATCAATCGGTTAAATACAAAATAAACAGATACCACGAATAGAACCAAGAGGAATTTGATGACACCACCCCCCCAACCCAAAAAAAGAAAGAAAAAGAAAAAGAGCTAAGAGGGATGTAAAGCTCAAATAAATTCACTGAATTTTCTACTTTTTACGAAACGATGTTACTAGTACATATCATTATATATTTATTTATTTTGGTTAGTTCAAAGAATCCACAAAATAATCTCTGGGGCGGATGGCTCTAAGGCAGTAATTTTTACGTATCAACGGGGCAACACGACTCCTGCTCTTCCGTAAACAGAACGAAAATGTTGCATGCAAATTCCAAATGGTCCCAACGGCATTAATAAGTAATAGAAAAAGCTGGACTTGCATGTCAGTCTAGGGGCACCATGCGCGTAGTAGCAAGCAAGTCGCGTCTTCCGAGCGACTTCGGGGTCCCTCTTTTGGAATTAAGGGGGGGGGGGACTTTGCACGAAAAAGACTCGCTTTTTTCTATCTTTTTACCATATGTTGATCTCTTTTTTCTCCCCCTCCCTACCTGTCTTCTGTGCTGAAAGAAGCGTTGTCATAATCGAGCAACCCAATCTTAAAATAATTGAACGCTATTATTCTGTCAGCAGCTGGCTAGCACGCGTCCAGGGGGTTAGGGAAGGGGCAATTTCAGCGTCACGGACGGACCATATTGGAAGCACTCGACGCGCAAATAATTTCAAGAGTTGATCTTAGTTGACAGAGCCTACCTGTTCCCTAACTTGTAATATAATTAAAATCACAGGCTTTGAAACCCCGATAAAATAATTATTATAAATCTCGTAATCCTATCTTTAGTTAGTCCCAAGAGACGGATTTAATACACACGTCGTGCCAAATCGCCTGGGGGCGTGCGTGTGTGCCCGCTTGCTTTGCAGGCTTGATTTGCTTTGGTTTCGTCATCTTGAGGTTGGATAATATACTTTTTTTTTATTTAAAAAAAAAGAAAAAAGAAGAAGAAGCTTGAGCCGGCTGCGGTGGATTTGATTTGGTGAAGCAATAGCATGCGGCCGCCGGCGACTTGGGAAGCTTCCAAAACCCAAAGTTGATTCATGTAGACGAGATAATAATGTTCAACGTAACATGTTGGAATGTGTCAAACGTTGGGAAAGTTTCTTGAACTTAGTTAAAGTTGTACTTGACAACTTGTGCCTCTTAGAATCATTAAATCAATGTAGTCATAAACCAGAATTTTTGACTCGGATTATTATGTGGGGGTTTTTTTTTTCTTTTTTTTTTTTTTTTGTTGTTGTGTGTTGCCGACACATGGCGTAATAATGAAGAATTGAACCCCAATCAGTCGGTCCAATTAGAATCAAATAATTGAAACGCTGTACCACGGTGTTCCTAAATTGCTCACAATTCAGCTTTCGTCTCTTAGTAAAGAAGGTGTTATAATTGTCATGCTTATGGGTTAGTTGTTTATATATATAATGTATATCACAGATATATTGATATCTATAAATTAAAAATAATGTCACTTATTGTCATTTTTTTTTTTACTTTTTGTATAAGAAAAACTAACCACTTAAATATTTTCAAATTTGATTAAATTTTTCTTATATCTTTTCTTAATATTAATAAATTAAAAGTTTAATATTGTGTTTTAAAATAATTAAAAATTTTTTAAAAGCATATATCAATGAAAAGATTAAAATTTAAATCAATAAAAAATATATCAAATTATTAACTAAATTATTATTTTAAATAATTCTAAAATTAATTATTGGAACTTTAATTGTGACTATCTTGCATTAATTCATTTGTGCCCTGATGATATTTTTTTTTTATTATAAGAGAAGTTTAAAAATTATAAAAAAAAAAAAAGACGAGATGAATAAGAGTGTGACAACTAATTATACTAAAAATACATAATGTTTCTACCATATTATATCTATTAGTATCAAATAATATATTACAATTTCAAATTTATCTTAAAATTCAAAATAGTAGATAAAAAATTTTATAGAATTTATAATTTATATCAAATTTTTATATTTTAGTTATATAAAATATCATAGTTTTTAATGCACTTTCTTAATAAATATTAAGTCTAATTAATAAGTAATATAATAAAATAAAATTAAATAAACTAAATTCAAATGTACAACCAAATAATACTTAACTAATTTGATTAGATGAAAATAATAAAAAGAGCCAAACTCTTGTGTAACATGTACAAACAAATGTTTAGAATAAATTTTAATACTATACTAAATAATAATTTTAAATTTCAAATTTACTTAAAATCTATTTAAAAACTTAAGTTAACAGACATAAAAGTTTATGAACATTATTAATTATATTAAGTTTTTATATTTTAATAACGCCGGCTTTGTGCTTTTGACAATTAGTATGGATGCGTGCGCACGTATTTTCAAGTGTTTTGGTTCCCACGAGTGCATTTCTAAGCTTGATTGGGAAGCTTATGGCCGCTCATCAAATCAATCATATCCAACGTTAAACAGCCAAAGCCGTCTGATTGACTGGTGTTCTGCTGGGTTGGGTACGTGGCGTGATCGCAACGGATTAAATTCCTTGCGTGTTTGCTTTTGAACTTTCAAGCCGGCCGCCTGCCTTCCAGCCTGCAACGTGTTGACTAAACAAATGGATCGAGAGAGATGATAATGAGAGCCGAAGATTTTTCTTGTAACACTAAGAGAAAAAATTAAACTTATTTTTCTTTAATCTTGTTGTTACATTTACTTATATCAGAAATTTATTTAATTCATAAATTAAAAGACTTAAAAGAAAAAAATAGAAAATTATTCTCATACTTTTTTAAAAAAGTAAAAAAAAAATGTCAATTTAGCCTTTCTTAATTCGTAAGTTAAAATAATTAAAAGAAAAAAATAAATAATTATTCTCATATTTAAAAAATAATAAAAAATATGTGAAATTTAGCCTTTTAAAAAATTATTTTTAAATTATTCTTTTATTTTTTAAAAAGAAATAAACCTATTTTTTGATTCTCTTTTTTATTTGTTCAGAGAAAATAAAAAAAAATTATTTTCACATTTTTTAAATTTTCTTAAAAATATAAAACAGAAAAAAAATTATATTATTTCCTTTAAAAAAGAAAAAAGGAAAAAAAAACACCACCAAATAAGTCATATTAATAATTCTTAAAAATATTATAAATATAAGCACAAATTGAATACTAATAAAAATTTAAATTGAAGAAATTCTTAAAAGTGGGATATCACTTTGATAAACACATAATTCTAGGACACGTGTTCTAATGTTAATCGGGTTCCACTATTTGTACACAAAATCAAAACTTTGACATTAGGATCGTCCCTTTCTTATTATAAAGTATCAAAACTCAATATACCAAGTATATTTATGTTTGAGTTAAATAAATAAAGACAATAAAAATTATAACTTAACCAATATTTAATGTTTCAAATTTAGTTGAAAGAAAAAGAAAACTTAGTTGAATACACTAACTATATATATATAGAGAGAGAGAGAGAGAGAGAGAGAGAGAGTTTATTTGTAACATGTATTATTTTATGAGTTAGAAATAAATTAAATAATTTCAAAATCATTAATGTTTTAAAATGTTTCATATGATATTTCTATATTGATTAGATCCTTGTGTATTTAATTTAATTTTATACTCAATTTTACCATTATAATGACATGACACTAAAAATATTAAAATGGTTAACAAGTGTAAAATATATACCAAGAAATAAACTAATCCAAAGCTACATATGGATGTGATTATAATCATCATCATTTTACTATATATTTGAGTTGAACATAGTAAATTTTTAAGTAAATCAATGCAAAATAATAAAAAAGAAGCATAAAAAGTGCATGCTTAAAATCTAAAAGTTGTCATAAAGTAGGTTACCTTAAAATAAAGTAATAAACTAGTATGTCACTTCAAAATTATATCATTTGAGTGTAAAATTAAAATTGATAAAATCTATGAGAAATGAAAACTATAGTGATGGTGCATATAAATAATTGCTACACAAAAGAAATATATAATATTATTAAAATATAGAAGAAATCATAAAAGAAAATAAATAAGAAAGAGAAAATATAAAATAATACAAAGAAATACCAAGTTCAATCATAATGATCTACATTTATGATTTAATTACCCACAAAGTTACATCATTTATATTAAATTATGTATTTCACATAATACATGAATCCTAAGATATATAATGCAAGTTATCTTATATATAAGGTAATTATATTGTAATAATACTAAGATGTTACTTTAATATTAATTAGTTATTGATATTCTTATTCAATTATAATTAAATCTATATTGATTAATTTATAAAATTCTAATTATAATTGAGTTTTTATAATTATAAAAATTTTTGACATTTCTCTCATGAGAAACAAAGATCAAGATTTTTATCTTACTTATAAGAGCCAATAAATACCAAACACATAGTTGTTGATAGTATTGTCTTAATTTCACATAAAAATACATAAATAGTTCATATAATATTTAGGCATGCAAGAATAACTAAAAGGATTAAAATATATCTTAAAACAAGGAAAAAGACCAATTATAAAAAAAGAATTGAACTATAATATAGAAAATTTAAAAAGAAAAAAGAGTTGGATTTGTTGAACAATATGACAAAATGACTTAAATAAACAATATCATATAAAATGAAATGTGTAAATTATAAATAAAATAAAGAGAATAAAAGAATAATATAAAAATATAAGTTATTTTAGTTTAAAAATCTACAAAATTACATTTTTCTTGTATAACTTACATATGTATAATGAATATTCATCTAAATATAAAGTAGTTATATTGTATTAATACTACAATTTTACTCTAATATTTATTTATTGCTAAAATCTTTATTTTATTATAAGTCAATTTATATTAATTGATTTATAGAATTTTATTTTAATTCTAATCAAAATTTTATAATTATATAATATTATAAAAAATATTAAATATTTTAAAAGTACACATTTTTATTTTACTTTTGTACTAAACATTCCACTTTTTATCTTGATTAGGTTAGTGTTCATACTCTATATTTGTTATGAAAATGAAACTTAAAAATAACTTAAGAAAATTGAAGTCTAAGAAAATATTAAAGAAACATGCTTAGAGTTTATCCAATGACCAAAAAGTGATAAACTGATAATATCTATCTCTACAACAAAAGACTACCTAAAAAAATAATTTGAGTTATAAATAATTAAGTATGAAAAATAGTATATTTATGGTCATTTTGTATTCACAATAATTAATCTTCTTAACATTTAATTTTAACTTGACATCTTGTAACAATAATATGTTCTTGAAAATACAAATTAATAATAAAAATACAAAGTAATAGTAAAATTGACTCATTTGATATATCTAATATAAAATAGGGCAATTTTAAAATTCAAGTCTAAAAGTTTGCGCTTGATAAAACAATTGAAGTACAAGACTCATTTCAACCCATAAATATATTGAATGTGGAGGATTAAAAGACACAGTACATATTTGATATTACATGGTATTTAATTTAACTAGAGACACATTTGTTATTTAAGGAAGAAAGAAAAACGGTGTTTGGGACACATGAAATCGAGGAAAAATCAATCTCTTTGAAAGTTCCTTGCAAGCAACTATCAAGCATGAATTGGATTTTACACGGCAATGGACATGTCTTGTGAACCGAACATCCCAAAAAAGGATGAAACTTGTGAACTGAACAAACGTCCTGTGCCTGCAACTGAAGTTGTACACTGTCCACCCACCATATGGTTAAAAATCAGCTAGCCTGGACTTGTTAAAAAAAAAAAAAATCTTCTGCCAAAAACAAAAAAATTATCAAACTAACTGCAAAAATTATACACCAAAATTTTTCACAATCTCTTCTTTTCTTTTAACAACAAAAAAGAAAAAGTAATAATCCTTTAAATTCAGATAAAAATCAATTATTAACATCTTGATTTATTTTCTTATAAAAAAATTCACCAATTAAGTCAAATAATGATAATTTCTAACAGGCTTATTGTACAGCCGAACAAAGTCAATTGCCAATCTAAAATTCAAGGGGGGCATTTATTTTTGTAAGAAAATAATTGAACTGACCAGGGTAGTGTTTCCGTAACAGGGTCATTTTCCTGGACTGCATAACATTATCCATCAAATCGAAGCCTCACAAAGTCAATTCCACCCCTGCCAAAACTGCATTAAATTTCAAGGAGAGAGCGCCGGGGGGGGGGGGAGAAGAGAGATGAGGAAGGATGGCCTTTTTTTAGCTACTTTTTTTTTCCGCTCTTGGTTGTTGTTGCGTCTCTCTCTCTCTCTCGATAAGTCGAAGGACGCGGATTTGGCAAATCTCCTATGTTCCTTATAAATAGAAAGCCATTCATTTTCTCTTCTATTTCACGTTAAGTCTGTATTTGTATATATACGTAGACAGCAAATTCTTCTGATTTCCTACTTTCTTTCTCTCTTTGTCCTTCAAGGATTCAACTTTCCAACAATAATCAGAACCAGAGTAAGCCCATTCTATTCGTTCTTCTCTTACTTGTGTTTTATTAATCTCGTTTCGATAAATATTGCTGGAGAAGGAGGTTTTGGGGTTACACAGATGATTGGTTTGATTGTTTAAGCTTGAAACATTGAAAAGATCACATCTTTGGGCTTAAATTCTGAAACCCATTTGTGGGATTGAATTAAAAAGTTCATCTCGGGTCGGTTTGTAATGGCCACAGCAGCAATAGTGTCGTCTTTAAGGCTGCAGAGGTCGCCGTCTCTGGAGGCGTTCCTGGAGCCGGTCGATTTGACCGATGTGGCGCTTTTGCAGACGCTGTCGTCGGTGTCAGCGGAGCTGGTCTCGTGTTTCTCTGGCAAATCACTCTTATTTCAGCGGAAGAATTACCGGTCTTTGATTCGTAAAGTTGAGCTCTTCGTGATTTTATTGGAACACTTGAGGGATTCTGGTTCCAGGTTTCGCTTGCCATCCACGGCGCTGGTTTGTTTTAAGGAGCTTTATTTGCTTTTGAATCGATCTAAAATATTGCTTGATTATTGCACACAATCGAGCAAGTTATGGCTAATGATTCAATATCAATCGATTTCGGGGCATTTTCATGATTTGAATCAGGAGATATTGACACTTTTGGATGTGTTTCCATTGAATGATGTTGAATTGAGTCAGGATGTTAGAGAGCAGATTGAGCTCATGCAGAAACAGGCTAGGAAATCAAGGTTACATATTGATGCCAATGAAGAGGCCTTGAGGAATCAGTTATTTTCGTTTCTTGATGAGTTTGAGAATGGAAGGATTCCTGATCTGCTGGCGTTGAGGTTATTCTTTGTGGAGAGGTTGGGGATCAAGGATGCCAAATGTTGTAGAGCTGAGATTGAGTTCTTGGAAGAGCAGATTGTTAACCATGAAGGTGATGTTGAACCTGCTGCTTCCGTGCTCTATGGGTTTGTTGCAGTTGCACGGTATTGCAGGTTTTTGCTTTTCGGGTTGGAGGAGAATGAGAATGAGGTGGAATTGCAATTTGGGAGCCAGAAGAAGCTGAGAAAAGGGTTGACCACCCAAGAGATTGCGGAGACTTTAATTGCGATACCAAAGGATTTTTGTTGCCCTATATCCCTGGATTTGATGCGAGATCCAGTGATCATTTCAACAGGACAGACTTATGAACGGAGCTCAATATCCAGGTGGATGGAAGAAGGGCGTTGCACTTGCCCCAAGACAGGGCAGCTGCTCTCTAACACTAATCTCGTTCCTAACCGCGCGTTGAAGAATTTGATCATGCAATGGTGCACTGCTCACGGAATCCATTATGATGCTCCAGAAAACATCGATCCATCTGTGGAGGCTTTTAACTTTTCTTCGCCCACCAAAGCTGCAATTGAAGCCAACAAAGCTACAGCATCGCTTCTCATTCAAGAGCTGGCAAGCGGGTCACAAGGTGTGAAGACTGTTGCTGCTTGCGAGATACGTTTGCTAACAAAAACAGGAAAAGAAAACCGTGCCTTCATAGCAGAAGCAGGGGCAATTCCCCACCTCCAAGGGCTTCTATCATCTCCAAACCCTGTGGCACAAGAGAATTCTGTGACTGCAATGCTGAACTTATCAATTTATGATAAGAACAAAAGTCGAATTATGGATGAAGAAGGCTGTTTACGATCCATTGTTGAAGTATTGAGGTTTGGGCTGACAACAGATGCAAGGGAAAATGCAGCAGCAACATTGTTTAGCCTGTCATCTGTTCATGACTACAAGAAGAGAATAGCAGATGAGGGAGAGGCCGTCGAAGCGCTAGCAGTGTTACTCAGACTAGGGACACCCCGTGGAAAGAAGGATGCAGTCACAGCTTTATTTAATCTGTCTACTCATGCAGAAAATTGTGCAAGAATGATAAAGTCGGGGGCTGTTACAGCACTAGTAGGTGCTCTGGGAAGTGAAGGGGTAGCAGAGGAAGCAGCGGGTGCATTGGCTTTGATTGTGAGGCAGCCTATTGGTGCTGAAGCAGTGGGGAGTGAGGAAATGGCTGTGGCTGGGCTAACAGGAATGATGCGGTGTGGTACACCAAAAGGAAAAGAAAATGCTGTTGCTGCATTGCTCGAGCTTTGCCGGAGCGGTGGGGCTTCTGCAACTGAAAGAGTGCGCAGAGCACCAGCATTGGCAAGTTTGCTTCACACATTGCTGTTCACTGGTACAAAGCGGGCACGAAGGAAGGCAGCATCTCTTGCTAGAGTGTTTCAGAGGTGCGAGAATTATGCTTTGCATTTCGGCGGATTAGGTGCCAGATACGCTTATGCTGGCAATTCTGATGCAAGTCGGGATTCAAGTTTTATTGGGGATGTCTCAGTACCGATGTCTATTTCGGTGCCTGTTTTATAGGGGATAATCTTTAGCCTTGCTGTTGTCTACCTTGCTTATAAATATTCCCTTTTTGATTGCAATATTTACAGATTCTTTCATTGAATAGATGATGATAGAGATTTGTAAAGTTACAGGAATACCATGTCTAGTGTATTATGAAACATGATATCAGTGCTGTTGAGTGGTTAGTATTTATGGGGTCAGTTCCCGATGTAGGACACCAGAACAGAAATTACATTAAATGATAAAAAGCTGCGGACTCTGATAGTTGTACGAGGACTTCCTTTTTCTTATGTCTGTTATCTTTTTAAGACACTTCTTCCAGCTACTGATCATTGGAACACCTTCGGCTTCAAGCATACACAGCGAGCATCACTCTATCGATGCATCCCGGGAGAGTTGAGAATGATGTACGTCGTTGTGGTTGAAGCCATGCGATCCAAAACGCGAAGACGACAGAGCTTACGAATACAACAATTCCCAGTCTCATGTTGCTATCTCGAGAAATCCTTCACATTTGTTCATTTCCGGCATTCTATATCACCGTCAAGACCATATTTGTCGATTAAGTTGTTTCGCAGCAAGAAATATCGGTGTTTTCAACGAGGACAACCACCGTTCTGCGAAAAAAAGGGACCGAAAAAGATTGCTGAAGCAAGTATCTATCACCATTTCCTCTTTATTGTTGTAAAGTGGGCGGCATCATGGAGACATGGGTGCATCAGCGCATATGCTTTAGCGTCTGAAATGAATTGGATACCAATGTGCGTCATATGCTTTAGCGTCTGAAATGAATTGGATACCAATGCGCGTTGACCTGCCAATTCTGCCTTTAACCAAGTGTGTTCATTGAATCTACACACGTTTTTTCTTTTTTTCTTTTTTTTTTTTCACTTAAAAAATAAATAAATAAAAAAAGTAAAAGAAGCATACGTCAAATCCAATGAGTCAAAAAATGCGTTTGGATCAGCGATTCTGCTTACTCGGAAAGTTTTCCGGAATAAGGCATCTCGTATGCCGAACCATGGATCATTAAGTAGTAGCTAGGTGGCTGGGAAGGAGGACAAGCATGTCAGCATCCCTTTTAGCCAAAGTGCCTGCAACACGCCATTAAAGGCTGATGCCATCATCTCATGTGTTGTGTTAATAGTCCAGTCCCAATTCACTTGACTCTATTATCTTCTCCATGCTTGGCGTTCACGTGTCCTAGCTAGAGGAGCTGATCTAGATGCTACCATTTTTTTTTCCTTTTGGTACTGTTATTCTATTGTTTTCAGAAATTGGAATGAAACGTTATGAGTACTCTAGTTCAAAGTTTCTTTTGTTAGTGAGAATGGTTGACTGTTGTTTTGCCATTGTGCGTTGGCTCCACTTGTTGAGCTTGAGCCAACCGAACTCAGTAAATTTGGCATAAATCATCCCATCCATTTATGGTCAACAACAGATGGTTTTCGGTCCTTGAAAGTGATCTCCAACACCTCCTTCCTTAGCTTATGAAACAGAAGACATTGATAATAAAACTACATTTGCTCGAGTGACTTGACGACTCAATGATAGTGGAATTCCAACTTGGAACATACGAACATGTCTGAGTCTAGTCTAATGTCTGAGTCTAGTCTAATCCCTTTTTTACCTATAAAAATAACTTGTGGGAGTTAGATAACTCCAATATATAGCTTCGCTGTTTCAGTATTCTGCCACTAATATAATAGTGAATGCAAGAACCTGTTAAAAATTCCTATTTCTATAATCCAAAATCTTTCTTTCAAGCAAATACTAACAAATGAACTGTAAAGAATCGACGTACCGTTATCCATGTCGGTTCCTTCGCGGAGGTGGAGATCTCTTTACCGATCGGTGTCTAAGAAGATTACGCCTTTCCTTTTCCGATTGCTTCCTTTCGTGTCTTCCTGCCTTTTCTGTCTCTCTCTCTGTTTTCTCTGACTCTTCCCTTTTCTTTTCTGATTCTCTGATGGCTGAGAGACTCGAGGGAAACCTTAACGATTACGTTTATTTCCCTTCCATAATTGTTATCGTTAATTAGAAATTAATATCCTAATTAAATCATTATCATTAATTAGGGAATTAATATCCTAATTAAATCATTAATTAGGAAATTAATATCTTAATTAAAACGTTACCTTTTCCTTCCGTAACGTTTATTTATCAACTAGGAAATTATCCCTCTTTTCCGATAACAATTATGCTACCCGTAATCGTTATCCTTTTCCTGTAACAATTATCTTTAAATAGGGAGAGTGGAGGGATTTTAAACCCAGTGACCCAAATTGCCATTATGTCCAATCAACCATCATATTGGACCTTTTATATTGGGTCACACTTTAAATAACAAGGGCCACTCATGTTAATTAATTTAACAATCTCCCACTTGGCTCTTGTTATGATTTGATGAATCAACAATAAATAAGTGCGCACAATCCTTAAGGATCATCAAACCACAATACTTGATTGAATCAAAATGATTGGATCATGGCGGTCACATGTCCTTTGGCGACATGATTCCTTCCATGTATCACATGATCATTATAATTCATAATAACCTAACTGAGGAACGTTGAAACTTTAATTGTCATTTCCGAACATGCCACTAGTTATCTCACAACTGTAATTGTATACAACCAAATGGAGATAACAGAGCGTAAACAAAACCATGACTTTAATTGAATTCACGAGTGTTACAATAATATGAGCAGTACATAATATTGACTTTCATGTGAATGCGGACCTATCCAAAATGCCCATCCCTTCAACATGTCCAGTAAATGTTTTCGGTGGCAAACCTTTAGTTAATGGGTCCGCTATCATCAATTCAGTACCAATGTACTCAATAGACACTCTACAGTTTTGCACTTCTTCCTTAACAGATAGATATTTCAAATCCATATGTTTCGCACCTTTAGAATACCTATCATTCTTAGAGAAGAAGACAGCTGCGGAATTGTCACAATAAATTCTTAACGGCTTTTCTATACTGTCGACCAAACCAAGCCTTAAGATAAAATTCCGCAACCATAATGCATGAACAGTAGCCTCAAAGCATGCTACAAATTCAGCTTCCATAGTGGAAGTAGCAATGACAGACTGCTTCCCACTTTTCCAGGAAACTGCTCCTCCAGCCAGGAGGAACACGTAACCAAATGTAGATTTCCTTGAGTCTACACATCCAGCATAATCTGAATCCGAGTAGCCTACTATCTCAAGATGACTTGATCTTTTATAAGTAAGCATATGATTCTTGGTGCCTTGTAAGTACCTAAGTACTTTCTTTCCAGCTTTCCAATGATCTATTCCAGGATTACTTTGATATCGGCCCAGCATTCCAACAGCGAAACTAATGTCTGGCCGAGTGCATGTTTGAGCATACATCAAACTTCCAACCAATGATGCATAGGGAATGGATTCCATTGATTTTCGTCCCAAATCATTCTTTGGACATTGCAGTTCACTGAACTTGTCCCCTTTCTGAATTGGAACTATTCCTATAGAGCAATTTTCCATTCTAAATCTCTCTAATACCTTATTGATATAACCTTTCTGAGACAATCCCAACAATCCTTGTGATCTATCACGGAATATCTCTATTCCAATTACATAGGATGCCTCATTCATATCTTTCATTTCAAAAGTTTCAGAGAGAAATTTCTTAACATCATGTAACAAACTCATGTCATTAGCAGCCAATAGGATGTCATCGACATATAGGACTAATATAATGAACTTGCTCCCACTGACCTTCATATAGATACACCGATCAACGGTGTTCTCTACAAAACCATATGACGTAATGGTATCATTAAACTTAATATACCATTGTCGGGAAGCTTGTTTCAGTCCATATATCGATTTCTTTAATTTACACACCAAACTTTCCTGCCCTGTGGTTATGAAACCTTCAGGTTGGTCCATATACACTTCCTCTTCTAAGTTTCCATTCAAAAAGGCGGTCTTTACATCCATTTGGTGGAGCTCCAGGTCATATTGAGCCACCAAAGCCATAATGATTCTTAAGGAGTCTTTCTTAGACACTGGAGAGAAAGTCTCCTTATAGTCAATGCCATCCTTTTGAGTGTAACCTTTGGCAACAAGTCTGGCTTTGTACCTTTCGATGTTGCCTTTTGAGTTTCGCTTGGTCTTGAAGACCCACTTACAGCCAACTCGTTTTGATCCTTCAGGCAACTCTACTAGTTCCCAGACTTGATTTACATCCATCGATTTCATCTCTTCCTTCATGGCATTCAACCACCTTTCAGAATCATTACAATCCATGGCTTGTTTAAATGAGACTGGATCTTTATCAATGCTTAATTCTGATTCATGCTTAAGCAAGTAAACCACATAATCATTCGATACAGCTGGCCTTTTCTGTCTTGTAGACCTCCGTAATGCCATATCTTGTGGCATCGCTTGTTCATTCGAAATTTGTACATTGTCACTTGGTTCATCTCTTATGTGCTCACTTTGCGTGTTTCGTGTATCAATTTGTTGTCCTTGCATGTCACGTGACTGTGATGCAACAAAAGGAACAACAACTTGAGTAGAAACACTAGGTGTGGGGATACCAACTTGAGTAGGAGTACTCACTGTGGATCTTTCATTTTGCAATTCTGTAATATCCACTTTTCGTGATTCCCCACTCCCACTGAACTGACCATTTTCAATGAACCGAGCATTACCAGACTCAACTATTCTAGTGCTATGGTTAGGACAGTAGAACCTGTACCTTTTAGACTTTTTAGGATAGCCAATGAAGTGACCACTAATGGTTCTTGCATCAAGCTTTCCTTCATGTGGATTATATATCCTTACTTCTGCTGAACAACCCCAAACGTGAAGGTGTCTTAAACTGGGTTTCCTACCTGTCCATAACTCGTAGGGAGTCTTAGGGACAGCCTTACTAGGAACCCTGTTCAGCAGATATGCAGCGGTCCTTAATGCATGCATCCACAAGGATAGAGGTACAGTACTGTAACTCAACATACTCCTAACCATATCCATAAGTGTACGATTCCGCCTTTCCGCTACACCATTCTGTTGTGGTGTACCAGGCATTGTGTACTGTGCACATATGCCTCGACTTTCAAGAAATTTTGCAAATGGACCAGGACATTGTCCACTTTCATTGAATTTTCCATAATATTCACCACCCCTGTCTGACTTAATCACTTTTACTTTTCTATCTAACTGCCTTTCCACTTCGTTAATAAACACCTCCAGGGTGTTTACTGACTGGGACTTTTCATGCAGTAGATATAAGTAACAGTACCGTGAGTAGTCATCTATAAATGTGATGAAATATTTCTCACCACCCCACGTGGGAATATCGAAAGGGCCACATATATCGGTGTGTATTAATTCTAAAGGCTCACTACTTCTCATGGTCGGGTTCTTTGATGTGTGTCTTGTTTGTTTTCCTTTTATACAATCAACACACACTTTCCAATCAGCAAAATCCAATTGAGGTAGGATATCACTTTTCATCAACCTCAATATCCTTTCTTTGGATATATGACCCAATCTTTGATGCCATAAGAAAGCAGAACTATCATTATGCATATTACGTTTGTTACCTATACTATGCTCAACAAGAAATAGAGAATCAGCATACATAACATCAAGATTAAGACGATACAAATCATCAACCAAAGTACCAGATCCATAATAGTACGAATGTCTATACAATGAAAATGCACCATTTCCAATCTTGAAATTAAATCCTTCTTCATCCAACTTTGCAACAGAAATCAAATTTCTAGCACATTCAGGAACATAGAGACACTTTTCTAGATCCAGGTGACACTTAGTGTCCGAGATCAATCTGTACGTCCCAATTCCCGCTATTCTAGCCTTCATTCTGTTTCCCATGTAAAGGAACTTCTCAGTTCCTGTTATGGGCTGGATTGAAAGGAATCCCTGCATAATATGTGACACATGAGTAGTAGCTCCAGAGTCTAACCACCAAGTATTGTTGGGTACTTCAATTACATTTGATTCAAAACATACTGATATACAGTACATACCTTTCTTTTCGAACCAAGCTTTCCTTTTTGGGCAATCCTTCTTGAAGTGACCCATCCTTTTACAGAAGAAGCATTTCTGATCCTTTTGGATCTGACCTCCAGTGACTTTTATAGAGGCCTTGTCCTTCTTCGTACCCTTCCGGTATGGTTTAAACTTACTACTGCTAGCCTCATTGCGAACAGTGAGATGAATGGAGTGATCCCTCATCTTCTTTAATCTCCCTTCTTCCTGAACCAGCATGGCCTTAATTTCTTGAAAGTTCCATTTCTCTTTAATAGTGTTATAATTCACTTGGAACTGGCCAAATTCAGGAGGCAGTGAGTTGATGATGAATTGAACCAAAAAGGATTCACTCACATCCATTCCCATCGTTCTTAACTTTGCTGCTAGGTTAGCCATACTAGTCACATGATCATGAATGGGCTGTGACCAATCAAATTTCTTGGTCGTCAGCTCACTCATTAGGGTTCCTACGATGGATTTATCAGTTATGTCTGACTGAGAATATTCTTTAATTCTCACCATAAATTCCCTTGCATTTTCGGTCTTAGGCATCGATGGTTTGACATTTTCAGCCATCGTCATTCGCATCAAATTCAGACTCAGCCTATTGGACCGTACCCAAACCTCATGAAAAGACTTATCGGATTCTGTACTGGTCTCTGTAATGGCTGCAGGCCTTTTATCCGTGATGACCGCTAGGTCTAAGCCCAAAACGCCTAAATGAAACTGAATATGCTCAGACCATTCTGCATAGTTCAGCCCATTGAATTTGATCATTGCATTGCCTAGGGCGAAAACGTTGTTGAAGGCTGCAAACATGATCCAAATTTACACATTAATACTTTGAGCAAACTTTGATGGATTCAGATACATACATTACAAACTTTGACTATGTATTTAAGTCCACCTTTGGGTGATCCTCAAATACATGACTTTAATCAATAATGATGCTAATTAGATATACTTTAATAGATCAATCAATCATACTAGAGTGAAACATGAATGTTATCTTTGGATATACAATCATGTTTACTCAGTATATCAATCAATCCCCTTTAGTGTTATTAATTATAGGCAATGATCCATCTTTGGATGATCTCCTAACTTTATAATTAATAACTACAATTGTTCATGTACAACCCTTTATTAGCATCAAAATGAACAATTTGAAATTTACGGTCATTCAAATTTTTCAAACCAGGCCACTTTGGTGACTAACAAGTTTTCAAAATTTTAATTTTCCATTCTGTGGGAGTTGACACAGGCCAATACACTGGCAGCGCATTTTTCCCGTAGTCGGCTTATGCCTTACGCTGATAAACACTCGCGATACAAACGACAACTACAAGCGACACGGGGTCCAGTGGCCGGCGCACTATTCCAGCCAGCAGTCTCCGGCAGTGCAGGATTCCGGCTGGAGCTCCTTCCACGCCGGCCAACCCTGCCGGCACCGCCCGGATCCAGCTCAGTCGGGCCTCTGCCGTGCCCAGCAGGCCGATCGGGTCCCGGCCACGTGCGCTCACCGGTGGCCCCTCGGCCCGGTCGGGTCGCGCTTCTCCGGTGGCCCTTTCGGCCCCGGTCGGATCGCGCTTGCCGGTGGCCCCTTCGGCCCCGGTCGGATCGCGCTCGCCGGTGACCCCTTCGGCCCCGGTCGCCTCGCGTTCGTCGGTGGCCCTTTCGGCCTCGGTCGGATCGCGCTTGCCGGTAGACCCTCGGCCTCGATCGGGTCTCGCTCGCCGGTGGCCCTTTCGGCCTCGGTCGGGTCGCGACTCGCCGGTGGCCCTTTCGGCCTCGGTCGGGTCGCGCTCGCCGGTGGCCCTTTCGGCCCCGGTCGGGTCGCGCTCGCCGGTGGCCCTTTCGGCCCCGGTCGGGTCGCGACTCGCCGGTGGCCCTTTCGGCCGCGCTTCGCCGGTGGTCCTTTCGGCCGTGCTTCGCCGGTGGCCCTTTCGGCCTCGTCGGGTTGCGCCGCCATACCCAGATCCGTTCGGGTCCGGCGGCGTACAGTCCTCGTGCCGGCTTTCCCTTTTCCTTTCGACGTCGACCATTTCGGCGATGCGGACCTTCCATGGCCGGCGTTTCCCCTTTCAACGCCGGCCGTTTCGTTATCCGTTAAGCACAACAAATAACAAAATAGAGAAAACCAATTGCACAGCCGTTTTCCTCTTGGCAGAAAACCATAAAAGGAAGACAGTTCGGCGTAAATAAACAAAAGTAAAACAAATTGCAGTATTCGCAAAACCAGGCTCTGATACCAATTGTTAAAAATTTCTAGAATTTTTCTTCATGAAAACTTCCTATTTCTATAATTCAAAATCTTTCTTTCAAGCGAATACTAGCAAATGAACTGTAAGGAATCGACGTACCGTTGTCCATGTCGGTTCCTTCGTGGAGGTGGAGATCTCTTTACCGATCGGTGTCTGAGAAGATTGCGCCTTTCCTTTTCCGATTGCTTCCTTTCGTGTCTTCCTGCCTTTTTTGTCTCTCTCTTTTCTCCGACTCTTCCCTTTCCTTTTCTGATTCTCTGATGGCTGAGAGACTCGAGGGAAAACTTAACGATTACGTTTATTTCCCTTCCATAATTGTTATCGTTAATTAGAAATTAATATCCTAATTAAATCGTTATCATTAATTAGGGAATTAATATCCTAATTAAAACGTTACATTTTCCTTCCGTAACGTTTATTTATCAACTAGGAAATTATCCCTCTTTTCCGATAACAATTATGCTACCCGTAATCGTTATCCTTTTCCTGTAACAATTATCTTTAAATAGGGAGAGTGGAGGGATTTTAAACCCAGTGACCCAAATTGCCATTATGTCCAACCGACCATCATATTGGACCTTTTATATTGGGTCACACTTTAAATAACAAGGGCTACTCATATTAATTAATTTAACAGAACCATGCCATCAATCCCATATAAACAAACAGCCTTGCGCTCTTGGATTGAGGACCAAAATATAACTACATGGGATTCCATTCCTCGTCTCCTTTTCCACTAGATGGACTAGAGCAGCCCAAGCACAAACCTGCACGTTTTAAGCGCCTCGGTTAAGAGAATAATCCTTCTTTATGGCAGTTTGGGAACTTCAACATAATACAATCTTCTACTAATGGGTGGTGCCGAAGTTATCTCAAAAGTCAAAAATCTCCGGTTCCAATGTACCAGGAAAGAATCTTCTTGTGAAAGAGAGATTATGGTAATGGTGATAGGTGATTTGTAGTGGGGCATGCCCACTAGTGATATTGGTTCCCAAAGTGGATCGAGCAATATGCCATTTACCAAGGGAAATGATTAGGAACTTCGTTGCAAATCTTGAGAAAATATCATAGGACCAGTCTTACTGTTCATTAAAGGTTAATAATATGATTGCAATACCCTTGAAATCAAGAAATACATCCCTCAACATGGGATTTAGCCATTTTCTAATAATACCTGTAAATCTCTTCCCATTTCACTTTGGAATCAAAACACACTCAACAAAATGGATTTTGCTCTCCATCAACATCGCTCAACAACGGTCAACCCCAATAAGATCCAGCTTCATCCTACTCGATCTTTGGTTCTCTTTTTTCTTTATTATTATCATCATCATTATTATTATTTTATATATATTATGTGCCCTTGTTAACCAAATAACCCACCTCTCTCTAATGTTACAATAATATTTCAGTTAAAAAGCATCTGAGCTTGGTGGTGACATGGTGACGTGCTTCTGTATCGTCCCATCTTTAACTCTATCTGGAGTGACATAACCCTTTTTCCAATTCTATCTGCTTTTCTTGTCCTCGCCTCACAACTAAATTTGGAACTCTTTTTTTTTTTTGAAACAATTCTCAATTTGTTTATGCTATAATGATAATTGACATTGTTTTGTTATAATTGGATATTATCGAACCTTTTAACATGAAAACTCAGATGGGTTGAGTATTATTGAATTCTACAATGTAAATACCTGGATGAATTGGGCATCATTGAGCTCTGAAATGTGAATACCCGTTATTGGATGATAATGACAATAACAAGATAATCAATGGCTTGTTTTCCTTCCCTAAAATTAATTTTATCTAAAAAAAAAAAAAAAAAACCTTTTCCCATAATTGTATCCTACAAAGAACATCTTTTTCAATATGACACGTGGCAAATTATAATTGGAAAAACTGGCGACCGGCTCACATTAACATCCTGGGAGCCTGAATTCACATCGGCCGGAGGATGGGAAAGGACCCATCCATGGTCTTCTTAATTTGGGAGTTCAAACCATAAATGCCATCTTCGCTGGACCATCCATCTGCACATATTCGAATAATGACCCAATTGGGTTGGACCAGTCAACCATGGTCTGTGGGCCTGAGGCCGACCTAAAGCAATCGAATTCCATCTTTAGCTTTTGAAGTGGCGACTAACCAAGTTACCAGGCTAACTAGTTTTCTCGTTTCTTCGAATGTGCTTCTCATTGTTCCCACCGATCTGCCATTGACTGTAGTGGTCTTTGACTTTAAAAGCCTAAAAATGTCCTCCGGTCTACAAACCAAAAAAATAAAAGCAAAAGGTAAAAGAAGGGACCATTTTGATTTTGGAAACAAAAAAGAAATCGCAAACATCGAGAGAATAACTGCCATCATCAATTGTCCAAATCCGGCCCTGTTTTAGGAAAATTCTGAGACGAATTTAATATATCAATAGATGCAATGAATTTTAATGTATTTAAAATACAAAAATATATATTATATTGTTACCATTATTAAATATATATTTATAATTATATATTAAAAATAAAAAACATATAATCGGCAACAATAATAACATATAAATATAAATTAGTGTATATAACTTTCATAACAAATAAATTATTGATAAAATATTATTACATTTTAAATATTTACTTATTTATTTTATATAAGGTGATAATTATAACAAAGTTTTTTTTTAAAAAATACATAAAAATAGATTTTTTTTTTTTTACATTCAAACTAGAATTTTTATTTTTTATTTTTTTATTTAATTTAATTAATCATAACCGAACCGAAAATTTCATTTTTAAAACAATTTTTAATTGAAGATCGGTTCACAGTGCGGTTGAACCGCGCAAAGCCCTAGTCGCCATCAAGGCATCGGCACTTTATAAAGTGGAAACCACCTTAAAGGGAAAAGAAGGTCCTAGCCAAAGTGGTCACAACTCACAAGACTTGAGCGGGCGTTTCTTTTGAAAGGCAGAGCCCCTCCCCACGTTCCCATTTATCAGCCTAACCGTCCTCCAACTGCTATAACCCACTCTCTCCATTACCATCCCAACAAATCACCAGATTCCCTATTATCTTGTCCTCCTCTGCAACCCCACAACCCCACTTCTCTCCGGTGAAGAAATCAACCAGTTCTCTCATTGGAAAAGGAGAATTCAGACCAAAACAAAAAAAAAAAAGAAAAAAAGAATGAAGTGGAGAAGAAAGAAGGCTAATGCTTCTTCTTCTTCTTCTTCTTCTTACTATGCTTCTTCAGGGACTTTTTTGATCTCTCATGTTCTTCCCAATTCATGGCTTACAAAGTTCAAGCAAATGAGCATCAAACCAGGGAAGAAGAGAGCGAAAGCGAACCAAAAAGGGAAGCAGAATTCTGGATCTGTGAGCTCCCCCAGACTGTCTAATTGTCGGGGAGAAGGAGGAGGAAGGTTCTATGGAGGGGATGGTGATGCTTTTTGGAGACTATCATTCGGAGATGACAGTGCTGATGATGGTGAGAAGAAAAGGGCTGTTTTCCGCCACGTTCGTTATGATTCTTTCAATGAGACTGAATTCCCACCATCAAGTTGCCGGAGTCGCAGATCAAATGCTGCTGGAATTGATGGAAAAGAGGATACCAAGAAGTTAAGCAACACTGTTTCTGGGGCAAGGAAAATGAGAGGATTGCAAACAGAAGATGATGATAATCCGCCAGAAATCTATTCATACACAAGAGAAAAGGTTGCAGAAATCAGGACACCGAGGCTGAAAATTGAGGGAGAGAAGTTATCAAGGAAAAGAAGCCAAAAAGTTTCTGAAGAGAAGCAAGTAGAGTTGGATGGAGAAGCAAGAACACGTGATGCTGAAGAGGTGGTAGTAAAAAGTGGGACGGTTGAGAGGCAGGATTGTAGGTTTCCATCTTATATCTCTTCTATGGATTCTAACGAATTTTATTCAAAAAAGATAGAAGAAGATTCTCTATTTGTTGCTGGAGATGAAAGTGATGGATTTTCTGTGGACAATTTGAGTTCAGAGTGGCAAAAGTTGAAGGAAATGAAGATTGAAGAGGTCAAGCCAAGAAATGAGAAACAGAGAAAATCTCTGTACGTAAGCAGAGAACTGCAGAGAAGCAGACCAAAGCAGAACATAAAAGTGAGAGAATGTTCGCCAAGAACAGCTTCGAGAGCAGAAATCTGCAAGATAAAAGCACTTGAAGACATGAAAATGGCCAAGTTGAAAACGATGAAGAAGAAGAAAAAGAAGAAGAAGAAGAAGAAGAGGAAGGAAAAGGAAGAAAAATCAATGGAGGAAGGGTTGATGGGGTTGGAGAGCTTTGCAGTGGTGAAAGTTTCAATGGACCCCCAAAAGGACTTCAGAGATTCAATGGTGGAGATGATTCAGGAGAGAAGAATTAGCCGGCCGGAGGAGTTTGAAGAGCTCTTGGCATGCTACCTGACACTGAATTCCGACGAGTACCACCACCTTATCATCAAGGTTTTCCGGCAGGTATGGTTCGACCTGAACCAGGCGTGTTCCAATCCCGGATTACAGGATGATCAATGCTACTATGATTATTGATTGACCAACACCCTAGCTGAAGAAAGACGAGAACTTGTAATTAATTACCATGTAAATAGCTTTTAAACTCTCTATTATGGGTTCAATCTCAGTGCATCAGCATACATCATTTTGCACATTACTTCATGTCTTTTTATTATGTGTGGACAGAGGCATGCTTGTGACTGTCTCACCATCATTTTTAAGATAGGCCTATAGAGAAAAGTGATCTAATAATGATGAGAGAAGGGTTTCTTTTTCAATCCTTTTTCTCTTTTTATCTTTTTCCTTTCGTCTCTCTCACTTTTTTTTTTTTTCAATTATTTTTGAGTAAAATTGTCATATAGGCCTGTGACTGTGAGCCTACATTTACACACCCAGCAAAGAATCTTATATAGAGCATAGTGTTTTGTGCCGGCACCAGAGCTCTAGCGATTGTTATCAAGACATACAGGCCTCTGATGGCCTTTAAACTGTGGTTTGATCAATGGCCTAATGACTGTTGTTTTTCCTGTACAAGGAACTAGCCAGTTGGGTTGGGAAGTAACTAAATACAGACGATGGTTGACGTGGTCCGAGCAGTCTACGGCTCGGCCCAAGCTTGACCCTTTTAAAAACTACGGGGTTTGAGTTTGAGCTTAGGCTTTGATCTTATATGTGGGCTCCAAAGATATTTCACCAAGCCCAGTTCATTTCAGCCCGCCTATACATTAACAATAAAATAAAATAAAAATAAAATAATAATAATATCATGCATCTTAGACAATAACAAGTAAGGGTTAAAAAATACTTAGGCCATGTGATTTATTCCTTTTGTGTTAGACCTCCCTGTAGTTTTAGTTTACACTATAACATTCTTGCGGCTTCTAATTTTAACAATTAAAACTCTCTCTATATCTCATTAATTTTTAAATTTAAGAATTATTATAAAATTTAAATATAATGCATTTTAATTTTTTGGAATCATCATAATTATTTTTCAGAATTTATAACTTTAAATTTTTTATGTGTGCAAATTTTCTAATTCTAACAAATCAAAGAAAATCACGATTTCTAAAAAAATTTCAAAAAAAAAAAGAAGAGAATAATCATTACAAGTCAAAATGTTTGAATCTTAGAAAATTAGAATTTTATAATACTTTTCAAAATTAGAAAGAAGTTTTAAAATTAATGGACTCATAAAAGAAGGTCTTAATTGTTAAAATTAAAAAATTATTGAAGACTTATAGTATAAATTAAAATGCAAAAGAAATAAACCACATGGGTCCTAAGTGCATTTCATCCCAGAAAAGAAATTATAACAAAGAAGAAAACATTTTAACAAGTCTAGCACAAAGAGTCAAAAAAAAAAAAAAAAGGAATGTTTGAGAAGAAATGCAGACTAGTTCAGACCCATAACATTTTTTTCTTCGTAGCAGCTTAGGGCAAGCTGTACTCAAGAATATTAAATTCGACTAAAACGAAGTCCGACTGAATTTCTCGAAGCCTATCTTCCATAAGGACCTCTTCTGGAAGCTTATGAAGAATCAGCGCCCTCTATTTCCCTCTGTGTTTTCACGCGGTTGATTATTACTCCCTTTGCGATAAGACGGTTTATTTAATACATGGACGTGTGGTGTATAATAAAACATTAAACTGTGTGTAGTATATCTTGAAATAAAAGCCATGAAGAACCCGTTCAATCCGAGACCCAGAATTCTAACATGTTTGATGAGGTCAGAGAATATGTTACATATTAAATTTTAATACATTTTTTATATGCAAAACTGATATATAAAATAGATGCAAAGCGGAGTTAAGGGCAACACTTGCCTCCCTCTTCCCACTCCTTATTATAAATATATATGGCAATATTTATTAAATTTATTATTCGGTGTATTATATATTAAAATTTTAACTTGTTTCTAAACTCCAATATTAAACTCTAACAACGTCTGTCATCTCCTAACAAATAAAACGACTAAACAGATACATTAAGCAGGCACAGATTCGAGTGAAAGGCAAGAGTGTCTTTCCGCACAATCGTTCCACTTCATGAAAACCCTGGAGTGTATCGTTGACTCCCTTTGTTTTGTTCTTCATTAACCATCTTAGTTCATAGTTTTTGAATTAAGCAGATTATCCGTCAGGAGCTTTGCACCAATTATAATCGTTAAACATGTATTGAAAGAAGGAGAAGACAATCTCCATGAATTAGTGCCTCAATCCCAGATAAGGCTTTGAGTTCATGGATGTGGTCTTCCACATTCCAAAGCAGGAGAAGTGAAAGTTGGAAAAAATAAATAAAATAAAAAAAATAAAAAATAAGCGTGAGCTGCTTCATGAGCAATGAGATCGTTGTGTTCCTCATTTGTCAACATTAGACTAGGTCACTAAGCAGATGAGGAATTATTTTGTAGCCAATAAAAAGGACAAGCCCACTTTCCATCAACTTGCTCCACACAAATTGACCAGAAGCTTCTCCCCAGAATAAGGCAAAAAAAAAAAAAAGGTGATGAGAGAAAGAAAGAGAGAGATTGGGAACCAGGGTTTATCCAAATAAAGCATGAAAGCTTTACAATTAAGAATATAATAATAATGAATTTGCTTGGATCACTATTGTTAATTTAATAACTACAAATTAATAATTATATAAATTAGATGTATATAATTATATTTAAATTATTTTAAATAAAAATTATGATGATAAAATTATATTAATAAGACAGAGTTTGCCTGAAAGAGACTTCTTGTCGTTAGAAAAATAAATATGAGAAAAAAAAAAAAAGAAAAACAAAAAAGAGTTAGATTCATCTTAGTCAATGTTATCCACAGAGACTTGGACCAGCTACAGGGTGTGAGCGCGCACAAAGTTTCCAAGATTCCTGTATTGACGATTGTCATATTGTGCTGGAAACGGCGCTGGCATCAGGTTAACATCACCATTTGTAGCCACAATATCATATCATGGAACATTTCGACTAGCAAACAAGATTTGATGAAAAGAATTCATGCCACCATGCCTGAACTGTCAAAGCCAATTAATTGACCAAGCACAATACACCATCATCAAGTCCAATCATGTTTATCCATCCGAAGCAAAGTGTTATAGGATTCCAGAGGGGTATTAATATCTTCGGAACCATATGGAATGAATTTTGAAGATAGCCTGATCACATGTAGTAAAAACAGAGACTCCCATGAAAATTGCACAACACAGTTAACAAGTTTCAAATAACAGTGCTGTTGACCAAGTTAACGGGGATGAACTTTTATCTACATTGTCCAAAATGTGAACAAGAAATGTCAGCAACACACCAATTCATCCATCCATAGCCAACCTCAAATTTTGTTCCTACTTTTTGATCATCAAGGTAGAGCAGATTGCTCCACATACAGCACACAGTCAATGCTAAGCCTCATCCAATTTCCTCCTATGTGACCCACAGCTGACTACTGCCATTACTTCTCACCATGCTACCAACTTGTAACCAAATTGCCTCTATCTATGCCGTGACATTCTGAATGATATGAATTCCAGTCGCAGAAAAAATGATACCATAAACTTCGTTGAGAATTGGAACTTGCACAAGACATCGACACATTCTCCATTTCTGGAATCAAAGTTATAAACTACTGTATCTACACATCACTTTACAGAGCAAAGATGGAATATTGACTGGCAGCTTCACTAAATTACTGAATGCTCCAAACTAACAAACAAACTTATCTGCTGACAAAAGGAATATAAAGAGTATGTACACCAAAACATAAATGATATGCACACCAAAATGAGCAACACACATTGTACAAAGGGCTCGACCCAAAATTTCAGGTTCAAACTTTGCCTGCGCAAAGGCACTACAAGGTAAATTGTAGGAAATGAGGACTGCGAACTAAAAATTGGCTAACTCAACCAGACATTGCAAAATTATGAATTGCAAACATTCTCATCTTTACAAGTAGATGGCTTATTTTCTTCCAAAGCTTATTCCTAGTTGCTCCAATTAGATAACAAAAAGCACAAATTTCTCTGACCAAATCTGCAATAACTGGTAAACAATAAAATACCTGAAATCAGGAACAATGGACATAATCAGCAACAAGGGATCCCAAAGGGGTATAAAATAAAAACTGCATCTACTATTACCATTTATCGCATAAACAAAGCATACCTAGACTTATTATACATGGGGCTCAGCAGCAACAAAAATCAGAAAAATCAATTACACTATATCAGGTTCTCTCTGCAGAAGTAAGATGTCCCATCTGTTCTGCAAGATTATTTACATTCCTTATATTCCACCAAAATCTCCCATGATCACCATGTTTGATTTCATGTTTGCTTCCATCAGCATCCTTTCTTTCAGATTGAGCTTCCTGATTTTCAGTCGATCCAGGATTTTCAGTTAAAAACTGTTCCCAGAAAACATCATTGGCCCCAGTAGCCGCAATAGGGGCAGGGCCGGCTGGTTGCTCCTTTGCAAGAAGAGGCTCTGTAGGAACAGGAGCAGCAGGCTCAGAATTCATGTCAATACCTGGGGATTTGGGGTGAACATCAATGTTAAGTTGTTCACAGGATATAGCTGGGCTTTCTGCACAACTTGTAGATTCATCCAGCTCCATGGCGGAATTATGTGGAATGGGTGTCGCACCAGCATCATGCAAAGTATTCTCCCAAAATGTCAGCGATGAGTCGAACTGCTCAAAAAGCTCCATGGTTGATGCCACAGCAGAATTACTCTCTATATTTTCTGTAGCTAGAGGTTGGGATGTCCCCGTTTGATTATCCTCTCGGCTAGCATCATCATAGGCAATTCTGGACAGTCTTCTCTTCCTATCATGGCCTTCCAGTTGTGGCACAAGATTTAATGCAAGCCCTGGTTTTTGCAAGACTCGTGATACAAAAGACACCATGTTTTGCTGCCGTAGCTCCATTTCTTGCAATTTTTCCTTTAATATCTGCATTTGAACCTCAAATCCCTGTCGCTCCTGTTCATGTCTCCGTAACTCTGAAATAAGCACTTCTTTTTCATGTTTAAGCATCTCGATGTCATTCTTATATCTCTGCCTTTCAGAATCAGTTAATGGATTAGACCCTTGCCCTTGGAGATTCTGCATAGAATGGCTGTGAACTGGCTTTCGCCTGTGTATGTTCTTCAATAAGTGTGGTTCGTCTCTTATAAAATCCTCATTTGCAAATTCCCATTGTTCTGGATCAACCTTTCTAAAGCCCTATTGAACATCAAAACTTTCAGTTCCAACTATCCAATTAAATGGCAAAGAAGGGCACACGGAAGCAAATAACGATACAAAACACACTACAAAAAGCATAAAGAGAAAGCAATATGCTTACATAAGTATTGAGCTGCCTGATGAAGCTTGAGAAGTTGTTGTGTTTAAAGTATCTTGGGAGCAAATCCCTTGCAAAATCTGGTGGATTCCACACAATAAAGCTCTTATTGCTACGACTCCATGAAACTATAGAATCTGTGGAAGGATCATCCACCATCTCATACGTTTTTGTGAGGAAAGGAGGCAACGAATTCGAAATACCCTGAGATTCATCCATCCTACCTTTTCAATATCTAATCAGAAGAACACCATCAACTGGTCCTTCAAATCTAGATGCTACACTTTGTATTAATACCAAAGGTCAACTATATAGACCTGTATCCCAGATAAATAATCAAGACAAAAACTTTTCTAACCTTCCGGAGAATTCCAAGAATGTATGAATTCCCACGAGAACAGATAAAAAGAACCCAATTGACAACACTTGAATTCAAACTTGAAACCTCAACAATTCAATCTATCGGAAAAACCCCAACAGAACCCTTTTGTACTTCAGCAATTCCAAGCAAAACCAGCAGCTCTATTGGGGTCTTCCAAAACCCAATTCCGAAGGATCAATCAACCCTCCACCCAAAACCCAATTCAAAACCCCCCAAAATTCTCCTAAAACTTCCCAAAAAATGCAATAAAAGAAAGGCCTTTTATCCCCTTACCACGCGTAAATACGACTACCCAGAAATCAAATTATGCTTCAAATCCCAAATGGACAGCAATCGAACAGAAATTTAAAAAAAACAAAAAAACACAAAAATCACAAACTTTTTAAAGCAAGGGCTTCAATTGCGATGTTGTATTTATAGCCGAAAAAACAAAAGAAACTTTCAGTCAACGATCATAAAATTCACGATTTTGATCCTAAAAAAAAAAAAAAAAGGACCGAATCAATAACAAAATCTGAACATTTGTACTCAATTCTGACGAAGGTTTTAACAGACTTATTTGTACTGAAAGAATCTATTATCTTCCAATTATATTATGATTGATATTAAAAAATAATTAAAAATATACATATATCTAATCATAAAATTACTCAAATTTTTAATTTTAAATCTTGTTATTATTATTATTCATAAATGGGCATAGATTTGAGATCTAATAAAATTGGTAACCTAATAACCACCTGTTGAAAAAATTGAAAGCACACAAAAATAGAAGTCTTCTTCTTGTCAACAGGGGGGCTTTTGGGAATGCTTTTATGAATTCTCTCCCGCGTAGGTACAAATTGCTGTTGGTCCATGTCGCTATTAAAAATTACTGAAATGTTACTCAAATGCAAGATAAATACACGCACAACAAATGAGACATTAAATTTATATTTATATATTTATTTTTTTAATAAATGTTTATAATTAATAATAAAAATTATAAATATACAATCAATAATTAAATTACCCATATTTGATTTACATCCATTCACCATCCCATTTTAACAATGCCCATCATGTATTTATTCGTCTACTTTAATGCTCTGTGCTGCATCCATTATCAGGAGCACATCATAACGAACAACAACAAATTTGGGCACGTCCTTATTAATAGGAAGTTATTACTCTATTGCATAAATTTTATTTTATTATAGAAAATATAAAATTCAAGTATTAAAGGTTTTAGTTGGAGCTTTTAACACATAGGTGTATGGCTTGTTCTTATTATAAATGAAATTCAAATCTGTGTAACTTGTGAGTATACATATTTAATAACAAAATTTTAACATAATAAAATTTAAATTATATTTTTCAATAATAAGTAATTAAATTAATTTATTTTTATTTAAAACATAAATAAATAATTGAATAAAATTGAAAAAATTAATTGAACTAATTTATTTTTAATTTAATTTATTTTTTAAAAAATAATTAAATAAAATTAAAATTAATTGGATTATTAACTGTGATATTATCTTAATGGATTCAAGTATTTTTAAATTTAAACATATGTTAAAAGGATTAAATAAAATTAAGATTAAATGATTCACTAATAACTAAATTTATAATCAAAATTTTAATAAAAATTATCACTATAATTAACTATAGGCCCAATTTTAAAGAAAAATTACTTGAATGAAAAATTAAATTTTGAAATTGAATAATTTATTAAAATATGAAAGAGAAACTTTTCTCAAAAAAATATAAAATAACTATTAAATTAATATCAAGTACAATAAAATGTAAGAATTTATTAACAAATTTTAAAATTAAAAAAAATATTATGAAGGAATGTACTATTTACTAGAAAAAAAAAAAAGAGAATTATCTCTCGTATTGTGTTGTGACACTCACAGACTGAAGAATTTTTTTTTTTTAATGGACTTCAATTTTAACTATTATTATCATCTTAGTCGCCTCTGTCCTGGGTCTGACGTGTGTGCTTTCGTTGCTGAGGCTATTGTGTCAGCGATTATGTATTTGCGACTTATTAAAGTTATTATTTTATTCATATATATATATATATATTTTTATTAATCATTATTAAGCTGGAATTAATTCAGGAAGAGAGAAAGGGCTCTGGTCCTAGCCTTGCGAACCAAGAAAACATAGGGTCTCATAACAACGAGGATGTGTTTTGTAATGCTGATGCGGAGGATAGAATGAGATAATGCCCTTTTTGATTTATGTAATTTGGTTTCTTAAACTTTAACAATTTATTGATTTTCTCGCTCGTGAAAAGATTGAATATGCTTGTGTGTGCGTACGTTTCACGTTTTGCGTTAATAAATGCTTGCTTAACCAGATGGGTATGCCTTTCTCACTTCCTTTGATGACTTAGATGGGTTGCATTGGCTGTGTATATGTAAATAAAAAAAAAAAGTCTAAAGTTAAATAGGATCACACTCGTAATTTATTTGACTTTGCGACGAGTAGGTGTACATATACATGTAATTGAGATAAGGAAATGATTGACAACTTCCAAAACGTGGCTGACCTTCGTGTGCTTGAATTAAAAACAAAAAAAATAAAAAACAAATCAAAACAAAAGTAATATGTGTTAAATCAAAATTCTAGAAAGTAATTAACGAAAAAAAAAATAAAGAAAACAAAAGAAAAGGAGAGGGCAAGCCAGAACAAGCTAATCTTTTATTACTTTATTTAAAAAGTTTATTGATACAAACATGTAATTTTAAATACCCAAATAGATGCATAATAATTCCATATAATACAAATAATCTTTTTTTATAGCTGTTATCTAGAAATTATTCATCAAAGAGTTAACTACACATGCAACTAACGTATAAGATTTATTAAACCTTAGGTATAAATTTACTTTAGTGTGTAAACGGGGAAGGATTTATTTTGCATTTTCGCCCCCCCCCAAGCCTTATCTTAATCAAAAATTAAGATATAAGGAATATGTAATTGGATTACAAGATATAAGTATTTGCGTCGGTAATTTTTTGACGTGCATTTTAAATTAATTTATTGTCAAAATCAATATATAGTAAATGGCTCATAATTATTTTCCCAAGAATGTGGAAATAAGTATTAAAATTGAACACTGCATCTACGAGTGTCTGCGGTGGCAAATATTAAAGCAAAGCTAGAAGAAGGGATATGGGATTTTTTTTTTTCTTGTTAATTAAATAGAAATTTATAACCCAAAAAGTTTGACGAGAAAGGAATGCTACACTTGACGTGCACGGCAGGTGGCTGTGAAAAGTTTGAATTTTTAGGTGGATGGTTTATTTGTTGAAAAATAGTTTATTTATAAAAATTATTTATTAAAAATTTTTATAAGAAAAATAAATTTATTTACATTATTTAGTTGTATTAATAAAAAATATTTTTTTTATTTTAGTTGTTAAAAAATAAAAATAGAATAAAAGAGTCGAAATTTTGATATAAATAAAGTATTATTATAAATAAAAATATAACATTAAAAAAAACTTATTGTAAAAGCTTATCGTAACGGTAGTGAAGTTGAAATAATAGTAAAATTGTTGATGATTGACGAAATAAAAAATAAATCAAAAACGGCTAATTTTCTTTTTAATTTGTGCTCTTTCTCTTCCTTGCCCGTCGCCACGCCTGCCTGCGAAAGATGGTTTTTGCTTATTTTGAGGTGTGAGTTATTTTCGGTGAAAAAAAATTACTATTTTTTTGTTAATTTCAGAATTATTTTTTTATCAATTATATATTTTTAATTTGTCAAATACAAAAAAAAAAATAATTGTATAAAAACATATTTTGGTGAAAACAAACGACCTTTAGATGAATGATAATGCAAAATGCAAAAACCCTAGTAAATATGGTAATCGAGATTCGATCAACTCATATATTGTCCAGATGATGCTCTTGACAGAGAGTATTAAAAATGTGTAATATTGATAAATGTATTAACCAAATCTACCACACAATGCCTGTGAGTTTCCTTACTAATTAGAGATTTTGGGGTATAAGAGATATATACCAATTAAAAGATTCATTCAAGGGGAAAAAAAAAAAAAAGGTTCAAAACAGTAATTACCTTTTGCATAATATTCTGAAAAATAGATACAGATTTTTGACTGCTGCTCAATATCGGTAATAGGTCTAATAATTTGTCTTCAATTATGACGGCTGAACATAATTATAATCTTAATAAAAAAAAAAGAAACTTCCATTAGTAAGACAAAGAGTTGCACTTGCACTGCCTTGCTTACCAAGGCAAGCAATAAAGATGTAGTTCTCGAAAGAAGCAGGTTGGCCCATAAGTGTTAAAATTTTGACTTTGAATTCCACTAGGAACCAATGAACCAAAAAACAAAAAAAATATATATATATACTTACATCCTCTCTAAGTAATTGTTAACATTATGTTGAAATAATTTTTTTATTTATCTAAAATTATATCAAATTGTAGGTTATATAATAAAGATAATTCTACTTTTTTTAAATTTTTTTTTATAATTATGAAGAATTTTTATCGAAATTTGAGTAGAAATTGTTAATATAAAGTATGGAAATAAATTTACTACCAATTTCAAAGTATTTCAACCTAGATTGTTCTGTCTGTACCCACACAATTGACGCAAAAATGTCACTCACAAGTGACAAATTTTCCCAAATTCCAGTCGAAAAGATTTGGATCTTGCCGTGACCAAAACGACTTTTTTTTTTTAATTAATTGGAGCAAGACCAAAACGACTTTGCTAAAAGGCACTTTATAGGTAACACCACCATGCACATGACAACGGACAAAACATAGGCAGATATCGTTTGACTATATGGATTTAGGGAGAATTATTAGGCTTGGCTTCCGCATTCCATTTTTGACGTATCAGCCTACTCATTTTGTTTTTTTTTTTTTTTTTCATGAAGAAGCCCATCTGATTGTAATCTACATAATAAAAATAATTTTTTTTTATTTTTCATAAATTTCATATTTTCTTCTTAACATAAAAAAATCAACACTTTAAAAATAAATTTAAATTCTTAATCATTGAGGTGTCGTACCAAGGACCATATTCTCAAATTTAAACTATAAATACATCTCACATATTTTCTGTAATCTCATCTTATCATGAAAGAAGTGATGACGTGTAATTATGACTAAATGAAAATGTTAATTTTAATTTATGACAAATTTGCATCTTAAATATGCTTATTTTAATATTCCACATTGATACAACAATATTAATTTTAATTGATCAAACTAAAAATATAAATATTGATATTTAAACTTTAACATCACAAGAGTATTTATGACATCTACAATAATTTAAAAAGTCAGGAATCTAAGTTTTTTGATTTCACACTAGACTCAATATGTCAGATTCCATTACTCATTGCAAATGCCGTAATCTCAGGTTTCCACACACATTTCTAAAACTAACAAGAATCAAACCTCTACTGATCCAAAAAAAACAAAAAAAATTCAAAGCTCTTATGCTCCAAACGGCCCATCAATGTGATGATTGAAAAAAAGAAAAGAAAAGAAAAGACCAGTAAATTGGGAGTTTAGTGGTTTCATTCCGACTTCCGCGTGCAATGAATTTCTAATTTGCAAAAGCTCACGAGAAGGGGAGCTCGGTCTCCTTTAGACGTGTTCGTGGCTCTGACGCCCTCTTGCCTGGCACAGCTGTCAGCTGTCTTGTGAGCTTGGACGGAGACTCTTGTGGTCCAAACCCCTTTAACCTTAGTAGTTGTTTAAGCCCATTGATATGTTGCCTCAGTTTAAGACTGACCCTTTTGTTTTTTTTTGTTCAACTCTTAATTTCAAATTTAAGGTCTTCAGTTCTTAGAAAATTTAATTAAAAAATAAAATAAAATTAAAGACTCAACTTTCCTTCTAGATTCGTCTCTCAAACATGTCAAAAATTTCAACCCAGTATGTTCTAACCCATATTCTCGTATTGCATGGATTTAGATTCACTTGTAATACGCGACCCATTTTCGACACAATGCTGGGCTTGGGTTTAGGAAAGAAAGGGTCCTCCCTCGGCCATGTTTAAGCCTAGCAATCCCCTTTTTTTTTTTAAGAGTAGTAGGATTATTCATATTATGCTGTTCACTGAACTCCACCGTGAGAACACTACGAGAGTATTGGCAATAACAAACTTAAATTCTTGAGACATTGTTACAAAGGTTTCGGTTGTCAATTATCAGGTTATCACTCTCGGGGCCTTCTCTTGAGATTTATTTCCTTTCTAAAAACCTTAAATCGAAATGCCCTTCCGCACGACTTCCATGGACTATCGCGTAATTCAATTTGAAACATGCGTCTGGCAGGCAATAAAGTCCTTGGGAGACTCGAGATTTGAACCCTAGCTTTCTTGAATTCTCTCAAATCGTGAACTTTAATTAATATAAAAAGAAATCAAAGCCGAGCCATTAAATCTGAGGACACTTAAAAATAGGTTTCCGTCTCACAGACATCGATTTATACGTGAAATGGTGATTGATCGGGGCTCAGGCCCATTAGGAATGAGTCATGAGCAGATCAGTCTTGCAAACCTTGTCGATTAAGAGATTTATTAAATAATAACTTATATAATTAATTTTTAAGTATTAGAATAAGTAATCTTGAAATTGAAAGTCTAAATTTTTTATCCCTGAAATGCATCTTAAGAGGCCTGCTACATGAATTTTAGGTCAAATAAGAATGAGAGGTTCAGCAAAAACCTTTGAAGAGTTGAGTGGGAGAGAAATGAATCAGACTTATACCTCCTTAAATGATGTGTCTAGTAAGGCGTATAACTTGTCACGTGAACCAGTCGATGTGCAATAACCAATAAAGCTAACACGAACATCACATAATCAATTGGGGTGGCGGGGGAGGCGAAGGATTGGTATAATGCAATGCAAGTGCCAACGGCAATGCCTCGTGGGTGGAGAGCATATCAGGGTTCCGAGTGACCCTACCATTTCAACGGATATGATTGGACTTCCACGATTAGAAGAGGTGGTCCCCGCCGGTTCCCTCGGCCCCACTCTCCCCCCAACAAGCCACCACAATCTCCTCTTTGTCCAAAAAAAAGGTCCACGACATTACCCGTAATCTTTGCCATGCTCATTGGGACAAGTGAGAGATAACAAGTAACAGCGAAAGAGGGCAAACATAAAGAAAAAGGCAAGAAAAAGAAGAAGAAAGCGGACAATATTAATATAAACTGACCAAAAATTATATATTTTTAATTTTAATTGAAATTTTGAGTGAAAGAATAAAAAAAATTTAGAAGTGCGGTGGCTTACACAAAGGGTAAATTCCAACCAAGTTCAGTCATTATTATTTTGAGCATGCGGATGCAGTTCAAATTTGAATTACAACTAGATTGGTTAAATCTTATCCGAGTTTGGGTTTTGATTTTGGTTTCAGTTTTCGCTTTCAAATTGTTGGTTAGAGGGGGTTTCAAATAAAAGTTGAATTGTGATTGAACCGTGACTGAGCAATTTAGTTTTAATTTATTTTTTATTTTTATTTTTTGTAATTCTGGTTCTAGTCAGATTTAGAATGGTTATAATTCGGTATCAAAATTTGACTTGACGTCATAATCTTTGGTGAGGTTGTCGAGCTCGAGAGGCCCAAATTAATCAAAGTCAAATTTGAAGATGGTACCGTAGAACCAAGGAAATAGTTCATCTCCTTTGAGATTATTTTCTTTTCTTCGTCTTTAATAACAAGTGCGTTGTATATGAATTTTTGGCACTTCTATCCATAGTATGCATATGTTGGTGTTCCGCGTATTACAAAAATCGCTATAACCATGTGATAGAGACCCTTTTGTCTCTGAACAAAAACAGTTCTGTGGACTCTAGCAGATTCTCATGCTGCGCTAGATAGGCTAATAATGATTTTTGATGTACCAAAAATTAAGGTTAATGAAGTTTTTAACATATTAAAATTTGGGATTTTTGAATATTGAATTCAAGACATTAGGGTTCATGTTATTTAGCTTTCAAATTTGATTTCAAATTATTCTATTCCGAATTATTTTAATTTTTCAATGAATGTGAATCGGGTCAATGAAGATTCATAGTTTCACAAAGTTGACATGGTTTTTAAGAAATGACGCGTTTGACTATAAAAAGGAACAATAGACAAAACAGCGTTAATTTTTGACGCTTACTTTGGGCCTTTGGGATGGACGAAGAAAGGTGGCGGCTTCACACGTCTTAAATTCACATTTATGTCTAATGGATTGGCCACAGTCAATGTGAGCTTCGTGTTTATAAAGATGTTGTATTATATCAGATTTTTATTTATAAAAGGATATTTAGTGAAATTATGAGTAATTTTAGAGAAAAATTAAGAGAATTATAAAGATTCAAATTTAATAAAAATTTAAAATCAATTAACCAATGATATCGATCAATTAGTCAATATATAAGAGAAGAGAAGTCTAAGAAAAATAAGACATTTAGGTTCGTGGACCAAACATATAGTTGTGATTCACTAGACACTTAAAAAGATGCAAAGAGAAAATAAATAAAAAATTTGAATTAATTAACTAGACTAATACTTATAGTTGACTGAACATTAAAGAAAATTTTAACCAAAGAGATAAATGCTACAAAGAATTTATCTAAGTCAACCAATAGTTGTAATTAATTAGAGATAATTCAAGAATTAAAATTTTCAAGATTGCAAAAATTATATAGAATTTAGGTTGGTTAACTTTAACTAGGCTAATAGTTGCAACAAACCAATAAGATTAAAAAAGTTAAAAGTGCAAAAGTTTAAAAAATTATAGAGGGATAGTTGACCAATTCAAATGTTGTGATTGATTGATATTTTATAAATAAAATTTTTTATATTAAAAATTGATTCTCTTTATAAAAAAAATTAATTTTCAATGATTATTTTGTTATTTTTATTTATAAGAGAGTTTTAATACTCTTTGTAAAGTATGGAAGATGACCCTAATTAATTGTATTATAATTAATAGAAGATTTAAAAGAAAAAGTTATTAAAAGTGAGAAATTAAGAGTAAGAACTCTAACAGTGAAAAGTTGTAATGAATCATTGTATTCTTCTGAAAGTTTTGCAGAACTTTTGTTATAATCAAATTTAAAGTAACTTAATATAAAGAGTCGTCTTCACCCTACAAAAGAAGAAAGAGTTAGTAGAATTGAACTTTTAAAGGACAAACCTTAAAAAGTTTGAAAGTGGAGATAAATTATTAGTTTAAAATGAACTACTATAAATCATTATGTATACCTTCTCTTCTCTTATCTCTTTATTTTTAATTATTTCTATTCCTTGGTTTGTTATTTGTTATTGGTTATTTTGGTATTATCCTTTGAAATTAAAATTAAGTGTGAGTTGAGTGATTGAATTGAATAAACCTAATAAATTCCCCTCTCTTAAGTTATCCTAAAGAATAACAGACTTTTTTCACATTTTTTCCTTTTTGCACCCTACATCTCTCTACTCTTTTTTTATTATTTCCCCTTTCACACTTTCTTCCTCTATTTTCTCTTAACTTTTTTTTCTCTCTACATTCTCTCTCAACTCTTTACTTTATCTTTATGCTTTATCTTCTCTCTTTAAACTTTCCACATTTTTATCTCTTTGTTTTCTCAATGTTTTCTTTCACTATCTTTAGATTCATTTTGTTTAATTTCTTTTACACACATTTTCTCATTTTATCTATCTTTTTACCTTACACTATATATCCTCTCTTTCTCTTTTTAGTTTTTTTTTTCTTCACCATTTCTACTCTTTCTTTATGCATTATCTTTCTTTTTTCACTCATTCACTCTCACTCACTCACTCACTCACTCTCTCACTCTCTCACTCTCACTCTCTCACTCTCACTCTCTCTCTCTCTCTCTCTCTCTCTCTCTCTCTCTCTCTTATTCTTTTTACTTATATTCTTTGTCTTCTCGCTTTACTTTTACCCTTCTTCCTTTCTTTAGACACATACACACATATATGACTCGCTCTCTCTCTTACACACACATACTCATATCTCTACATTTGAACTTTTATCTCTCTATGTTATCTTTTGTTTCTCTCTTTATGTATGTTTCTCTTTAATCTCACATTTTCTTCTATCTTTATTATAATCTCTTAAGATCATTCTTATGTTTTTCTCTTTTATACTTTCTTTTGTTTCTTACTAATAAAAAATTATTAAAAAAAAGCAAATGAAAATAATTTTTTACCACATATAACAAAAGCAGACAACAAAAACAAAAACAAATAAAAGTAACAAAATAACAATAGAAAATTAAGAACTAAATAAAATGAGTAATATTAACTGATTACATTTAGGACATGTTTAGTAATGTTATGATTTTGTATTTTCTATTTTTTTTAGTTAAAAAAAGTGTGCTGGATTGAAGCTTAAAATTTTTGTTTTTAGATGAAAAAAGAAAGTAATTGTTACTTTCTTTGTTTTTTAGTTAAAACTTTCTTTTTATGTTTTTTCCAAAATCATTATTGTTTCTTAAATTGTTAGTCTTTTTGTATCAAATCTTTGTCTTGGTCACTCATTCTTTTTTCTTTCTTGTTGCCTCTTTCTCTCTTTTTGTCTTTTTATTTCTCTGCCACACATACACACACACACACACACACACACACACACACACACACACACACACTAACTCTCTCTCTCTCTCTCTCTCTCTCTCTCTCTCTCACTTTCTCCTCTTGGGTGTTTTGTTATCCAAGTACTTTTACTTTGCTTCTTTTGATCTTTCCCTTTCTTTGGGAATTAAGGTTTGATTTGGACTTAATCTTACTAATGCAAGGTAATTCCTAAATCCTATTGTTAATTTCACTTTCCTTTAGCTTTATTTTCAATTTTTGTCTATAAACTTTTCCAATTTTTAGTGTGCTTTCCACTGTTACTTTATCTCTTATAGTGTTACTCTTTCTCCTCTAGCAAAATCTCTTTCTCTCCTACTCTTTTTGATATGTTATATCTCTTTCAGCTAAATCCCTTAAAAATAAGATTGGTTTGTTAATCTCATTTCTTAAATCATGTTATGGCTTACTTTGCAAAATCATGCTACAATTTGTTTATAGTGACCTTTCTAATGACACTTTTATAAATTATTATCCAATTTAAAATGGCATTTTAATGATATTTTGGTAACTTATTGCCTTGGGCATCTTTATACTCCTCAACTCTCTTTTTTCTTTAATATGACATTTTGAATAATACTTTGGTAAATTGTTGTCTTAGGTATTTAATATTCATTAACTCTCTCTTTTTACAAGTTATAGCATGATTTTCCTTGTTAATTTCACAGTCTTGTTATTGATATTAGGACAAAATGTCAAGGCGCATATTTAATTACTTAATACTTTTTATGAGTTTCTTCTTATTTTGATTTCCTTTTAATTTCATAATTTTTGTTTGAAAAGCAAAGTTTAGGTTTTAAAATAAAGCTTTTATGATTTATTAATTTTTGTTTTTTGAAAGAGGCCTTTAAAGTTTAATTATCATTTACTAGAATAATTTTCTATCCAATTATCTAAAGACTTCCTTATAAAATCTATGTTGTCTTCAACTTCTACTTGCCTTTTATACTATTTTAATGCTTGAAAAATGAGATTTAACTCATTATGATGTTATTTGCTCCCAAATTTCTTCATTAGTAAATTGAAAGTTTAAGTATGATATGTTTAATGATTTACACGATTCAACAATAAGACGTCTATTACTAATATATATATATATATTTGTATGAATGATTAAACATGCAAAATGATTTTAAAAACAAAATGATTTTAAAATAAAGGTTGTTAGAACTATCAAAAATTGTGCATCATTTAAGGGTACAACATTTATTAGGATGCATGTCCACACTTTGACCCAAAATCCTATTAATAAAGAGAAAGATAACAATGAGAAAAATGATAGGTATAAAAATAATGGAGATGATCTTGATAAAGCCCATTAGGATAAAAAAGTTAAGATTTACAATAGTTTAAGATTAATTAGATGAAAAGAATGAGATTTAAGTTAAAGTGCAATAACAAATGCTTTAACCATGATTGGAGAAAGTTCGAAGAAAAAATTTAAGTTGATTAAGAAGAAGTTGAGTGAAAATTCATAAACTTTTGTTGTTAACACCATAATGCTAACAAATTTCCATGTTTAATTTTTTAAATCGTGCATTGAGGCACTTGATGCCTTGGATGACATAGATGTAGTTATATATATAAAGACAGTTAAATTATTCAATGAGGTAAAAGGATATAGAATTATGTTCTTGAAGATAATAAATGCAAGAAAGAATAATTAGGTTTTGAATAATATTTAAGTGATGGATTGTTTTTAAGTTATATTATTATTATTCTTTAAACTTTGTTATTTATTTGAATGCTACTTTAAACACAATTATGAAAGTAGTTTGTATATTGTTATTCATTGTTAATTTTGGTTCTCATCTTTTAAGATTACTTGAAATTATAAATTAATATCTTTATTTTTATGTGATAATAGAATTTATGTTAAGGATGTTTAAATAAATGTAATGGAAAAAGATATTAAAGATTTGTTTTTTAATTTGGAAGAGAACTTTGCAAAAATTATGAGTGTATATTATACATTTAGGCTCTTGACCATAAACAATTTCAAAATTAACTTTTTATAAGTGGGTGGTTAAAACTTGAAGGGTCATCAAAACATGTGTGTTAACTTGTTTATAATGAATAAAATTTTTTTATCAACTTTGTGAAGAACTAAAAAGAAAAAGATTATTTTTTTTATTTAAGACACTTTTTTATGTAAGAACAATTGATAGTGTTTCTCATTATTGTCAGTTTAAATGAGTGACAATGTATTATTGGTGATCAATTTCAATATCTATACATTTTTTAAAGGTTTTAAAAGTACTTTATTCACTTGCCAAGATTGTTATTACTCCTTTAAATTTTAATGAAATTTCACCAATAATTAGGACTGATTCAAAATATTGTCTTTTTTTCAAAGTAAAATCTCTATATTATTTGTTTTTACATTTGTTACTAGTATCCCTAATAATCAAGATTTTTTTTATCTTAATCTTTGGCAAGATTATGTTACAACAATATATGACATTCATATTTTTGTATGTATTTTATTCATTGAACAAATCTCATTTTGTGGAAAAAAAAGATTACAACTATACAAAATATATTTTGTATATATTCTTTTGATATGAGATTTACATTTATTATAACAAGTTGAAAAGGAACAATTAATGATCATAAAATATCTTTATCAAAATATGCTTTTTGAGTGCTTACACAGGAAAAATATTATTTGGCTAATTCTAGCTAATATACTTAGATTTCTTACTTGTTATTATAAGAAGTGTTATCACTTGCATAACTATAGACAAGAACAAAAACTTTAAAGTCAAGAGAAATTGTTTAATTATATGCATTCATTGTTACGTAATATAATTAAAAAGTACTTTGAGGTGTTGGAAGTAAGGTTTCTAAATTTTTTTAAATGCCTTAATATAAGTTAAAAAAATAAATATATTATTCTTATTTATTATGTAGTTCATAATTTTCTTCAAAAGTAAAAATAATTAGATATTTTTTTTCTTAAAATATATAGATAAAAATATTGATATTAAAAATAATGGTAGAAATAATACTTCAAATTCACGTAAAATAGTTAATATTAGTTGAAATCACTTACTTCAAATGAGTCATATTTGAGATAACATTGTACAAGTCTTATGACAATAAGATAATTGTTAGGATTGATGTCCTTGATGATGATATTGTGACGAGAACTCGTAGTAAAAGCTAAAAAGTTTGTAAATTTTTAACATTTTTATGTTGAAATATAATGTGATTCATCATTTTATTGTTAATAAATTGCATGTTATGGTAATTTTTTTAAAAAAATTCTTATTAAAAATAATAAAATAATTATTTGCTATAAAAAATAAAAACAGATAATAAACAACATTAAATAGACAATAAACAGCAAAATGTGAGTAGCAAACAGTAAAAACTAACAACAAAAAATTAACATCGTAACTAAAAGGGTCCTTAGTTGCTAGAGAAAAATTCTTAGGATGTTAAGAGTTCAACTATCAATCCTTTCAAATTTCCTCAAAACATTGGTCTTAATTTTTGATTAGCAAAATAAGTGTTTACTAACATAAGATTTTGACGTGTGTACCCACTTAACACTTTGAAACATACCATGTCAGTCATTTAATTGGATGATTATAATAGGCACTTAAATTCAGTTAAAAATATAAAACATTTATAATTGTGTTGAGTTTCAGTCTGGTGGCCTCCTTACGTGATACGTATAAATAAAAATAAAAATAATGATTATATGTATGTTTTTTTTTTTTCTTTATCAATAACTATGATTATATGTAGAGCGGTAGATACAACTGGCAAACAAAAGTAGAGAAAGAAAGAGTGCAGACACTTGAAGTGGGTGCCATTGCCGAGAAGTCGACCTCATGACCTGTGGACGCCATTTGAGCAAATTCCTGGTTTCTTATTTTTTTTTTTGGACTAAGTATTAAAAATTAATAATTAATTGAGTATTATTATATAGTAAAATATAATTTATCTATTTTTAAGTGTTATTATTTATTTATTTATTTTACTAATGATTGTCTTTTTCTTTTTTTTTTATATAATTTAAGAATTTGAGGACCCGCCGCGTTGGAACGCCTCGGCTGCTTTGCCTGGCACCGCCCAGCCTTTGTCTGTCTAAAACGTCGAATGGTCCTTCCCTACCCCACACTCTGCCTTCAACTTCTAATCATTGTATTGAATCTTTAATTAGTGGCAGACTAATGATTTCGTCTTTAAAAACTTTCCTATATGTTATCATATATATTATAAATAAATTTTTATATTTATATTTTCTTTTTTCAAATTTTTGCTTTAAAGGGTATTTTCAAATCGTGGGAATTATTTGCTGAAGAGATACAAATTTATCAATTACATTTTCTTTGATGGAAAGATAAGCTCAGACTATAAGAAGCTCTATTATATATTATTAAATATTATTTATATAGTATTAAATAATTTTTTATATAATATAATATAATATAATTATATTTAATTATGTCTACCGAAAAAATAAAACTAAAAATCATAATTGTTCCTATCTGCTCTATTTCCAACATTCATTTGTCTCTAACTGTTTTTTACTTTTTATTTTTTAATCAGAAACCAGTTAAATTACACCTACAAATGTTTCTTTCAATGGCATGCATATCCATTTGCCATTGTTTTTTTTTTTTTTTAAGTTTTTAACTCGCTACAAAGAAACGCACGTACAAACACATTTTACCAACTTTACACTGATACCTTGTTTGGAATGATTAATATTTGAGTAATTCAATTCGAATTCAATATAATTTAATTATTCTAATTTATTTGTTTGGTATCAAAAGTTTTCAAATATAACAATTCAATTAAATTTGTCATTTTTAAAAATAAGCTAATATAGAATAATTGATAATTCTCGCTAAAATATGTGAGAATTTGAGAGACTTTAACTGAAAGTGACACGTATACTTTGTTTGGATTTTAGGTGGGGTGTGAAAGAAAGTTGTGTAAAAGGAAATGAAGAAAAAAAAAGATTTTCTCATAAGTTGTTTGGATGAATTAAAAATGAGGTGGAAAGTAAAATTTTGCATTTAAATATTGTGAAAAGTAGGGAAAAAAATTGTTATATCCTAATATGCAAACTAATTTAAAATTTAATATATATTTTTTTTAAACATCAAAATGGGATTTGGTAACTCTTTATAAATAATAGATACCATTGTATTTATTTACGAATTTTTTTCATTGTTTGAATAAGATCGAAGTCGTGAAAAAGAAATTAGAAAAAGTATAAGTGTTAGATATAGTTGGTGTATACAAGGGCTATGGGGAAGGAGCAATTAAGTAATTTACTCATAAATGACGCTAAAAAGCTTCGTTTTCTTTCTTTTTCTCACAAAATCCGTGAGAACGTGAACAGTTGCATTATTTGAAAAGTTTTTTGAGTTTCTTAAGACATTTTCTTTCTCATGTATCTCTCCCAATACACGAAAATTTGCTTTTTGATCACTTATTATTATTATTATTATTATTATTATTATTATTATTATTATTATTATTATTATTATTATTTTTATTATTTTTACATCATCTTTTGCTCATAAAACACACAAAAGTATTAAGGACTTACATGGTAGATACAAAATACACGAAGAAAACAAAAAAAAAAAAAAGAGGAACAAAATAATTTCTCAAATTTTCAACTTAAAATATGTTTTTATCAATTTTTTTCACTTCCCATTATTTATTATATACCCCAACAAGTGTTACTAATTAACATTTTTAATTTTTTTTTAACAAATAAAACATTCAATTAATTCTTTTATTTTAAATGTACATTAAAAAAGAGACTAAAATTGTAATACAACTATTAAGTTAATTGAGTTAAATTTTATGAAAAGTAAAATTATTAAAATATGATAATTCAATCCATATCCCCCTATACTATTGTTTATTTGGTTAGTTTTATTAGATGTTAAAATGAAAAAATAAGTTGAAATTTCATAATTTCGTTAGAAAGAATTATGTCTTATAAAAAAATAAAATTTTAAATTATACATTTAACTTTATTAAAATTTTTCCTAAATTGCATACTCTAATGTACATACATCAGCTCGATGCAAATGTATCCCTTGGTCAAAGTCAAAACTAAAACCGAACGAACCCATTTTCAATTAGTAAGTTTTTTAAAAATAATTTTTCTTCTGGAAATTCCCATATTAACCCCCAAGATCTACACGACACGTCACTACTCCCAGGATGGCCCACCCCTTTTATAAAAAGCCTGAACACGTGCTATCACCGCGATCCCGGAAGAAAGCTTTTAGATTTAGTGGCATCCTGGTAATTGTTGCATACTCCAAGGTCAATTGCTTTCTCTTTCTGCATTTAGCTTACCTTTCCCAACCCTCTCTTCATTTTAAGTTGACCACTCCCCGTCCGATCCTGCTCACTCTGTTTGTTTCCCGAGAAAATTCCAGCGAGAAAAATCCTGTCTCTCGCACATTCCTTTACGGCAATCGCTGATATAAGTGTGCGAGAGAGAGAGAGAGAGAGGAAGGATGACGTCGGGGACGAGAATGCCGACGTGGAAGGAGCGGGAGAACAACAAGCGGCGGGAGAGGCGGAGGAGAGCGATCGCCGCGAAGATCTACGCCGGACTGAGAATGTACGGCAACTACAAGCTCCCCAAGCACTGCGACAATAATGAAGTCCTCAAAGCTCTCTGCAACGAGGCCGGTTGGACCGTGGAAGAAGACGGCACTACTTATAGAAAGGTAAAAAAAAAAGAAAAAATTAGCTAATCTTAATTTATAAATTAATCAACCAGTCAAAACAAATAGCTCCAAAGGAGGTTGATCGAGTCCCGATTTTCGGCTGTTTAATCGATTGTGCATGCATGCATGAGCGCGCCTTAGCTTTTCTAGTTGTTATTTGCGGCAAACTGCGCCGGTGGAGTGAGTACGTCGGCGGCGAGATTCCGATTCGCTTCAACGGAGCTGAGCCACGATATCAGTGTTTGGCTTTCCGTCGGTGCAAACGTGCGCCGAACGGAACGTGGCGTATGATAGCGGGGGAGGGAATCATTAAGACGAAAGCAAGCTCTTTTTTCACTTTATTGATGGACGGTTGTGATTGTTTAGGGCGGTAAAATCGTGACGGTACATTTGTGTTTTTTTTCGGGGGGGGGTCTTAAAATTTGGTATTGCACAGAGCACAAGGTCTGCTTTCGATTTCTATGTGATGCGAATGAACATGGTAGACAGCGAACTCACAGATGCGCAGCAACGAGACAGCCTTGACGACATGTTCCAGACGGAAATGTCCTTGCTGATGTCAGTTGGCTTGCTAAAGCGCATCAATAATTTCAAAGGCCAGTTTGGTCATTTTACTACTACTACTACAACGACTCTCTCTCTCTCTCTCTCTCTCTCCTCTTCACTTTCTGGGCCTTTTCCCGGAGAATCCCGCACTCCAAGCAGTCGTGCAAAATTTGTCCTCAAATTCTCCTCTTTTTTTTTTTTTTAAATTTCTTTTATTTTTTCCCCTTTCTGCGCTTTTGCTTTACACCCAAGCTATTTTGGTCACTTCATATTTAAATAATTTCTGGACTATTTCTGTTTATCCGAGGGTGGGGTTCTGGTTTTCCGGGGATGAAAAAGTTAGAAATGTTTTGTTCAATGGTGGATTAGGAGGATATCAGGATAGTAAAACATGGAGAAAGGGAGAGATTGAACCCTTGGATTCCGTTACAGGAAATGTGTAATTAAGGAATATTTTAAGAACATTAGACTGTAAAGCACCTGGGGGTGGGTGCTTGATTGCTTGTAGGAACATGTTATGGGGAAGGGAAGGGGGAACGGGGTGGGTGGGGCAGATGGCGTGTCGTAGGAACAGTCTGTTGATAACGCCGTCTTTTTGACATTTAATTATTTCTATAATAATGTTTCTGTCGGCTCGCAATTACCTTAATACCCTACCGTGTCTTCCACTTGTTTTTTAGCTCGGGGCAATGTTTGGGTGACAGGGCATAGAGCTATGAGCAAGTTCTTTCTTGATCTAGGGTGGATAGTAATTATGTGCGATTGAATTGCATGGTCAGTGATAATCTCTAAGACCAATATTCCATCGGGCCCCTCCTCGGTTGAAAGAGAAAAGTGTATTTGGATGAGAGGGAGAACCATTGCTGATGCTTTGTTTTTGGAACAAACCATTGTTGATGCTGGACGTTGCAGCAATATGCTAGTGGCAGTTAACTGTATAATAGTCACCCTGCATGTAAGAGAAAACATCCCATATATGCATCTACTTTCTAATTAGCTGTCCTAGTAATCTGTTGAGCATGAATGGGTAAACCCATTGAATCAGCTATTTTTGCATACAATTATCATTTCTGATCTGGCCTCGATAAACTTGAATCCCGTTCCATCATTTTATCACTCGAATTAATTTGCTTAATTAAACAATTTTTGCTCGAATTGGTGCCAATGGGTGAGATGAAGTAAAATGTAGTTGAGGAGAGAAAAATGTAAGGTTCATAGACTTTTCTAGTGCTGAAGGCCTGAGTAGCAAATGAGGGATTTTGGGCTACAGAAGAAACTAGTATTTTTGTGAATTTGATGCTTTGCACATTGAGGGAACATTATTTTACTTCCTTTTTCATTGAATTGGTGATTTTAGCTTATGCAATCATGATGACTATAACAGAAAAACCCTTAATCTCAAATTTAATTAGGGTAGCTACATGAAACATTGTTATGTCATTCTATTCTATCTTTCATGCTAACTTCTTTTGAATGGCCTGAGATTTTAAGAAGCTTATTCATTTCTCCTTTTTCTTTTTCTTTTTTTTTTCCTTTTATGGATTATTCATTTGTCTCCAATTGTTAGAGTTATGCACAAAGCTGAGATCACATTAAATGTATCAGACAGCTTAGAAGGGGTGACCTGATGAGGCTTTTGCTATTATGTTGTCTTCTTCTTCTCCTCTTCTAGATTAACTCAGTTTTTAAACTTTTGGATGCTTAGGGAATATTGTACAAATAATTGAAGGTGCCATTAAGGTTTGTAGCACACCATTTTACCAATGTTTACTTGAGGACTATGAAGTAATTAGAGTGCTGCAATTCAACTTGTAACATGTTAATTGGGTGGCAAAATATTGCTTTGGTGCTTGAGGTAGACATTTCATTAATTTAAACCCAGGACCCTTAAGGAAAAAATTTTTGTTTTCAGTCATGCAAATAATTTGCTTGTGTAGGGGTGCAAACCTGTGGAACGCATGGACATTGTGGGAGGGTCTACATCAGCTAGCCCTTGCTCATCATACCAACCTAGTCCGTGTGCATCCTATAATCCAAGCCCTGCCTCGTCTTCTTTTCCAAGTCCTGTTTCATCCCGTTATGCTGCCAATGCTAATTGCAATGCTGATGCAAATTCCCTCATCCCCTGGCTCAAAAACCTCTCATCTGCCTCATCATCAACCTCGTCTAAGCATCCTCAGCATCTCTACATTCACACTGGCTCCATTAGTGCTCCAGTTACCCCTCCACTGAGTTCCCCAACTTCTCGTACTCCTCGCACCAGAAATGACTGGGATGACCCAGCTGCTGGCCCATCTTGGATGGGGCAGAACTATTCTTTCTTACCTTCATCTATGCCTTCATCTACCCCTCCCAGTCCTACCCGTCAGGTGCTGCCAGATTCAGGATGGTTTGCTCGTCTCCAGATTCCTCAAAGTGGACCATCATCACCCACATTTAGCCTGGTCTCACGAAACCCATTTGGCTTTAGAGAGGAGGCTTTGTCAGGTGCAGGGTCACGTATGTGGACTCCAGGGCAAAGCGGTACATGCTCTCCGGCAGTTCCTGCTGGCGTCGATCAAACGGCAGATGTTCCAATGACAGATAGCATTGCAGCTGAGTTTGCATTTGGAAGTAATGGAACAGGTTTGGTGAAACCTTGGGAAGGAGAGAGGATTCATGAAGAGTGTGTCTCTGATGATCTTGAGCTCACTCTTGGCAATTCTAAAACCAGGTGAATTGGATTTGGTCTATGGCTGCAGGGGATGTTGCATGGCTTCTGGCTCCTTTCTGCCTAGAGTCTTGTTTTTACTGATCTTTCTTTGCACAGGTAAAGTGGATTGATAAAAGAGGCTGAGAGTGGGTTCTTCATGGTTATTTTATTGTTCTTCCATCGCATTACACCTTCATGTTAATGACTTTATCTTGTGCATGCTTTGGTTGCAAGGCAGCTGAGTTTAGAAGTACAGTTAGTTGGAGCACCTGCTATTTCATTCTGTTTTTCTCTTTGCCTTTTCTTTTTCACTTATTGTTTCTGAAAATGACCATCAAAAATTAATTTATAAATTGGTCTTGGAGGATTTCATTTGTCCCCCTATTCGTGAACTTTTGGAAAACGTTTCATTTTAAAGAGGAGTTAAGTTGCGCTGTGATACTTGATGTGATGTTGGAAATGCTATGGAAACAGTATTTGTGTTTCCGCAAAATAAGTTGGTGGAGTTAATTTACTAATACATTATCTATTTTTCGGATATCAGTCTTGTGTCGCTCCATTATCGTTGCATTTCTGCATTGGTGTTTCGCGTTTTGTGCTATAATTATTAACCGGAAGAATCAAAGAGACCCAAAGTATCCAAAGAGTATGCTTATATCTTGATTGTCAGTTAGGCCGTGGAATCGAATAGCTGGAACCTTTTTTTTCACTTTTCCAAACCTAGAAAGAACTGCTTAATGTTTCACTCGACTCAACTAGTTAGTACGGTGAAATCGTAGGCCTTGAAACGTGTCATGCCCACTTGGCGTCGAGTGAATATAATTCTGAAGGGAAATAGACGATTAACTTTTAATTGCAGGGGTTGCGGATGGAATACGCTGACTCTTCTCTAGACCTCATAGCGTGAGAGTTGTGAGAGTCGTGTGTAATAGAATGTGTTAAGTTGAACCTAATCTTGGCTTGTGGTGCATTATTTGTCAGTTATGATTGCATTCTACGTTTTTCGGCGGTATAAAGTGGTTTGACTAAAATAATGCTGTTGGCCAGCGATAGCCAGAAAAGCATGATGGATGTCACCAATTAAGGCCGCATATTTCTTGTGCAATTAAAGCAAACTAGTCATTCTTTCTAGTGGGATATGATTAAAGTGATGATCTCCAAGGTTTTGTCATACTCGGCGTCTCTCAAAGACCAATCAGACGGTTAATCCTAATAAACGAGGATGAATGAGAGGGAGGGAGGAAATCAGATCCACCTTTGTACCTCGACCTTAAATTTTACGAACCCTGTCGATGATTACCAGCAAAAGCTGCTCAAGCAAAACATATGGAAACAAAGTGGTTTTCTTCTCTCTATTGCCTTTGAATAGATTGTGATGTTATGTACGAAGTGTAATATACAACACATACAAATCTTCCTAAGGATGTTCGTCTAAATATATGTGCATTATGTACAAATGAAACCATACTTCCAAGTTTATTTGAGAACGCACCAAATGTCTCTTATCTTCTTTGATCCCTTCCATCTCTGGAAGAAGCAGTAGGTGGCAGAAGTTCTCCGGGGGAACATGATGTACACGACTTCAGTATTCACCCAATTCAAATGGGTAGGCAATGATAAATTCGCAATGAAGGATTCTCGCATAAGTTGATTAATTTGTGCCATATGTACAAGGTTGACAGGCACATTCCATTTTCTTGGTTTTTCGGGCACTTATTTTTTAACCAATCACTTCTCCAACTTCTGATATATTTCTGCCAATGCACGATAAAGAATTGCAGCGGCAGGTAGTAAGGGCATTGAGCCAAAGAGCATATCTGCTGCAGTTACTGACTGGCTTCCGTAAAATCTGGAATTCTCCTTCCATCTCGTAGTTACAACACTTCCTTCTAGTGAGCATCCAACAAATGCCCCAGAACATTAAAAAATTATGATGTGATCGGCATGCTCTCACGAAGAATGACGCGATTGAAACCGAGGAAAGGGGAAACCAGGATTAGCTTAATAACCAGGGAAAAAATTCCTTTAAAGCATTTGAGGAAAATAAAAGAAACCATACAACAAATAGGTGGACAAGCAAATCTAGAAGCACATAAATATTTGTGCCCTTTCCTGAAATTTCATGGCTAGTTGACAGCCATAGAAATGTTATTATGATGGTCCAGGTCGCCTAAGGATTCTTGAGCTCTAGGCATAACGTTTGATGTCCTTTTGTACAATCTTTCAGGTTTGAGTTTCAATCTAACAAGTTCTGTTTTGGATCAATAAAATTTATCCATTCAAAAAAAAAAAAAAGAAGAAAAAGTTGACAGCAATAGAAACATCATAGTGTGACTTGAGTGGGAAAAAAAAAAAGAAAAACACTTGTTCAGGTAGCATCCTAATAAATTATAGCGGCAAAACAAAGTTAGCCATGAGAAAGAACATACCATTACTGCAGCTGTATGAATAATAAGCAGCATAACCACCATCACCTGCTCGTAGACAAGCTTCAGCTGCCTGCCCAATGGTGCCAACTACAGCACACTCATACCAGCACCCATTGAAACCTGTGCATTGCTACAAAATGTCCTTATAGCATCATTTGTCCTCAATATTATTATAAAATCTGTATATGGCCTGCAACCAATAGGCTTTTATAAAGAATGACAAGGAAGTTCTAGGTTGAACACCAAAGAACCAAAAAATAAAAAAGGAAAAACAGAAAAACTTGACACAAAACATATTCTCAGCAGTACATCTATGAGAATACCAAGCAACAGAATAAATTGTTCAGTCGGAAAACTGAAGTACATATATATGTTGAACTAGTTGCAAACAACATTTTGCCTAGTAATTGTTGTGAAGCAATGGGTAGAATCGGAAAATTAACACACACATAAATTTTATCACCAAAAGGATATTTTAAAGTGCATTTATAAATAAACCTATGCAGGTCATTAAAGAGAAAACTGATCGCCCACCTGAGCTCTCCATCCTACACCAAATGAAGATACAGCTAAGGGTGGAGACCATGACCCATCTTCTCCATGCACAATTACAAGTCCCGTTCCAACATTATAGGTAACCATAACCCCAACTTTAACAACTGTAATTATCGCAAGGCCTTTTGCTTGCTGTAGAATGGCAAGTGGAATTGACTTTACAGGCTTCAGAGAACCTACCTAACAATAAGAATGCATTGAATTAGAAGCCAAGGATGGAACAAGATATCATATGTCACATTTGGTTTCATATTTGTAGAGAATTTGTTAAACATCAGCTGGGACAGAAAACAGTAGCACGAGATTGTATGCCTTACTTTGTTATAACCATGAATAGTGTTTGCGGACTGGTAAATCTCATACTCCAAAGTTTGTTCCCATGGAAAATTAACCCAAGAGCTTAAAGTGCTGAGGTCCGTAAGGTCATGGGTTGGTAGCTGGGTCGCATTGCTTACTTGGTCCATCAAATATGGCTGGACAGATTCAAGCCGCACACAACATACATCACAGAATCATTGAGGATCTGCAACCCGAAACTTTACTGGCAATAAGCTCCTTCCTTTAGAGCATTCACCAAAGAATATTCCTCCACAAGGCCTGCAGTGATGCCTGGAGCACATAATTTGGTGAAATTGCATGCCACACAACATGCAAGCAGAGGCAGCACTGTCAGCCTAACCACTTTGGAGGGTCTGCTTCAAGAATTCCCCTTACATTACCAAAATTGGCCTCTGTAAGAGTTTAAGTCATCTCCTGCCAAGCTTGCTCTAAAAGTTGGGTTGACATCCATGAAAAGTTATATCTATGAACATCGCCCGAAGTAATAGCTCTCACTTTTCCACGAGCTGCAAGTAACAAGGTCAACTCCTTCTCCTCTCCAAAGAACTGGTACCATCCCATGTCACCTTCAGGGAATATAATCACCATTAGAGTGAAATCCTCTGGCCCACTCTTCATGGTCACTTTCCAACATAGGAGGAACAGAAACAGGTATCCGGACCCCAGTTTCTTCAGAAAGTGGCGAGTCATAGAAAAAGTGTTTCCCTTGCTTTTGCTGGGCAGCTCTCGTTACATTCTTCTCATCACTCCCCTCCCTAGATAATCGGGGTAAATCAGCATCACATTCCCCAGACGTTGTCATTCTTTGGCACCTAAGTCCAATAGCAGACTCAGAATGACAGTACTCGATGTGTTTTTCAGCTTCCACAACATCCTGTGATCAGGGTACAAGCAATGCAAAAGATCAACAAAACATGTGATGACAGAAATATCAACAGAGGACAAGACCCACTGAGTGTAAAAAAAAGAAAAAATTGTGGCATTTCTTTTCTAGCAATTTGATCCAACAGTCCCAACCCAATGGCTAACACAGCAATTCAACCAGCCTGCGCACAAACACCACCCTGTGCATAGAAAATTCACTCAGTTTTTGTTTTTGTTTTACTTGTTACAAAATATTGCCGGTAAAAATTATTAAAATTAATTTATCATTTAATAACATTAAAATATTATTAAATCATATAAATATATACCTATATATGTCTCCATATTTATATGTAAACATATATTAATGAAGTTAAGAAAAAATTTAAAATTATTTATATAGTAATTTTTTCATAAATTTGTAAATTAATGATATTCAAATTGAAAATTTTTGATTTGATTTTTTTAAAAAATAAGTCAAGTTAAGTGAGACTCAATTAAAACAAACAAAAAATGATATATAGTTTAAAATAATGTATTTTTTATATTTTATTTAAATGTAATAAGATCTAAAATATATTATAATTATGAAAATTTGATTATAGTTAAAATAAAGTTTAATAAATTGATTAATATAAATTTAATTATAATCAAATAAAAATTTTATTAATTTATAAAATTGTTTTAATTAATTTATCATAATTATAAAATTATCTAACAAAAAAAAATACAAAACAGCAAAAAGAAAAATAATTACTTTTGAATTTTTTGAAGAAAAAAAAATCTCAAATTCACTTTTTTTTTTTTGGAAAAACATTACTCTACAATTTCCTTAAAAAGGAAAAAAAGAAAAAAAAATACTCCAAATTTAATTTATTAAAAAATTTATGCCTTTAAAAATTTTAAAAAATAGTTTTTATTTTTTTCTTTCATCATAAGACACCCTAAACTCTCCTGGCCACCGTTCTTTCTTAAGATGGCAGTTTGAGCGACTCACGCATGATTTTCAGGCGAAGAGAAATTTTGAAAGTCCAGTGATCAGCCGAACTTGGCTTTGCTTGTTGCACTCCATCAAAAACTGCCAAGAAGACCATTGAACAATTCCAATAAATCTCTAATGAAGGTAGGCAACTAAGTTTTTTTTTTTTTTTTTTTTCAAATGTAAAACATGGTTTTTATTAATTGTGTTACAAGTGTACCCCTCGTTCGATAATTACATTCAAATGCAATTAGAATCATAGAGCTCACTTCTCTAACATAATTTGCAATTGCCTTGCTACCTTCAACAGCAAGTTGCATAACATTTTCCGAGGGTATCAATTAGCAACTTAAGCATCCATCTGTGTCAAAAGAACAATAAGAAAATGAATGGTCTTAACAATTGCACAATCAGGCAACAAATAAAACCTCTTTTTTTTTTTTTACCATTAGAAAAAAAAAAGTTGTTATTGAACGCGCAAAGAGAGACTCTCCAATACCATTAAATAGCTCCTTATCGACATTCCATTAATTCCACTGACTGAAGCTGTCTTAAATGACGTCATTTTGTGTATACTTTATGTTGTTTTTCAGTCAAAATTATAAAACTCATTTTAATCCATTATTTTTCCCATCAATATTCTTTAAAACCCTTAATTAAAATTCTAAAATTAGGAATCCTAACAATTATTTTATAGGGAATTTTTAATTAGGGATTTTAGCTCAATATTTTACCTAGGATTTTTAAGGAATTTTTATATGTAAAATATGAGTTTAAACTTAGTTTCACATTTTTGGATGAAAAAAAGAAAAAAAGCACAAAAACGACATCATTTTATCCTAGTGAAATCAACGAAATGTTCACAAAGGACCTTAATTACTAAATCAGATTACTGAATTTAGGTTTTTCATAAAGATGCATTAAGGAGTTAGAATGTGGCATTGTCGTATATATGTAGACTGTTACATGTGTTGTAAATTAATATTTTTCAACTACTTATAGTCTATCTAAATTTAAGATAAAATTTTAGTTAAAAATATTAATGACACAAGTCAGTAATTTGAAAATTGAACTAAAGTAAAATAGTTATAAAAATTAAAATCGAGTTAAATATTTTATTAGTTAGAAGTTTTGGTTTGATTTAGTTTTTCAAAATAGTTAATTAGTTAAAATGACATTTAAATAAAAAATTTTAAATGTCAAATTTAAATATAAAGATAATTTTGATGTATTTTTTTTAAAAAATAGAATAAAATAAATAAATCATTATTTAAAATATACTAATAATTTAGTGATATTTATTTAATAATTTAGTGATATTTATTTGATATATATAGAGTTATTAGTTTTAATTTTAAGTGTTTTATTATTAATATTATACATAATACTCTATTTTTGTCAATTGAATTTTTTCAAAACTAAAATTTGTATTCGAATTGACTAAATTAATTTATAATAATTTGATTAACCAAACTAGAGTTTGGTTACTAAAATTTTTATTTAATTTAGTTTGATTGGCTAACTTTTTTCTTTAATTTTTTGAACACCTTTATCGTTGATATAATTAATGATAGTTATAAAATAAAAACTAGTCAAACTACATCATAGAAGACTCTCTGTAAAATTTAATGTCAGCTTTATGCAATTAAATGGCCCCAGATTCTCTTCCATTTTAGTCTTCCTTTTTTGATATTTCCAATTTAATTACCCCCTAAGACTATTTACTATTTAAACTCCTCTATAGTAAGAGTTTAGAGCATGAAAAACAAACTTGACCAAAAAAGAGAGAGAGAGAGAGAGAGAGAGAAGGGTGTATTTTTCATTTGTTATTTTGCCATCATGACCAAAAAAAGGTTGAATCTTGCTTTGATTCAAAATGATACCGCTAGAAAGGTTTGTTTCAAAAAGAGAAAATCTAGCCTATTGAAGAAAGTTTATGAGCTCTCCACGCTCTGTGATGTTGAAGCCTTCATGATCATTTGCAGTCCTTATGAGTCAGAGCCAACGGTGTGGCCATCACACCAGGAGGTCCAAGAACGCCTGGACAAGTATAGAAACAGATTAGAAACCCTGCACACTAAGAATATAGTAAATCAGGAAGGCTACCTGAGATGGGGGATTAACAAAATGAAAGACCATTCCAAGAAGCAAGCAGCGTTGAACAAGATTATGGAGACTCAATACCTTATGTATCAAGTCAACCAAGGGAGTGATGAAATTGAGGGTCTAAAATTAACTGAGAAGTATACTGCCCTCAGGATCCTATTGGAAAAGATGAAAGCAGTAAGGATAAGAATGAATTATTTACAAGGAGCTCCACAACCTCTTCTTCCTTCAAAATCTGGCCTTCCCATCGAGGTGGGGACAAGCCAGCCTAGAGGAAATGCCATTGGAGCTGTGAACAATATTGCCAATAACTTGTTGGGAAGACAAGGGACGACAGATATGGTGAATAACAATTCTAATAAGAATGGAATGGGGCTTTCACGGATATCTATCACCAGCCATGACCCTGAAAGTGATGTACGACACCAAAACAATGATGGGGGAAGTTATGTTGTTAACCCTAGTAGTATTGTTGGTCCACAATTGTCTAAGCAAGCTTTAGTTAGAGACAATAGAGATGAGAATATTTATAAACCAATCTGGGACCCATATGGAAGTATAAGCGGGAATTCTATTGGGTTAGGGTTACCTAGCTATTGCAATGTTGCTGGAGGCTACAATGACTATTATACTATTGGATCATCCTGGTTTCCTCATAGCGGCAACCTTGGCGAAGGTAGCACTTCTGGAGCTAATATGGAGCAGCAGCTTGGATTCCTCAGAAATGAAAGAAATGTCGAGTAGCAATTTGATGCTACCCAACCTTAGACTGATTAGTCATCCATTAAATTGTATTAGCTAGTTTCTCAGTGTCTTAATTATTTGGCTAAATAAGAGAAACTCTTTAAATATGTCAGATTTAGGTAGCTATAATTTGGGGTGAAATGGAAAAGGAGATTTAGTTATTTTTCTCGTTGAATAATAAAGAGAAAAATAATCAGATCTTACATGATTTAGTTATTTACATTCTTATCACCCATCGTCGTGTCTCATCTCTGTCCAAAAAACTACAATATAAATAAAAAAAAAAATGTCATTATCATTAATTATCTAATACACATAATTTATATGAAATGTAATCATATTTTAAAAAATAATATCATTATAATTAATTACATTTTTTTTGTATATTAATAAATATATGAAATAAATACTTGTTAAAGTGCATTAATTTCATTTTAATCTCTATATTTGTAAGAATAATCAATGAAATTTTAAGAATCTTAGTGAGTTAGGTATACTACTTTCCACCTAACAAAATTCTTTGAGCAAAATAACATGACTTTCTAATTTTCGTTATGTTTGATATAGAATAAATTCAAACCAGTTAACCTTTTTACTTAAACCAATAAAATTATCATGTGCCAAACCAATTCATTTATCCATGCTTTTTGATTCATTTGGAGACTTATTGATTGTGAATTATGAGGAGGTAGAATTTCATATATTCAATTTAGTGTTTAAATTTTTAATTACTATAATTCATATTTCTATAAGTGCGGAAAGTTGAAAAACATTGGAAATTGTCTTTGTGAATGCAAGGCTAGAATACCAAAGAAAAAGAAAAAACCTAATAAAGAAATTGTATCCCGATGTTACTATCTTAATTTTTTATTAACTTCAACATTAAAAAAAGGAATACATATGGATAAATGATAATGGATCCAACTTGGAAAATTTGAACATGTTAGGAGTTCCTGAAATTACATTGGATTTTCCAATTAGCAATTGAAATACTTTTTGACAAATTATGGTCTGAGTTTTTGTTTCGTTTCTTTAATTAATGAATTCAACATTTTTTTTTTCTTTCTCCATGCAACTGGTTGGATCATATAAATATTTCTTTAACCTAACATAAATTATCAAAAAGATCTCAGAGACCCATCGAGGCACAAAAGTTGGGATCTTTCAGAAAATAAATTCTTATTTGAAGAGTGTATAATTGTATGGATTAGCTCATACTAACCTATTAATTTGGGAACCAATTCAGGATTTTCTTTAGGAGGCGTTGAGAAAGAATTAGTATGTAATCAATTCATGCCGATGTAGAGAAAAGGTTCTCGTTTGATTCAAATATCTATGAGATAAAAGAATGAAAAAGGAAAAAAAAAAATAAAATGAAGCTTTCACATCGTACTTTTGATAAAAAATCAGTCTGATCTATTTTGTACCCTTCTCTTAATAAGAAATGGACTAAAATCTAGATGATCAAACCGTATATATTTTATGTTAAATAACCAATTTAAGTGACACAATGCATGTTGTAGATCAATTATTATTCATTATTTACATATACATGTTTGCTATAACATGTTTTGTAAATCAATAATTTTTATCTACTTATTATTTGCCTAGATTTAAGATAAGGACTTCATTAAGGGTTTTAATGGTACATTGAGATATATAAAAAATTAACTTTAAATTTGTATAATTAAATTCTAAATATTTTATATTTTTAATTGAATTATATGTTTTTTAAATTTATTTCAAATTAACATTCTTTTTTGATAGAAAATAATTAAAATTTGTAGAATTATATATTAATTATGTAAAAATTATTAATAATTTGACCACTTTCTATTAAAAAAATTTGATTTAAAACAAATTCTAAAAGTGTAAGATTTAAATAAAATTACTAAAAATTAACAAATGTATAAAATTTAAGACTAATTTTTTTGTATATCTCACGGTATATTTAATCAAACCATACTTTGAAGAGTTGAACTAAACAAAAAAGAAAAAAAATTAGTTATTTTAGAAATTAAAATTGAATAAAATATTTGGTTAGCTAAAAAGTTTTTTGGTTCAAATTTTTAAATCATTTAATCAGTTAAAACTTAATTTTAATAAAAAATTTGAAAATTATAATTTAATTTTTTTAAAAAAATCATCTAATCAGTTGAAACTTAGTTTTGATAAAAAATTTAAAAATTATAATTTAAATATAAAAAAATAAATTTTTATATATATATTTTTTTAAATTATCATTACATATAAGTTAAATTAATAATTATTTAAAATGTAATAATAATTTAATAACGTTTATTTGGTATACATAGAATTATTAGTATAGTTGTAAGGGTTGATGTGCAACTATAGGATCAACTTTTTGCATTTTTGCAAATATAACATGATCTTTAAAAATTATCTATTTGGATCCCACAAAATTATTTGGTAACAAATGTAGCACGACGTTTGGACAGAAGCTGTTAGGACAGGTAGCGCGGTAAGTAGGCATAACAAAGAAGCTGACGTAAGCAAAAGAGATTTGCGTACTAGGATCCAACTTAGTGGATTGGTGGTTTGGCCAAATGGAAATTCATTATTATAAGGCTTAATCTCACATAATTATGTTTAAACGAAAATGATAAAAAGAAAAAATGAAATCAACGAAAGGAAGCTTGCACAAAACATTGCGTGAAACTTGGAATTGCCTTAAAACCCTAATTTTTCAGAGGGAAATGCACAGGTGCGAGAGAGCTTGAAAATTGAGCGTGTGAGATGGTGAAAAATTGAGAGAATTGGAGTAGTCTAAATACCTTTGGGAACACCAATCAAACTAAGAAGAGCTTCTACTAGCATGCTTGAAAGAATTCAAAAACTAAAATAAAGGTTGAACGTAAGGAAATAAGGGCTGCAGGAGCAATAATGAGGTTTTGCGTGTGCAATATTTCAATATGAGAAATCAAAACAAAAAAAAAAAAAAAATGGAGGAAGTAACTAACGGGCTAGAAGTAGAACAAGCTGAAAATTCATGATTCTTTAAATGGACGCCAAGATCGTTGGGGAAATGAAGGTGGGAAATTTTTAGGATTCTCACAAATGGCCTTCTCCCATGAAGCGGTTTTAATGGGTAGGGTTTGCATGGGACCTGATTCATCTTCCGTGGTGAGGAAGAAACCATCTGGTTCTCATGGCTCGACGTGTCAAAGACTGCGTTAAAAATTAATATAAGCATTGTCTGTGGTATGGATAGTTAGAGAAGGAGTAAGGATTTCAGGGTCAGATTTTTCAATGTTAGGCATAAAGATACGGAGAACACCAATCCCAAGTTCACCAAGTGATGTCTCTTTTCTCGACTTTTATGATTTTGTTATGTTAATTAGGGTTGCACGATGTTTTAGGCAGATTTTGAAAGTTCTTTTTTTAAAAAAAAAAAAATTTCCTGTTTTATTTCTAACTTTTTTTTGTTTATTTATTTAACTTTAAGTTTAGCTTTGCTAATTTCATTTTTTTTTCATTTTTTTCCTAACATAATTATGTGAATTTAGGCCTCATAAGAGTGAATGTCCATTTGACCCGAAGTACCAACCCGGCGAATTGGATCCTACCGTGCAAATCTCTCTTGTCCACATCAGTTGGTCGACTATGTTTTTGATGGAGAGATAAATTAGTTGCTCTTTCCAGATTTTCGTCTAATGAACCTGACATCGTGCTAAATTTGTCACAAAAAAAAAAAAATTTACGATATCCGAGTAAATTTTGAAAAGTTCTGCTGTCTTTTTGAAAATGAAAAATTGATGTTATATTTGTATATTACCCCAATTTTAGACATTATTAGAATAAAAAAATTTTAAAATATATATAGAATAACACTTTGTTTCGATTAATCATAGTTTTCCAAAATTAAAATTCGTAATTGACTTGAAAAAATCGGTTTATTTTGATTTAGTTAACTAGTTACCAAATTCGGCTTATTTAGCTCAATTTTGGTTTTATTATTTTTGATTTGGTTGGTCAATCAAACTTGTCTTCTTGTTTTTTTTTTTTAATAATACCCGTAGTCGTTGAATGATTGAGAATAATTACAAAATAGGAATTAGTCAAACTACACCAAATTACTTGATGAAAGATTGCAGCAATTTAATGTTCATTGTACAATCAAATGACTCCAGATTCTCTCCCTAAAGATGCTTCTTCTTCTTCTTCTTCCTCTTCTTCTTCTTCTTCTTCTTCTTTTCTTTTTATTTGCAATGGGGAAGAGAGAGAGCATAGTCTTCATTTTCAATCCTGCCATCATGACAAGAAAGGGTTTAAATCTTGCTTTGATTCCCAATAATGTTGCAAGAAAGTGGCCCGTCCCAAAAAGAGAAAATATGGCCTATTAAAGAGGATTTATGAGGTCTCCACGCTATATGAAGTTGAGGCTTTCATGATCATTTGTAGTTCTTATGACTCACAGCAAACGACATGGCCATGACACTAGGAGGTCCAAGAAAGTTTGGACAAGCACAAAAATAAGTCAGAAACTCAGCACACCAAGAAAATGGTAAATTATGAAGACTAACCGAAACAAAGGATTGACAGAATGAATGATCATTCCAAAAAGTACATAGACTTGAACAAGACTATGGAAACATAATAATTCGTGTATCAAGTCAAGCAAGGTAATTATGAAATCGAGGATATTGCTCTCATGATACTGTTTGATAAGATGAAAGCAATTAGGATAAGAATAGATCATTTAAAAAGAGTTTTGCGGCCTCTTCTTCCATCAAATTATGGTATTCCCGTCGGAGCTGATACGGAATAACAGCAGGGATTCTTTAGAAATGATGGCAATGTCGAGCAGCAATTTGAGACTATCAAGAAACTATCACATGTGCAAATGACAACACAACACATAGTTTGGCAGCTACTAAAAACTCGGTAGGTTTCATTGTGTAGGCAGGACCTATTAATTCGTTGATGTAGATTTGTGTGTTTATAATAGTTAACTTTTTAAAAACTTCAAAGCAACTATCACTAGTAATACTCTTCAAGTTTATAAGCGTACCACCGTTTGCCTTTGTTTTTTTTTCTTTTTTTTTGTCTTCCACGACATACATAAATTAAAAATTACAATATAATTATATTTAAAATGAGATATCATTGTCACTACCAATATAATTTTTATATAATACATACATTATATGAAATGTAATTATTTTTTATAAAAAAATATATCATTATAATTAGTTATATATTTCGTAAAATAAATTACTCAAAATAAACACTTGTTAGGGTACATTAACTTCATGTTAATCTCCATATTTCTAAGAATAATTAATGTAACTTTTACAATCTAAGTTAGCTAGGTACTACTTTTCACATTAAAAAATTCTTTAAGCAAAATAACTTGACTTTCCAATTTTCATCATGTTTGTTATAGAATAAATTTAGAAAAAAAAAAAAAGGATCAAACTTACATTCCTCATTTATTGTCTATGTAAATGGAAGACTTATAGATTGATCCTACTTTTTAGAGATTTCTTCTACCACACTCCATCGTCCCATTATTTGTTACTCCTAATTTTTAGAGATTTATCCCTACTTTATTTTTCTTTAATCCTCGCCCAACCGCATCCTTTAATTCTAGGAAAAAAAATTTCTATACCGGTCTTATAGGTTGGGTCTATTAAATTCCTTAGCCAGGCCTCCTTTTTTATCCTTAATGAAATCGATTTGAAATATAAAAAAAAAATGAGCCAATGGTGATTTATTTGTTTATTTATTTATCTTTGTAATCCCGTGATCTCGTTATATGGAGGTTTATTTAATGGAATCGTCGACTGAATTTCCAAAAAAAAAAAAAAAAAGTCATTTTAAGAGATTTGAGTTTCTTAACTGGCATTATTCCAATACCTACCCTTTCCCTTTATGGCTCTACGTATCATTTATCCTCTCTTCCACGATAAATATACCTCGATGCTCCCCTCTGTCTGCTTTAGTAGATGCACAAGGTAATTGTTTTGTTTTATGCTCACAAATTTCCCTCTTTTTATGGGTTAGTTAGCTAGTTAATTTTTTTATAGATACCGTTAAAATTTTGTAAATTTTTGTTAAATTTAAGTAAATTTTAATATAATATTATTTGATTTTAGTACAAGAGTATATATAGAGTTCTTTTTATTATACAGATATATCTTAATTATATTAAAAATATACATAAATTTATTTTAGTATAATTTAATAAATATATTCAATATAATATAATTTAGATTCATTATACAAATATTTTCTAATTATATTAAAAATATGTATAAATCTCCTTTCATTTGATTTGGTGAATATCTCATTAATTCCTTTTGATACTTTTCTCCTATTTTATTTATTCATTTTTGTATAAATAGGTATAGTTTTTAACCAAAATTATTCTCTTTCATAATTTTTGTTATAACTTTATTTTTTACATGGTATTAAAACTTTATCCAATTCTATTTATTATGTCATTCATTTTTTAGTATTATTATCAATTTCTAATCTTCTAAATCTATTTCTATTACCATTATCAATGTCTTTTTACTATCCGATTTAACCATTGTTGGACCAGTTCTTGATTAAGTCAAATTGATTCCTAAAACTTGTTTTGGTACATCTTATATCCAACTCTCTATATATTTTTTTAATCATTATTTGATATCATACTTATTGCTAATATGAAGTTTTCATACCTATAAGCACTATTATAGATTAGCCAAATTATATTTTTTGGTCTCGAGAGATATACAATTTTCTTATGGGGCATAAAATTTGCCACTATGTTAGTGGAGAAATTCCAAAACCAATGGTAGTAAAAGAAGAATCATCTAAAAAATTCACTAAATGGATTGATGAGTGGTAGAGCAATAATGACAAGATTATTATGTGATTTTGCAATACATGTATTCTAATTATCAAACTTTAGTTTGATTAACTTGACACAAGAAAAGAGAAATGAGATATGTTGGCTTTATGATACTTTACCTGTAATATTGCACATTAGTATTAATTACTCAATAATTTTTATTGTTTTAAACAACAACTGAGTCATCCATTAATGCCTTTCATTCTCAAATGCACCTTATATGGAACCAATTGGCACTTTTTGAATTTGCATGAGATTATCCTTCTTATGTTGTTAAGTTCTTATAATAGAGATAGAATGAAGATTATGTAGTTTTTTATGACTCTTAATGATGATCATGAACCTGTATGGGCCTTTTTACTTTATCAAAATACATTGTCATCATTGAAAAGTGTGGTTGTTGAATTACTTTTTGAGAAAACTCATCTGGCCACTATGAGGGCTCATTACCTTCCATCACTTATTGATACTGTCTTATTCACCTCTTCTCCTCTTATGCAACACAAGATAAATTATTGATACTATCACAAATAAGGTCATCATATCTCATAATGTTACAAATTACAGGCCAAGCAACAATTTAGCCCAAACCAATAGCAATCTATACCGTTTGGTCTTAATTAGCAAACCCATTCCATGATAAGTTTCATAGGTTATTGCTACCATTGTTGACATTAAGAGTCCATCTACTGACCTTGAGGTTCTCCTAAACCAAATTAACTTTGACACCCTCAAACAAATCCTAATTAAATTTGATACTTCCTTTTCTTCCTTATCAATTGTTTTAGGTAAATTTAAATCTTAATTCTTTGATTCTAGACATTGTAATCATATGACCTTTGATCACACACTTTTTCAGTAAAAACATATGACTCCCTATGTTTTAATTATTCATATTACTGATAATTTTCAAATACATGTTAGTCACATTAGTCATATTTTTACTTCTAACTTAACTATATTTAATACCTTTTTAATTCTTAATCTTAACTAAAATCTTATCTCTATGGGTCAATTATATGATCTTGGTCTTGACTCACACTTTTTTTCTATTGGTTGTCATGTATAAGATCTATAAATAGGTCAAATACTTAGGACCGAGTGTAAAGTTGGATGTTTATTTGAACTTGTCTATTTAAAACATCCAAATCGATCACCTACTCATTGTGTTATGTTAGTTTCATCTATCCTTTGGCATTCTTATCTTAGCCATGTGTTTCACTCTAAATTGAGCCCTTTAATTTCTAGTAGTCTTTTAAATTTTGTTAAGATGTTGAGATTGATTGTATTTTAGTTAACTTGCCAAATATCATGATTTACCTTTTAATAAAACTGATTCTATTTCCTTTACACCTTTTGAATTGATTTATTTTGACATTTAAGGACCTTCTCCTATTGACACTATAGGTGGATTATGATACTTTGTGATATTTATGGATGATTACTTATGATATACATGTCTTTATCTTATGAATAATCATTTTAAGTTTTTTGATATTTATTCTCAATTTATTACTATGATCAAAACTTAGTTTTTTTAAATGATAAAATTTTTCTGTAATGATAATGCTATGGAATAAAAAGATTCAAAATTTTTGTAGTTTCTTTCCTAGACTAATACTATTCTTAAACACTTATGTCCTTATACCTCACAATAAAATAGGTAGGCTAAGTGAAAATATTGACACATTTTATATATAATTTGAGCCCTTCTTATTTCTATCTCTTATCCTAAGCATTTTTGGGGAAAAGCTACTTTTACTATAGTATACAACATCAATCATATTCCATCCTATGTCATAAAAAATATATCTCTTTTGTTCTTTTGCATCCTTATGAATGAACCAAGTTGGACTCATATGTGTGCTTATATTGCTTTCTTGGATATGGAATTAAAGACAAAGGCTATTGGTGTTGGGATCTTATATATAAACTTCTTTAAGTTTCTCATCATGTCATTTTTAGGAATATAAGATGTTTTCTTCCCTTTCCTCCTTTCAATTAAACACTTCCTTACAATCTTTCTTCACTAATCTTTTTGTTGAATTAATGTTAAACATTGTGAATTTTGAAGTTTCATTATACTCTCCTTCCATGAGTCCTTTTCTTTCTACCTTGGATACAAGTTAAGTAAGAGCACCACCGATTAGTCTTGAAGTATTTTCCATATTCGTGGATCCAATGTCTTTTTTCAAGTCTTACTCCTCTCCAAGCCTCCACTTGTATGTCATTCTTCTCAAATAAATAAACTATGTAAGCCTTATCAAAAACTCACACTTGAAATTTGGTTAAGTTACTTCTTAGTAAATCTGTCATTAGGTGCAAGTGTTTTTAAAAGATTAAATTAGATGGATCTAATAAACGGTACAAAACTCAATTAGTAGACAAAGGCTTTACTTAAAAGTATAAGATTGACTATGAGGAGACTTATGCTCTTGTGACTTAGATCACTTCAGTCAGGAGTTTATTATTAGTTGCTGTAATCTGGCATTATAAGTGACTTCATATGGATGTTAAGAATACATTTCTTAATGGTGATCTCACCAAAGAGGTCTACATACCCCCTCTACTTAGATATGACCATCCACCCAATAAAATCTGTCATCTTCATCAAATACTCTATGATCTTAAACAAGTACCTTAAGCAGAGTTTGCTAAAATCAGTATCACTGTACACTAGCTTGTTTTTTCTTTGAGTCCTTATGATATTGCTTTATTTGTTCGCAAAAGTGTTAAAGGAATTATTTTAATTTTACTTTAGGTTAATGATATGATTATTAAATGAGATGATTTATAGGATATTAATGAGTTGAAAAAGTATCTCAGTTAATAGTTTTAGATGAAAGATCTTGACTTACTTAATTATTATCTAGAAATAAAAGTTTTTTTTTATGTTATTAGATACTATTTGTCTCAAGTCAAATATATATCAGATTTACTCATTTGAGCAGGGATTAATGATAAAAAATTTTTTTCTACTCCTCTTAAGTACGATGTCAAATTTTCTTCCATTGATGACACACCATTAAAGGATCCAATTCTTTATCGACAACTAGTTAGGAGTTTAATATATCTTATTGTTACTTAACTAGACATTGTATAGGTCAATCAATTCATGATCGTACCTCGGTCTACTCACTTTGTTGTTGTTTTCTGTATTTTTTGCTATCTCAAGGGAACTATATTTCATAGATTTCATTTCTCTACTTAATCATCACTTAAGTTATAGGCCTATTTGAATATTGATTGAACAAGAGATCCTACAAACAGATGTTTTATAATAAGATATTGTTTGTTTTTGGGGACTTTACTCATTTCTTGGCATAACAAGAAAGAAATAGTTACTGCTTGGTTTAATATTGAAGTTGAATATCAGGTTTTGGCAAACATTGCATTTGAATTCTTATGACTTTAATGGCTCCTACAAGACATGGGTATTACACATTTTTCTACTACACCTATTAATTGTGACAATCATGTGTCATTTAGATTACTCATAATGATGTCTTTCATGAGCAAACCAAGTACATTGAGAATGATTGTCATTTTGTTTATTAACACATTATGTAAAATATTATTTATTTGATTTTTGTTATTTCTACTAATTAGACTGCTAATATTTTTCACAAAAACTCATTCATTTGAGTAGCTCTCTGATTTGATTTCCAAACTCAAATTGACTACATTGTCATCTTGAGATTGAGAGGGAATGTTAGAATCTTGTAAATTTCTATTAGAATCATGTAGATTTTAGTATAATATTATTTGATTCTAGTATACTGCCTTGTATAAAGTCTCTGTTCATTATATAAATATATTCTAATAATATAAAAAATATGCATGAATCTTTCTTGACATGATTTGGTGAATATATTTAGTACAATATAATTTGTTTCTAATATATTATTGTGTATAGAGTTTAAATTCATTATACATATATTTCTTAATTATATCAGTTATAATTCTATCTGATAGTCTTTTCCTATTTTGTATATTCTTATATAAATAAATGTAGTCTTTTATAGTTTAATACATATAAAAATTATTCTCTCATTCTTACTCTCTTATTGCTATTATCATAGCTTTTTTTTTTTTACAAATACAAAAAAAAAAGGTGCTTGTTTTAGTGTATTTTTAAGTTTGGAAGAATAATTCTTTTTTTTTTTTTACTAGCTTATGGTTATTGCTATTAATGGGAAACTTTTTGTTGGTGGTCTTTCCCAAGATACTAATTAAGGTATGCTAAGTTCCTAATTTCTTGATTGAAACTATTTTTCTTGCCTTTTCTATGAAAATAAATGTAGGATCAATAATTCTTTGAAACTTTTTGGTATTTGGTATATTTCCTTTCATTCATGATATAAGGTTGATTAATTTAAATTAATTTATCATTTTATATTCTCTTTTTCACTTAATGACCTAAATTGAAATAACTTGTGCATTGCACTAGCTAAAAAAAAAAAAAACTAGTATAGGCATATAATAATTAAGTGAGAGAAAAACTCTCTATACTTTAAATCATAGAGACAAATATGTTAATTTGGCAAAATATTTAATTTTAAAATGCTTATTTATTTTCTTTGTTATTATTTTCTTCTTCAAATAGCCATTAGCATATTTTAAATTGAAATTTAAACAATCTTAACATAAATAGGATAAATCAAAATCAATTAATCATATATAACTAACAACATGCAAGTACTCAATCATTAATAGGTTGGCACATTCAATTATTCAATCATAAATAAACAAATAAACCATTCAATCAATCATAAAGAATACATCAAATTATACTATATTAGGCATATTATTCTAACACAACTATTTTTTTCCTAGCAAGTGATTGATTTATATAGTAAGCTTGTTTATTGTCTCTTTACTTGCAATTTAGTTCTCAAATAGGGAATTGGTGGTAGCTAATATAAAGACATGTCATTGTAGTAGTTCTCTTTTTAATACATGTTGGAAGGATTACAAAAGAATGTTAAAGTTGAGAAAATAAACTTTAAAGATTCCTATTATTTTGATGAAAATGTTTCAAAAAATATTAAGTTTTTCTAAAATTATACATATGAATAAAATATTTTATCATTCTTCTAGAAACCATTTGTCACCTTTATAATTGGTTATGTAGGTATATTTTTATAAGGTATTTTAAAACCATTTATTTAGGGCGTTTTAATTCTATTTGATTGACAATACTTAAAATTTTTCAAATGTTTGTGGATAAGGGGGACTAGTTTTGTTTTCACTGTTGGCATTTTTATCAAAGTTATTCTTAGTGTATCAAACTAACACACCATAAGGTCTTTAAAAAAATCAAATTTACATAACTTTACCTTTGTTTTTTTTTTTTCCATAAAGAACCTAATTTTTTTGAAATTTTTATCATTTAAAATACAAAATTTTGCTTGAAAAGAAAAAGCAATTAATGTAAGCCATAATGATATTAGTAACGATGTACTTAGGCATGATCATTCTTGTTACTGAGTAGATTTAAATAATGAACAACCTTGTGAAATATACTAAAGATTGATATATACCAAATTTTCAAGACATAGATGTATCCAATCACAAGAAATAATCAAACTACCACAGATCTCTAAAATCAATAGTAAACAAGTCCCCGGTTCCAACACTCAATCACTACAGAGAGAGAGAGAGAGAGAGAGAGAGAGAGAGAGAGAGAGTAAGCCAAGGTTTGTGAACTGATTGAAGAGAGATCAAATATTAGGGAGATCAAATATTAGGGTTTTACAAGAATAAGTAAAGATAAGAACATTAACAAACATGCATGTGTGTATTTACACATATTTATAAATGTGTAATGTGAGTGTGTATATATATATAGTGGGAATATAAGTCTGTGTGTGTATTGAGATGCTTTTTGACGTGGGTGGTGGTGTTATTCTCAGGCCCCCTTATATGTAGGAGGTTTTTATTCATTTGATTAAGAATAAAAAAAAAAATTGTTTCTTTCAATCCAAATTTGATCCAAACACACCACAACACGTATATATGACTATATTCTTGGATTTCCCTAAGAAGAAGCTTCTTGATATAATTGTTATCTAATCTAATAATAATTAATTGTTATCTAATCTAATAATAATTGGGTGTCAAAGACTTTTCTTCTTATATCCCAAATTTTGAAAATTTTTGATATACAAAATATTTATGCAGGATTTTGATACAAAAATGCATGCATATAATTTTAGGAATTTTGCAAGCATATATCATATTTTTATTTTATAAATGTCATTATAAGGATTATTATGGCCATTTAAGAGTAATTACAATATTTTACATCATTGTGATATTAGTAATTTGTAAAGAAATTATATAAAGATATAGTCATTACACTATAAATGATATATAAGAGTTGCAATTAATTTTTTAAAATAAATCATTTGGTCCCACAAAAAAGATATATATTTTCATAAATTAATTGAAATAAAATGTTGAATTAGATATTAAAACTAAAGTTTCTTATGCTTACAAGTATGAAAATTTTATATTTTAATATTTGGTTCATTAGTTTTATTATAGAGTATATATAAATTCAATGTGCATAACGACCTCTATCTACAAGAAGGTTTGAATTTATATTTTATGATAGTTTATTATTCTCATAACATTAAAAAATATATAAAATTTTAGTTAATGCAACTGTTCCTACTATTTATTATAATGATCCTACTCACATTCTAATGTTGTCTACTAACAATTTTGTGAATGGAAAAGAAAAAGTCCTTTTGACTTGACTTTAAAGTATATGGATATTGATTTGGCATAAGCTTGATGATCCAATTACATAAACTTCATGATCATTAAGTCCCATATCAGTAAAAGTATTAAGACTTTATTGTTGATAAAGATAAAGCCAGGAATTTCATAAAAACTATTGAGGAATAATTTCTAAAATTTGATAAGATATTAGCTAGCACTCTAATGAAAAAACTTTTAAAAAAGAACTTTGATAGTTCTAAAGGTGTGCGTGAGCACATTATAAAAATAAGCGACATTATTACTTAACTTAAGTATCTAAAAGTTGACATATCTAATGCCTTTTTAGTACACTTTATCTTGAATTCTCTTCTTTCTATGTAGACACATTTTAAGATATCATATAACATATATAAGGAAATTTGGTCAATTAATGAACTTTTAATCATGTGTGTTCAAGTGGAGGAAAGAATGAAGTACGAGAATCTAGAAGGTACTCATTTTGTTACCAAAGAGAAGGCAAAAGGAAAATAGAGTGAGAGTGCTTCATTTTGGAAGAAGCAAATATGCTGATGAAGAAAATTGACAATAAAAATAAAGGTTTCTTTTGTAGGAAACAAGGACATATGAAGAAGGTTTGGCTTGGCTGAAAAAGAAAGATATTCGTATATCTCTTGTGTGTCATCGATTTGTTTTTTTTTTTAATACTTTAAATAATACATAATGGATTGATTTTTGTATTACAATCCATATTGCCAATATTGTGCAAGGTCATTTAAAGTCCAGGAAGCCGAAGGGAAATGAGGAAGATTTTGATTCGAGAAATTCAATGCATTCTTATGTTAAGTTTATGGGGATTGATTGTTTAATTTTAAAATCTAGATTTGTTTTAGACCATCAAAATACTTTTATATTCCATCATTTTTTTTTAGAAATTTAGTTTCTATTTCTAAATTAGCTTGTTTTGGTTATTAGTTTGTTTTTTTAGGTAGACAATTTTAGTATTTTACAAAATGAAACTGTTGTTGGTTTTGAATATCTGGTTAATGGTTTATACAAACTCAATTTAGACTTTACTTAATAATGCAATACTGCATTGCATAATAATATTGGTATAAAGAGATGTACTAAAAATTAAACTAATAGCCACATAATAACTTTATCGATTTTGGTATTAGTGTGGATTACATAAAGGAAAGTAAACCAATAAGAATACTAAAGGTGTTAAGAGAAGTTCATAAATTCTTAACATTGTGTACACAGACATTTGTGGACCATTTTTTACTTCCTATCTCAATGGTCAAAAATATTTTATCTTATTTATTTATGACTATATAAGATTTATGTATCTTTACTTACTATTTGATAAAGTTCAAGCATTTGATACTTTCAAAACATATAAGGCTGAAGTAGAGAAATAAAAGGAAAAAAATATCAAAATTGTAAGATCTAATAGGTTAGAGAGTATTATGAGAGGTACATATAGAGGGGACAAATGAAAGGTCCTTTTGTTAAGTTTCTTAGAGCGAAAGGTATTATTGCATAATATACCACTTTAGGTATACCTCAACAGAATGGTGTAATTGAAAGAAGAAACTGCACATCTATAGAATGTTAAGAAGTATAATCAGTAATTTTAATCTTCTATTAAGTTTATGGAGTGAAATTTTAAAAACTATAGTGTATATTTCAAATAAAGCTCTACAAAAGGTTGTTCTTAAAACACCATTTGAATTATGAAATAGGTGGAAACAAGTCTATAACATATCCATGTGTGGGGTTGTTTTAATGAAGTGAGGATTTACAATCCTTAGTTAAAGAAATTAGATCTAAGGACAACTAATGAGAGTAAATTTCCTTGAAATATGCAATTTAAGGAAAGTAAGGATATTACTAAACTTCCCATAAATTCTAAAGGCTTAATCATTGTTCAAGAAAATTTGTATGATAATGTTGAAGAATAACAAATTGATGATTAAGTGTCCAATGCAGCAAAAGCAAATATGGAACCTATAGTACCTAAATCACATAATGAAAATCTCCAAAATAAAGGGCTTAGGAGATCCTCAAGATTAAAGAAACCTATAATTCCTAAATCACGTAATATGTTCGTTGGCCCTTCCCCTTTATGGGTTTGATTTTCTTGAGTTATTTCAGTCATTGTGGTCAATGAGGAAGAAAGAAATTAATGAATGTTCTATTGGGAAAATGTACAATAATACACCAACCGAGATGAAAGCCAAAGGCGAGTCTCATAAGTGGACGTATTGAATTGAAATAAGATTTTAGATTAACATCTTGATACACTGATTGTTTTCACAAGCCATGGAAAGTGAAAAGTCTGAAGTGTGGTATCATGGCATAAAGGAAGAGATGAAACCCATGACTAATAATCAAGTTTATGATCTTGTTGAATTACTAAAAGGAACTATAACTATTGGTTGTAAATTAGTTTATAAAACCAACAAAAACTTTTATGGCAATGTTAAGAGATACAAGGCTAGACTAGTGGTTAAAGGTTTCATTTAGAAGGAAGACATTGACTACCATGAAACCCTTTTGTCCAATTTAAAAAAAGGATTCATTTAGAGTTATTATAGTTTTAATAGCTCATTTTGATTTAAAACTACATCAAATGACTGTGAAAATTACTTGTTTGAATGAAGATCTTAAGGAAGAGGTATACATGAGTTAGCCTAAAGGTTTTACTATCGATAAAGAGAGTCACTTAGTATGTAAGTTTAAGAAATCCATATATAGGCTTAAGTAAGCTTTCCAACAATAGTATATAAAATTCTATAATATCATAGTTTCATATAGCTTTACAAAAAATATTATAGATTAATGTATATACCTTAAAGTGAGTGGGAGTAAGTAAATTATTTTAATTTTTTATGTGGATAATATTCTACTTGCATGTAATGATTTGGGATTACTACATAAGATAAAGGAATTTCTCTCTTGATATTTTGAAATGAAAATATGGATGAAGTTTTTTTATGTCATTGGCATAGAAATTTATAAAGATTAATCTTAATAGATTTTAAAATTATCTTATAAGGCCTATATTGAAAAGTTTTTAAAGAGATTTAAGATGAAAAGTTGTTCTTTCGTTATAGCACCTATAGTCAAAACATATAAATTCAATCTTGCATAATGTCTACATAATGACTTGGAATAAGATGAAATGAAGCATATACTATATGCATTAGTAGTCTTATGAATGCATAAGTATGCATTAGACCTAAAATTACATTTGCAGTAGGAATGTTAGGAAGGTACCAAAATAATCTTGGATAAGAACATTAGAAAATTGTTAGAAAGTTATGAGGTATCTATAAGGAACCAAGAACTATAAGCTTATATACAAACACATAAACCTTTTAGGGGTAGTCAAGTACTCAAATGTTGATTTTGCTAGTTGTGTAAATAGCAGAAAATCTACGACTTGATATATTTTTATACTTATTGAAGGTGTTATATCCTAAAAAATATCAAGTAGACTGTTATTGTTTTTTCCACTATAAAAACAAAATTTATTGGATGCCATAAGACAAAAATACAAGTTTTATAGTTAAGGAATATTATCACAAGACTACATATTATTAATTCTATTTTTAAATCTCTAAAGATATACTATGATAATTTAATTCCAATGTTCTTCTTAGAGAACAATAAAAATGGTAGCCAAAAAAAGAATATTGATATAAAGTATTTAGTTATCAAAGATCATGTTAAAGAGTAAGTAATTGTAATAGAGTATATCAATACTAAGCTTATAGTTGTTGATTCTATGACTAAAGGATTGCCGATTAAGTCATATAAGAATCATGTTGAGTATATGAGACTTGTAAATTATACTTACATTTTATTTTAGACTATGTTCTTTAATGTTTTGACATCTCGGAGACCTTTTGGTCATTTGCAAATAAAATTTTATTTTGTACACATAAAGATCATTTGCATAAAATTTTGTTGGGATCTCAAAGGATTGAAACCTAAAGTTTTTCCATTTGTTAAAGTCTTACCTCAAAAAAATGCTTAATTAGAAATTTACTAGAGATATATGGAAGAAAATGTTTCTAAGAGTATTACATAATTACCACGATCCATGTATAGAAAATTCTAATCAAACAAACTATAGTTTCATACTAGCTTGTATGGATAGTATAAGTAATGACTATTATTAAAAGTATCACCTATTTAGGATCATGTGCGTCAAATGAGAGAATGTGGAAATTATCATAGAAGTGACCCACACAATTAGAGATAAATAATAAATAACTTATTTCTTAAGGTAACAATTAAAAAGTTAAATACTCACTTATTATACCCCTTAAATTTAGTTAATTTGAATTTAAACTAATCATAGTTTTAAATTTATCTTGACGGGAGAAAATTAGATAGAAATTAACAACTAACATGATCCCTAACTTATAAAAGAAAAGTCCGTGAACTATTAATGTATACTTTTCAAAAATATTAGGTTATAAGGTAGAAGGTTTAATTAGTACTATAAAATTTTTATCTTTGTAATTATAAGTCAAATATTTATTGATTAATATGATTCAAAGTACATCTTTTACTCAATTTAATTCCCACTCCTGTTAATTTATATTTTTATAGATTACTTCAAAGGTAGCCGAGACAAGCTTTTATGGTGTAAAGGTTGTGCACTCCATTGTTTTAAGGCATCCATTTGTTGTTTCATAGTTCTTACATTATGAGATAAATGAAAATTTCGCTTATAGGGAAAAAAAAAAACAAAAGGTACTTACTCATTTGAATAATTTAGATTTTTTCTGTCTATTAAGATGCTGTGAGTTACATAATAAGAATAGTTTTCTTAATTCCTATAAATCACGTACCTTTGATCAAGATTAAAACTCAGAACCTTTACAAAAAGTGTAAATACTTAATCACAGGCTGTTCCCTGAGAGACCGTTCAATTTATTTATACATGACATCATATTGCTTAAGAACCAAGCTGTTAATTTGTTTGTTCGTTAGTTGACTTCCATAAGCATGAAGTCCAGTGCTGGGTTGGGCGGTCCTCGGAAAAATTGCCCAGGCATTTTAACTACTCCAATCACCCACACGAACGAACGCAAGTAGGGCACTCTTGGAGAATTGGATCCTCCAACCATCATTTTGTTTGCTTTTAGCCCCTCTCGCTGGCTACGCCTATATCCTTTAGCAACAACGTGCGCAATATTAGTAAAACTTTTCAAATGATTCACACAGATATATATATATATATATGTATGTATGTATATGTGTGTATGTATGTATGTATGTATGAGAGAGAAAGAAAAAAACTGCATAATAGAGAAACTCATTGGTGGGTGCAGTTGCCCCTTGAGTGACCCTTGTAAGGGGGTGCTTGGGCAAAAGCAATTTCCGACGTGAAAGAAAGAATCAACAGCAAGGGAATAATGAAAACAAGCAGAGACACCTTGCAGTTCATTTTCACTATTACCACTAATATAAGAGTAACAACCTTTGGTTATATTGGTTGCCTACTTTGGAATACCCTCGGTTATGGTACTGCGTAGGTACATATGTAGGACCTTGCCATGGAGTGGAAAGATTATTCAATATCTTATGAACGGGACGCGAGTAAACTAGGACATAATAAAAAATGACTCTTCTAAAATGTGGTCCTTCGTGAGGAAGTTGCGGAGATGGAGTCCCGAACTTTATATATATATATTAAAAAAAAGTCAAATGATTCATGAATCTTTCGCCGGGGGGGGGGGAAGGTATATATTCTGTGAATTATATGAAGCACGAGGCTTGACGTTTGTGCAGCGTTAGGAACTAATTTCTCATACAATTTCTTAATTTATAGTCTTTGGTGTTGTCAGACCAAGAACATTGACTTCATAAAAGGCCTTTTGATAGTTAAGTGTTCATTTTATTTGCACCCACTTATCATCACTGTACTACATTTTATTTTAGTCTAACACGTATAAAGATTATGTGTTGAGAAATATAAAATTTTACATCATAAAAAAATAAAAGTCTTATATGATTTATAATATCTATAAAGTTATCAATTTATAAACTTTAGCTTTTAAATAGATGCTTGATTTGAGACAATCGAGCAACTATTGCTAGCAAGTTCATTTTTCTTAGCCTGTGGGCCAATTCCTCTTTAATTTAAAGGCTAAAACCGAATGAACAATCCTTTTCATTCTGGCAAACTTTCTCGAGCAAAACAATACGTTTCAAAGTTTGTCCTCCACGGCAAAAGTCATTCGACGCGCTCATAGGCCCTATATTTCTCGTGACGTACCGAGAAGAAAAAGAATCAGAGACGCAAAGAGAGAAATTAATTAATTAACAGATGTAGTCACTTGGTGGCCCAGTAAATTGTGCAGTGCCTGATGGGGCAAAAGCTACCTCCAATGAGGACATCAAGAAACCATGCAGACAAGTAGCATGCAAGTCCTTGTGTTTCATTTTCACTGCTAGGGTGAGTCAGCCTTGCTTGAATCTACCTTTTGAGTATGATTACCGATATATATACAGAAGATATACATATAATATTTGTAAGATTTCTAATTTTGTTAATGTTATGGGTCTCGGCCCGTTCTGCCATCAACTAGTGCCAATATCCATCATAATAGGATAGGACTTATGCAAGCATAGAGTCCTGACTGAGAATCAAATTAACATACAGTCGGTCATTCTTTTAGATGGATGCAATTACTACTTTATTGGATACTTTTACCCCGCTCGAGATGACAATAGAGAATTGGCCAAATTAGATTTCAAAGATACATATACATAAACATAATATGTATTTTGTAATATCTCTTTTTTTTTAAATTTTTTACTTAATGTCTCCGCTTCAATACAGCCAAAAACACACAACCTTTAAGAATATCGTGGATGAACTCTTCGGTGAAGAAAACGCAGCAGATGCCAATCCCGAAAACGCTACTGTGCAACACCTCATAAAGCAACGATTTTGGCGGTGGTTTTCCTGCTCTTTGACCAATGAGCACATGTACTCCTTTCTATTTGCAAATATGGCATCGGCCCAGTACCCATTACCAAAACAGATCTTTCTCATCCCTTTCTTGCATTTGTTTTTATTAATCGTCAATTAAAAATTTTAAAAATTGTGAAAGCTTAGACGCTTTCCATTATATAGAGTATCCTAATATTAGTTATCCCCGATGCAACTGAGAAAAATTAGAAGTTTCAAGTTTCAACTTCTTTTGCTGTTTCTGTTTTATTTATTTATTTAATGGAAGCTTTATTTTTCTTTTGTCAAAAAAAAAAAAAGAAAAACAAAGAAAAGTAAGGGTGGTACCCTAAAGTCTTATTAAGAAGGATTGCAATGGCCGCACTAAACAGTGGTTTAAGACACCACACTATATTCACGGAGCATTATTTAACGCTTTTCTTCGGTACATAGTTCGCTCAACATTATTTACCATTGGAAAATGGAAATAATTGTCACAAACTCTTCACAAAAAGAACACGAAAATTGAATTACGTATTTTATCCTCATTTTACATTTTATCGGCAACATCCATCTGGTCCTCCTTACCATGTTCGGTACTTACAGTCTGTTATCTGCTATTTGCTTTTATTTACTTTCTGCTAGATTCACCTACTTGTCTATTCAAACAGCCCTTTAATTGTCATCACTTTATTGTAAGAACACAAACAAAATAATATATGATTCATCACAATGGGTAAGAGTTAAAAAAATAAAATTATATATATATATATATATATATATATATATAGATATACCATTCACTGGAAACATGTAAATTATTTGTCATGTAGAGAAAAAAAAGAATTGGGTCAGAAGTTCTACCAACATGCTAATAGACAATCAGTCATTAGTTGAAATGTAGAAAGTTTTCAAATTCAAGCTCTCGGCAATTATCTTCTTTTTCGCCTTTTTTAAGATATACACGTTTTCATACAGTAAATTTTACCATACGCGTTTTCTTGCAATGCTTTCTGATTTTTTATTGGGCGAAAAAGTCAAGAACTCGGAAAAGAAGAATGTGGTCAATTTATGCGTTAATATTGAAGGCCTAATCCAAGAATTATAGTCGGCGGGGACAAGTTTACTTGCAGTTCATAAAATAAAATTAAAAATTTATATAAAAAAATTCTTATTATTTCTTACATAAAATGTTTATCGTTGGGTAAGTATGAAAACATTAAATAAATACTGCATAATTCAGTATGGAAAAATTTATATATATATATATAGTACTGGTGACTATTATAAGGGATTCTTTGGTTTACTAGTATCAGGGATCATCAATATTTTTCTTACAATTTTAGAAAAAAAGTGTAATTTTTAGAATTGTATCACGTGACCTTTCAATTGTGAAAAAATACTTTTATTGTTGTGCTAAATACATCCTTTCAAAATTTACATATTGATTAAAATTATGCATTTTATAAAATAATGCAAAAAATTTTATCTTGCTACTAAACGAGCATTTAAATTTTATTTAAATTATGAATACAACACTTCATTTATTTTTAAAAAAAATGATAAAAACAAGTTTATATACACATATACATATATATAATTTTAATTATATTTAGTCATTACAATTATTAGATATTCATTCAAATCTAATAAATGTAATAAATTAAGTTGCAGGAGAGTTTATGAAAAAACCAACAACTCCAACAATTCATACTACTTGAAATCTTTTGGCTAGTCAATAAACGATTTCAAATTCTGAGTAGGGGCAATGAAAAATTCTGAGTGGAGACAACGATTTTAACACTAATTAAATTACATGTAACATTATTGTTTGAGTGAGGAAATTTGCCCTTTGGCCGCAATGCGCATGCACCATTGCCCGGTTACATTTAAGTCTCCGAGAACATGGAGATGGGGAATCGACATGTGCAAGGTAGTATCTTTGGAAAAACTCGGGCTGCTAAATGTGGTATGTTAGAGGATATGTTCTACTTTGCTGGATTGGTTCTGATAAAAAAATACAAATTTATTCTCATGTATTCATTATTACAAAGACGTTGCGCGATGACGACTGGGATACAATACATAGCATCATAATGTATAGAAATCAAGCTGCTAATCTGTTTGTTCGTTGGTTGACTCCCCAGAGGACAAGTGCCGGGGCTGGGTGGTCCTCAGCAAAATGGCCTAGGCATGATAACTACTCCAATCTCCCGCATGAAGGACTCCTGCAACTGGGAGCACGGGGAGATCTGTGATCATTTGGCTCCTCCGGCCGGCTACTCCCATAACCTTCATCAACGACACGCATAATATTAGTAAAACTTTTAATCTCACTGAAATACTTAAAAAGAATTGCATAATTGTGAATTTTCAACTGATTGATATCCTACTCCTTTTTGTATAGAAACTCATTAATTCATAAAAAAGAAAAAAGGAAAAAAGAAAAAGAAGGCAGCAAAAAAGAGAGAAAATCCGCTAGATGTCTAGCTTAATGAATACGGGTGTGAGATCCAAGAATATTTCTGGGTTCGAAGTATCACCGGTTGTTGCAGTTGCCCCATGAGTAACCTTTGTAAGGGGTGCTTGGGCAAAAGCAATCTCCGACGTGAAAGAAAAAATCAACAGTAAGGCAATAATGAAAACAAGCAGAGACATCTTGTAGTTCATTTTCACTATTACCACTAATATAAGAGTAACAACCTATGGTTTATATTGGTTGCCTACTTTGAAATACCCTCGGTTATGGTACTACGTAGGTACATATATAGGACTTTGCCATGGAGTGGAGAGATTATTCAATGTCTTATGAATGGGACGCGAGTAAACTAGGACATAATAAAAAATAACTCTTATAAAATGTGGTCCTTCATGAGGAGGTTGCGGAGATGGAGTCCCGAAATAAAAAGAAAAAAAAAGGACAAATGATTCATGAATCTTTGGAGGAAAAAATAAAAATAATAATGATAAAATATATATATTCTATGAATTATATGAATCACGAGGTTTGACGTTTGTGCAGCGTTAGGAAATAATTTCTCATACAATTTCTTAATTTATAGTCTTTGGTGTTGTCAGACCAAGAACATTGACTTAATAAGAGGCCTTTTGATGGTTAAGTGTTAATTTTATTTGCACCCACTTATCATCACTGTACTACATTTAATTTTAGTCTAACACGTATAAAGATTATGTGTTGAGAAATATAAAATTTTACATCATAAAAAAATAAAAGTCTTATATGATTTATAATATCTATAAAGTTATCAATTTATAAACTTTAGCTTTTAAATAGATGCTTGATTTGAGACAATCGAGCAACTATTGCTAGCAAGTTCAATTTTCTTAGCCTGTGGGCCAATTCCTCTTTAATTTAAAGGCTGAAACCGAATGAACAATCCTTTTCATTCTGGCAAACTTTCTCGAGCAAAACAATACGTTTCAAAGTTTGTCCTCTACGGCAAAAGTCATTCAACGCGCTCATAGGCCCTATATTTCTCGTGATGTGCCGAGAAGAAAAAGAATCAGAGACGCAAAGAGAGAAATTAATTAATTAACAGATGTACTCACTTGGTGGCTCAGTAAATTGTGCAGTGCCTGATGGGGCAAAAGCTACCTCCAATGAGGACATCAAGAAACCATGCAGACAAGGAGCATCCAAGTCCTTGTGTTTCATTTTCACTGCTAGGGTGAGTCAGCCTTGCTTTAATCTACCTTTTGAGTATGATTACCGATATATATATATATCGATATACAGAAGACATACATATAATATTTGTAAGGTTTCTAATTTTGTTAATGTTATGGGTCTCGGCCCGTTCTGCCATCAACTAGTGCCAATATCCCACATAATAGGATAGGACTTATGCAAGCATAGAGTCCTGACTGAGAATCAAATTAACATATAGTCGGTCATTCTTTTCGGTGGATGTAATTACTACTTCATTAGATTCTTTTACCCCGCTCGAGATGACAATAGAAAATTAGTCATGTCAAAGGAAACTATTTAATTATAATTTTTTCACTAATTATTCAAATTTTATTACTTATAATTTTTTCACTAATTAATCAATTTTTATCAATTACAATCTCACTAACAATTACTCAACCTCTCTCACTATGGTTTTTTTTTTCAATTACTCAATTTTTATCAATTATAATTTCTCTATTAACTATAATTTCTCTATCAATTATTTATTAATTCATATTAATTTAAAAAAAACATAATTATATTCCATATTAATAACGTAATTTTAACTTATATTATAAAAAAATATTATATTAAATAATTAACAAATAATTAAAAATATATATAAAATTTTATCAATAAAATATAATTTTTTCATTAATAATTATCATTCTATTTCATTTTATTAGTTTAATTTTTTACAAATCAAATTAAATTTAAAAGATACATATACATAACGTAATATGTATTATCTTTTTCTTTTGCACAATGTCTCCGCTTCAATACAGCAAAAAACACACGACCTTTAAGAATATCGTGGATGAACTCTTCGGTGAAGAAAACGCAGCAGATGCCAATCCCAAAAACGCTACTGTGCAACACCTGATAAAGCAACGATTTTTGGCGGTGGTTTTCCTTCTCTTTGACCAATGAGCCCATATACTCCTTTCTATTTGCAAATATGGCATCAGCCCAATACCCATTACCAAGTCAGATCTTTCTCATCCCTTCCTTGCATTTGCTTTTATTAATCGTCAATAAAAAATTGTAAAACTTGTGCAACCTTAGACGCTTTCAATTATTCAGAGTACCCTAATATTAGTTATCCCCAATGCAACCGAGAAAAATTGGAAGTTTCAAGTTTCAACTTCTTCTGCTGTTTCTGTTTTTTTTTTTTTTTTGGGTCAAAAAATAAACAAAGAAAAGTAAGGGTGGTACCCTAAAGTCTTATTAAAAAGAATTGCAATGGCCGCACAAAACAGTGGTTTAAGCCGCTACACTAAATTCAAGGAGGATGGTTTTCTTCGGTACATAGTTCGCTCAACATTATTTACCATTGGAAAATGGAAATAATTGTCACAAACTCTTCACAAAAAGAACACGAAAATTGAATTACGTATTTTATCCTCATTTTACATTTTGTCGGCAACATCCATCTGGTCCTCTTTGCTATGTTTGAACACGAATACACGTTTTGATACAGTAAATTTTACCATTCGCGTTTTCTTCCAATGCTTTCTGATTTTTTATTTGGCGACAAAGTCAAGAGCTTGGAAAAGAAGAATGTGGTCAATTTATGCGTTCATATTGAAGGCCCAATCCAAGAATTATAGTCGGTGGGGGCAAGTTTACTTGTACCTCATAAAATAAAATTAAAAAGTAATATAAGCAAACTCTTATTATTTCTTACATAAAATATTTATTGTTGGGTAAGTATGAAAACATTAAATAAATACTGCATAATTTAGTGTGGAAAAATTTTTATAGATATATAGTACTGGTGACTATTATAAGGGATTCTTTGGTTTACTAGTATCAGAGATAATCATCTATATTTTTCTTACAATTTTAGCCAAAAAGAGTAATTTTTAGAATTGTAACATGTGACATTCCACTTGTGAAAGAGTACTTTTGTTATTGTGTTAAACGTATTCTCACAAAATCTTAATGTTCATTAAAAGTACAGTTTTATATGTACAGTTTATAAAATTATGTAAAAAAATTTTATTCTATCACTAAACGAGTATTTAAAAATTATTTGAATTATGAATACAACACTTCATTTATTTCAAAAAGAAAGGTAAGAGTAAGTTTTTTTTTTTTTTTACATATAACTTAAATTATATTTAGTTATAACAATTACTATATGTTCATTCATATCTAATAGGTGTAAGAAACTAAGTAACAGTAGAGTTTATGAAAAAAACCAACAATTCATACTACTTGAAATCTTTTGGCATGTCAATCCAACGATTTCAAATTCTGAGTAGAGGCAAGGAAAAATTCTGAGTGGAGACAAACATTTTAACCCTATTTAAATCATATGTAACATAATTGTTTGAGTGGAGACAAACATTTTAGCCCCAATGTGCATCCACCATTGCCCAGTTACATTTAATTCTTCGAGAACAAGGAGATGGGGAATCGACATGTGCAAGGTAGTATCTTTTGCGAAACTCGGGCTGCAAAATTTGGTATGTTAGAGGATATGTTCTACTTTGCTGGATTGGTTCTGATAGAAAACAAATTTATTCTCGCGTGTTCATTATTACAAAGGTGTTGACGCGATGACGACTGGGATACAATACATAGCATCATAATGTATAGAAATCAAGCTGCTAATCTGTTTGTTCGTTGGATGACTTCCCAGAGGACAAGTGCCGGGGCTGGGTGGTCCTCAGCAAAATGGCCTAGGCATTTTAACTACTCCAATCACCCACATGTAGAACGCACACAACTAGGAGCATGCGGAGATCCGCGATCATTGAGCCCTTCCGGCCGGCTACTCCCATAACCTTCATCAACGACACGCATAATATTAGTAAAACTTTTAATCTCCCTGAAATACTTAAAAAGAATTGCATAATTGTAAAATTTTCAACTGATTGAGATCCTACTCTTTTTTTGTAAAGAAACTCATTAATTCATAAAATAAAATAAAAAAAAGCAGCAAAAAAGAGAGAAACAATTCGCTAGCCTAATGAAGACAGGTGTGAGATCCAAGAATATTTCTGGGTTCGAAGCATCACCGGTTGTTGAAGTTGCCCCTTGAGTAACCTTTGTAAGGGGTGCTTGGGCAAAAGCAATCTCAGACGTGAAAGAAAGAGTCAACAGCAAGGGAACAATGAATACAAGCAGAGACACCTTGTTGCTCATTTTCACTATTACCACTAATATAAGAGTAACAACCTTTGGTTTATATTGGTTGCCTACTTTGGAATACCCTCGGTTATGGTACTACGTAGGTACATATATAGGACCTTGCCATGGCGTGGAGAGATTATTCAATGTCTTATGAATGGGAAGCGAGTAAACGAGGAGATAATAAAAAATGACTCTTCTAAAATGTGGCCCTTCATGAGGAAGTTGCGGAGATGGAGTCCCGAAATTTAAAAAAAAAAAGAAAAAAAAATGATTCATGAATCTTTGAGGGGGGGCGGGAGGTATATATTCTGTGAATTATATGAAGAACGAGGTTTGACGTTTGTGCAGCGTTAGGAAATAATTTCTCTTTGGTGTTATCAGACCAAGAACATTGACTTAATATAAGGCCTTTCGGTAGTTATGTCTTAATTTTGTCAACTTGTTTGCACCAACCCATGACTGTATGACACCTGCTAATTCGACCTAACACATGTGAACAGAATATATTAAGAAATATAAAATTTTATATTGTAAAAAGAAAAAAAAATTCCATGATTTATAAAATATATAAATTTTTTTACTTATAAATTTGAATTTTTAAATAAAAACGTGTGGTTCTAAAGAATTATTTGATGCAATCGAGCGGCTAGTGCTAGCAAGTTCATTTTTCCTACCCCAATATCTCTTCAAACCGGATGAACAATCATTTTCATCCTGTCAAACTTCCTCGAGCAATACAATCCGTTTCGAAGTGGAGCTTTACGGTGCAAACTGCAAGAGTCATTCAACGTGCTCATAGGTGCTGTATATCCCAATACAATGGACATTGGTTGCGTTGAAGCACAAGAATCCGAAACCCGCCAGATTGAAAAAGAAAAAAATAAAATAAAAGTCCTATTGATATTATAGCTATATATGTATGACAATAATCACACTCACAAAGCAGATTAAAACAAGTCTCGCTCATCCAATCCTAATTAACAGTTAAAATGAAACGCAAGGGCTTGCTCCTTGTCTGCTTGATTTCCTTGCTTTTGACGTCCTTCTCATCGGAGGTGGCTTTTGCCCGACCAAGCACTGCATGAATTACTGAGGCATCAAGTGAGCACTTTTGTTACTTTATTAATTCCTTGATATGCATCTTCACATATATTTTGCTGTTTCCTTTTTATCTTTATTTTAAGGAGATCAAACTTCCTATTCTTTCAGGGAAAATGACATAATTTTTTTTTTCGATATCATTTATTGCTATCCGATATTTATTTGTGTTAAAATTATCAAATAAAGTACAATTGAGATATATTTAGAAAAATTATTATGTTTCAAAATACATGTTAATACATATTTCACTTTTTTATTATTTTTCAATTCAATTAATATACTTACTCGACAGTCAAACCATCTTTGGTTAGAAATTAGATTCAATTAACAGAAAATATTTAGAATTAAATTGAAATAGATTAAACATTTAGAATTATATTAAAAAAATTAAAATATTTAGGACTAAAAATTTGCTTATCCTATGAAACCAGTTTTTGGAATTCAATCTCAAAATGTATGGTCCAAACATTTAATGTTGGGTTATGTAAAAATTCTCATATGAAGATCGAAACAACTCTATAAATTTAGTTCGGATAGAATGTCAATATTTATATGTACAAAACAGAGGCACTTTGTCCTTTATAATTATTGAATAAGATGGAAATTGCTGAAAAATTTTTCCAAAAAAGAAAAATACAAGCAGATCCTAGTTATAAAAGCAAAACGCAACCCTAGTTTATCTAAAAATGAAGCCACCACAAAATCTCCAACTTCATTTCGGTCCTGTTTGAATAACCCGATTGAATGATTTCCGCAAAATGCTCCTCTGTGTATCTACAATTGCTAGTTAACCGAGCTTACCATAGACTCTTAGAAAGAATATTGAAGTAGATTATAAATAAATACAAAAGAGATGAGTAAATAAAATGTTATAAATTTGAAGTGTTTAAAAATACTATTTTTTGAGGATAATTTTGTTTTTGTAAAGAAATTATTACAGTACAGTAAATTACAATGATTATTTTCTTAGGATACAATAGATTTTCTTATTGACGTACACCCTACAACAAAGGTAATAGAAATAGTACAAATCTATTAAATCCAATAATTTTATATAAATAAGATGGAAGAAGACAAAAAGAATACCTATAGTGTTTTGGAAAGAAGAAAAAAAAAAAAGAGGAACTCATTTATACTAATTTAAATTTAAAGTCTCGTATATAAGAATAAAGTGGTAATACAAAACTGTTGCAACTGTAATTGATATGAATGTTAAAACAACTAGTTTTTAACAACTATAAACAATTAGTTCAATAACCATAAAATAGCAAGTTTGATTGCAACAATAATTGGTATTAATGTCAAAATAGTTAGTTTTCTTCAAGGTAGACCAACCAAAACTAATTAATTACGCAGAGTCACATCAAACCTCTCATATTAAGTCTAAATTTGAGTCATTTATATATGTGCAAAATTTTCTTTGAGATTTTTCTTGTACAAGATATAAAACAAATATTATCTTATAAACATGCAAAATAAGGTTTTTATTTTCAATAAGAGATAAAAATCTTTTAAAATATTTTTATTTTCAACTTTTCATATATTAAAATTTTAAAGTCTAACTTTGTTTTATTGGTGCCTAATTTAGTTAATTAATGACTAGTTACACTAGTTACTTGGTTTTATCAAACAAAAAGATAGAAAAGCTAGTTACTTAGTGGCCAATTAATTGTGCAACTTTAGAGGCCAATTAAGTTTATCACCTATGCATGATAACCAATTGATTCATAGGCCTTAGGACCTAGTAAACATAAGCTCGATGGCCAATCAAGCTTTACAACAAGGGAGCAAGTCCCCTTTAGGGTGAGAGATAGAAACCAAAATCGTTGATATGTTTAAAGAATTCACCTTAACCTAATAATCAATTTCTCTCTCTTAAAATTTGCTATAATAATATGTTTTTAAATGAAATTTTTTGTATGTGTTAAAAAGAAAGAGGATTAGTATAATATATATATATATATATCACATACTTTTATAGTTTAAATTAAATATACCTATTAATATCTAAATCAAAGTGCAAAATTATAATTCTTAATAACCCAATAATGAATGAAATTATTTTTTTATTAATTGAGTCATATTATGATTAATTCCTTAATAATATTATTATTCAAGAATATTCTAACATGACTAATTGAAAAATTTTAATATTCTTTCATCGAACTTGATTAAAATCTATTACATTAATAATTATGTATAAATGATAATAATAATAATCTTTTACTATTCTATTATAATGTCATAGTATGGTTTAACGTGAGTTATGACAATTATACCCTATTTATTCAAAAGACTTCCTTTCATATACTATAATACTTGTAATTTACTATACAATACTCGTAAGATATATATTATTTTACAATAATTCACAATAATATCTCATATAAACCCTTTTTTTTAACTTTAAGATAATAATGTGTACATAATTATAATATAACAGGAAATATGTAATGTATGTTAGAAATACATTAGTAAATTTAAAGTATCGATACATTAAATATCATTAATTATCATTAGTACAACTAAAACTTATTTGGAAACATATTCTCTATATAATGTTAGTTGTGAAATTTCATATTGATCTATTATTATAAGATCAATTTATACTTTATATACATTATTTATTTCTGAATGTTATCCTTAATGACAAAATACTTCAATTCTATTAAATTTAGTACCTTTTAAGTATTTATCATTCTTAGAGAAAAATACTATTATAAAATTATCACATAAATTTTCAACAACTTGATAATAATGTAGACAACCTTAAGTCTTGAAATAAAGTTCTACATTCATAATACATGAATTATAATTTTAAATTATACCACAAACTTTGCTTTTATAATAGAAGAAATAATAATAGATAAATTTCCATTATACAACATAATTTCTTCTTTTCTTAATAGGAATAGATAATTAAAAGTAAATTTTTTGCTATTAATGTATCCAGTGAAATTTGAATTCGATTATTTAATCACATCAAAGTGGTTAAATTTTTATAAATGAGTATATAATTCATTATTTCTTCAAGTACCTCAATACTTTCTTTGTAACTTTATAGTGATCCATTATAGGATTACCTTTATACTTGCCTAACATTTCAACCACAAAACTAATATTTAATCTAATATAGACTAGGAAATCCATTAAACTACTACATTATATGATATTAAATTTATCACACTTTTATATAGGAATAATTCTAGGGAATATTTACTCATATAGAATTTCTATAGAATTCTATTGATATAATGAAACAATCATTTATTATGATTTGTGACAAAATATTTCTATTCTTATCACATAAAACATCTATCTTATATATTTCATTATAATTTTTTTAAAAGAAATTCCTTAATTTCACACAATATAAGGAAAATATTAGCAATAAGTAATATACAAAACTAGAAAACCAATTTACTTTTACTAATTTTTTGGTACATAACACCGATTAACAATACTTTTCCTTGTATCTAAAAGATGTCATGATATTATTGAACTTAATATATAATTACAAGATAAGCTGTTTTAATTCATATTTATCATTTAGTATACACACTATTTAACCTTTACTTTTAATGAAAAAAACTTAAGGTTCACTCATCTAAACTTCTTTTTCAAGATTTTGATTAAGAAAGTGATTTTCACATATATATGGTACAACTTTAAATTATACTAAGTCACCAATGTCATAATTATTTTTAATGAATACTTTTTATCACATATGAAAATGAGACTAGCTCAAAATCTTGAGTCTTGCAAATAAACTATATAATCATTTAAAATAATTAATCTTCATTCTCTTTGAGAACTTGTTAATACTACTCCTTATAGTTTATTTATATTAGTCAATTATGAGTTAATTTCTTTAAGGTGTATCTCTCTTCATCCAAATGTCCTTTTATTGTAGAGTAATATTCGATGACATCGTGGACCAAGGAATTATATAGGTAAAGAAATATTTATCATAATTTTTATAGCCACATTTTGATGTTTATTATTCTCATTAATTTCATCATTCTTAATGAATCTCACATTACCAATTTCCATAATTCTTGGACTATGGTTATACCCCTTAGATTTCTCTAAGTAATAAGGTAGTTATTAATCATTCAAGATTTAATTTCTTTTCATGGGAATTCTTGCTAAACAACCCAAACTTTCAAGTATTTTAAATTATGTTTTGTTTTTCAAATGCACAATTCAATAAGAGTATTTTGAACTACCTTATTAGGAACCCTAGTTAATAAATAGTTTATGATTTTGATCACATATATCTGCAAAAAATTGGGTGAGGAGGAGTTACTTATTATGCTTTTAACCATATCTATTAATGTCTAATTATACCTTTTTGTTGCACCTTTTGCTACAATGTACCTAAATCTAGATATATATGCTATGACTTTCAAGAAATTTCACAAATAAACCTAGACACTACCTCAAATTATTATATTTTATATAATATTCACCATCATTATATGATCTTAAAATTTTCACCTAATTTTCTAATTGTTTGTAATCTCCTTTATATATACCTTAAGGGTATCCAATGATTGAGATTTTGATGAAAAAAATAAACATAACTATAACGTGAAAAACACATTTATAAAGATGATGAAATACAATTTTTTTATTAAGGTTTGGAGTATTGAAAAGTTTGTAAATATTAAAGTGTATAATTTCAAAAAGTTAAGTGCTTCTTGTGGTTTCTTTCATACTATATTTGGTTTGTTTACACTTAACGCAATCTAAACATGTTTTGAAATCAACAAAATCTCAATTCAAAAGAATCTCATTATTGACTAATCTCACAAATTTTTCTTTCAATATATTACCTAAACATTTATACTACAAGTAAATAAAATTTTTATTTATTATGTTACATTTAGTTTCAATATTATGATGCATAATAAGTCAAGATTTTTTTAAACTTTATCATGTTTTAGATGACATAAAATATTAAAAAAATACATTAAAAAATATTTGTATTCTTATATTAACTAAAATGATCAAATCATAATGAATATTTGTATCACTATGGATGCATAAATAGTAACATTGGAATCAAGTCACCATGTATTATGAGGAATTTTAATTAAATTTGGTTTGAAACATACTAAAGTATTTAATTTTTCTTTCTTTTTTGAAACAAACCTTATATTTTAAATAATCTTTTTGATAATATTCAACCTTCTTTACAGAAGTAAAGGTTATCACCTTTTTTTTCTTCTTCTTCTTTTTAGCCTAAGAAACATAAGCAAGCTTTTTCCTTTCTTAATTGGTTGACTTTCACTTTAATTTTTTTTTTTTACTTTTTTGTCCATGAGATTAATAAAGTGACTCAATTTTTTCTTTCTCATTTCCTCTTAAATGAGCATATTAGCCAATTTATTAACATCACATTTTTCCTTTATAATGTTGTAATGAATCTAAAATGATCCATATTCATAAGATAGAAAGTTAAGTTCAAAAAAAATTGCACCAAAAAAGAATCATCTATCATTAATCTTACAATCTTAAATTTTACTGTAAAATTAGTCATCCCAATAATGTACTTTTTTATAGTTTGTAACTTAGTAAACTTCATGGTCATGTGTTCTACTATAAGAATACCAGCAAATGACTTATCCATAAAGCGGAATCATCTTTCCACTAATTGCAAATATTCTTTTCTAATTTTTGTTTATGAAATTGTTTTTTTATTATTTTTGGTAAGAGTTGCTTTCAAAAATATAAAATTCATTATGTTATTTCATTATCAAATTTATTGATGCAACTTTTCTTACTCATTAGGTTAACATTTATAACATCTAAGTAAACATTGACTTGTTCATATCATTTTGAGAAGTTAAATTCTTGAACAAAATAACAATCAAACTAATTATGTGCCTGTAAATGCTAATAATTAATCATAAGTCGAATAAAACAATCAAAGTATATTGTAATTCTCTTTTGCAAAATCTTACAATACACTATCATAAGTAACATCATTAACTTTACTAGATAATTAAATATTTTCAATCAAATATATTTTATATCTTTGGATAAATAAATATATTTAGTCAAAATGTTAATATACCTTAATTATATTATTAATAATGAAATAATAATTTACCTTTGAGTAAATTCTAAAATTTCAATAATAATATTAATTATACCTTTGAGTCGTTAAATATACTAATTTAACTATTTTAATGACAAATAAATTATAATAATAATGCACATATATTAGTTCAAACATTATAGTTTGGTCCCTTTGATAACAATCAAACTATAATCATAATATATGTATAACTTTAAATATACTAATTTGGTCACTTTTGTGACTAACAAATTATAATTATAATACATGTATATTAAAACAACTTATTATTTGTTATTGCATAATTTAATCCATTACATTATAGGTTTGTTATTTAATAAAGAATAAGACTCATTCTACTAGTAACATGTTGTAAATTGATTAATTAGGTTTTATGCTCAAAGCCTTACAAACGGATTTAAATAATAAAGTTCTTGAATTCCTTTCCTTAAGGCATAACCACTTCTTTATATAAGGAATTCAATAATTCCTTTGTATAACCTTAAGTCCTTTTTTTTTTTTTTTCCAATCACCAATTAGATGCTTCAATTAAACAATTCTATGACCCTCTTAATTGCTTCACTATTGTCATACAATGAAATTTTAAAAATTTCAAATCATTTTATTATTATTATTATTATTATTATTATTATTATTATTATTATTATTTACATAGTAAAAAAATTAACAAGTTGTCATTGTGCTCAATCATAAATAAGGAATGTACAATTCCTTAGGGGATTCATCTAACAACTTTATTATTATTATTTTATTATTAATTAATTGTTGTATTCATTCTTTATAGATAAAGGAATTAACAATTCCTTATATACAATACAATATTCATCTGAAAGTTCTTTAAGTAAGGAATTGAATAATTCCTTTACTTAAACAACAACCTTTTATGTGCTAAACCAAAGATTTAAACACAATTATAAATTAAGTGAATATGTTGTTTATCATATACAAAAAATATTTAGTTTATAAAATTATAAATTATGATACTATTTGTTAAATTTTTTAATAAATTTATTATTATATCTGTTAATTTTTTGAATTTTAAAATTAAATATATTGATGTAAATAGTACTATAAATGTGATACTTGAATTTGCAAAAATCAAAATCATTGATGAGTTTAGAGAATTTGTCTTAACCTAATCATATGTTTTTAAATAGAATTTTGTCATGTGTATTAATATCAATAAAAAAAGTAAAAGCCGGAGAGGTATAATATCAATCCTCTCTAGTTGATGATAGACAAGTATAAGAATATTATAATTCTAACAATTCTAATTATCTTAATTAGTTTATAATTTTTCAAGAATATAGTTTCTTTAATTAGTTTGTGTGTGTCTGTGTATGTCTATATTTATATACCTACTACTCATTTTTGTGATGCAGTTCTATCAAGTATGGCACTGTGTATATTGAACTCTTCTTATTCTTTATTTTGTCTTTTCTCTAAAATTTAAAGATATATGTTTATATATTCTTAACTTTTATGTATCGCGTTCTGTTTTTTTCTAATTTGAATGACATTATCCTTTGTGCATGAGACATACAACGTTATTTTTAATAAACAAATTTTAATTTTATCAGAATGCCAAAGATACAAAAAAAAAAAAAGCAAAGCAAAACAAAAAGAAAAATGAAATTGCCGCCTGTGAGTAATTGCTTACTTGACGAGCTTGTGAAAAAATATATATATATATATATTTTTTTATGTTGCTGCTATTCATGTTGCTATAACCATCCAAAGTAGGAGTTTGGTAGTAATTTGATGTGATTTTACATATTAAATTCAGATTTGAATCTCTCAGTGTGTTTCCCTTGAAAAAATAAAAAAGGAAATTTTAGTTGAAGTACACTGTTAAGTTTCAGATTTGACACTGTAGTGGGATATAGAAGAACTCTATAAATTAGACTGGAATTAAGGCGTTAACGAATGACCCCTAGTTTGGACTTGAAAGGAGAATAATATCTCTAAGGTGCCGGTCTTTTTTGTTGACAAGAAAAAAGTGTTGTAGACATTCCTATTAAACCCAAAATAGACATTTCTGGTAATCAGCATCTGCCAAAATTCAATCTTGAAAGTATTGATGAAAGCTCTTGGATTGCAAGCAAATAAGTATGCTACATTCCTCGTATGCAATAATTCTTTTCAAAGGGGAGCAATACCATATTAAATACCGTGTACAAATTAAGGGGGAGCATTTAGTCGGCTTATAAAACTTTCTTGTCCTATGATTTAATCAAATAGTATCCACCATAAATTGATGGGGGGCAGTGTTGGAGGCGTGTGCTAACCATTTTTTATGGGTTACAAACATTGCCTTTTTACTTCTGTGCTAGGGAGACTTAAGTTGAGCTAACTTGAAAACACACGAGGACTTGAAAAAAGCATTAGATAAAAATGAAAGATTCTCAAATCAAAATTACCAGAAAGTGAACCTATACTTTCAAGCATGAGCTCTTGGATGCTGTAATCTTGCTTATCAGACTTGATTGATATAAACTAGCTATATGTGTCCAAGTTCAAAAACCAAAATGGGAATGAGTTGTAATTTAAAGATACCAGTTAGAGGAATGCTGGCAAACAAACTATATCTAAGGATTGCATTTCCAATTTAATATTGCTCAAAGAATTTACCCCAAAAAAGAAGAACACACAAAAGCGAATTGGGAAACAAAAACATTGGTATTACAGATCTGATTTTAGTACCAAATTCCCCTCATTAACAAACTGCTTGACAGCATCCCTCATATCATCGAAACAATCACATTGCTCAAAAAATTTTCCCAACTTCACCAACTCCACATCCCTGAGATCATCAATAAAAGGCCTCACCGGAACTGCATTTTCAGGCTGGAAAACATAGCAATTGGGGTTATCGTCAACAATCACAAACTTCTGCAAGTCCCTCCCCATCTGAGACAAATCCTTCACAAACTTCCCATCAACCTCCCTACAGGAGTCCCGGTAAAAGCGGTGCGATATCACCCCTTTAACGTCCAGCTTATCGAGCACCAGCGAGGCATATTCCTTCAACCCGGCGGTGAACACCACCACCTCAAATTTCGCCCCCAATGCCTCCAAGAAGGCATCCACTCCCGGCCGCTTCAATACGTAGAAATTCCTGTATTCTCCATCAATCTTCGGCCTCACTATGAAATCAAACATGTGGGGAGGTGGGTCTGCCTTTGAATGCACCAAAGTCTCATCAAGATCAAGAAAGACGGTCCTTTTCTCAGGCGGAACCAACGGAGGTAAGCGATCATCAAACGCGAGCACTCTGCAAATGCTATCTTTTTCGAGTTCTTGTTCGTGCGGGGTTTCTGGGCTTGGAAATGTCAATCCTTTCTTCAGGACTTTGTAGCCTTTGTAGCGGCTGTCGGGGGTGCCAATGCGGGCCAGTTTGGAGAATAGCCTGGCGAGGCGGCGCTTGCACGTGTAGATGGTCTTGTTGATGGATGTGATGATGGCAGAGGAGGCTTCGGCCACTGATTTCTGTGGAGACTTCTTCCGGTGGCGGCGCCGGCGGTCCCTTATGGACTTGATTGGGGTCTTCTTAGCACTCTTGGACGCCATTTTTGGTGTGCTCTTAATAGACAGGGGGAGCGGGCAGAGAGAGAGAGAGAGAGAGAGAGAGAGAGAGAGAGATTGTGGGTATGGGTGTGCGACGGAGATTTTAAATATTTGGTTCGGTGTAACGGTCACGTAGGTAGGTTCGGATCCGAGGCTAAAGAAGAGTTGATATTCGATGGAGATTTACCGGAGTGAGTTCATCTTTATGGGAATAACTGTGGTTAGTTTGTTTAGGTATTTACCTCTCGCTTTTAGTTTAAAATTAGAAGGCAGGTAATCACACACTCAATGAATTCTCTCGAGTCTTTAGAAACAACTAACAAGTAACAACCGACCGTAACAAAAAAAAAAAAAAAGGAAAATTGCAAAGTGGTTTAGATTTATGGGATTTTATTTGTTTTCTTTTAGAAGAAAATGAGTCATTCTTACAATTTTCTAAAGTGGGCAGCATTAATTTTCTTTCTTTATTTTTAACAAAAAGCAAAGTGGATGCTATTCTTAGCCAAGTTGTAAATGGTCGGCAAAGTGATTAGAAGTGTATTCCGATGTGATGCCTCGATTCAACCTTTTTATAAAAAAGATGTACCACTTGAACAATAATAATTTCGTCAAAAAAATTTTAAATTTAACCTAATAAAGAGAGAGATATATATTAAATTATTGTCAAACTTTCATATTAAATGATAAATCTTAAATTGAGAAGATTATCAAATTGACAGTAGAATCATCCTAACTTTAATATAGGCTGAGCTAGTACAAGATTCTCATATTGAAAATTAAATTTTGTTAGATACAAAGGCCACATCTGGTTTGACACAATATGGTTTCTTTTTTTTATTTTTAATTTTTAAGAATAATTTATTAGTTAAGAGCTTATATTTTTATCTTAAAAATTTTGGATTCTATTAACATGAAAAGAGAATGAGATATATGAAAATGGATAGTGTTACCTCCACAATATAGCTCATTTTCCAATGTATCTCTTATTAAATTAAAACATTGGTCTTTTCTCCCTTTATTGGGTTATAAGTTTAAGACAAGAAAAAAAAAAAACTATATTGATCAAATAAAAAGGTGAACTTTAAGTATTCTACAAATGTGTATCTACTCATCTAATGGTTTAAGTTTCTAATCTATTTAAGTTTTTAGCCACTAAAAAATTCCTTAAGAGCACCCTAAAATATATTTATATCTTAGTGATCAAATAAATGAATAAAATAGCTACATTATAGGTCTTTCATTTAAATGGGAAGTGAATTCTTAGGAAAAAAAAAAAAGTCATGTTTCTCATTTCATGTCACTTTTTGGCTTTCAAATTTTTAAAATAAATTTTAAAAAAATTACTTATTGAAAGTGTCAACTACACAAAAATTATGCTATTAGTTAATGTTTTTTTATAGAGAATTTATAATGATAAAAGTAAGAGAAAATTCAGAGAATAAGGATAATTTTTATGTATCTTAAATTATAAGAGGTTATACCAATTTATAAAAGAAACGATATACAAAATAAAGAAAAAAAATATTAAGAGCAATTAATGAGTTATTCACCAAATCATATCAAAAAATATTTATACATATCTTTTATATGATTTAGATCTTAATATAACTTTGACATAACTATATAATAAACTTAGACACTATATAAGATTATATACCATAATCAAATAATAGTGTACTCTTTCTCAAACTAATACAACTAACTTGAGTTTGGAAACCAATTTAGAGAATTGCTCGGGTGAATGAACTTTTGTGAAGATATCAACAATCTAGTACGTAGAAGTAATAGAAACCAAATAAATAGTATTTTGCACAATGTGTTGATGAATAAAATGATAATTATTCTCAATGTGCTTGGTTTGCTTATGAAAAATATCATTATGAGCAATTTGAATGACATTATGATTGTCATAATGAATAGGTATGGTGGAAAAGTATGTAATATTGATGTCCTATGACAACAATTTGGACACAATGTTTGTGAGAACTTGATATTCAACTTTAGTAATAGATTGAGCAATAATTGTTTGCCTTTTATTATGCCAAAAAATGAGTGAATTCACCCAAAACAAATAGTATTTGATTATAAAATATCCATTTGTAAGATCTCCTACCTAATTAGTATTAAAATAGGCCTATAACTCACGTGACAATCAAGCAAAGAAATAGAGCCCATAAAATATAATTTCCTTGAGATAATAAAGAATAAAGAACAACAACAAAATGAGTGGAGCAAGGCATTGTCATGAACTAATTAACCATATGTACAATATAAACAATATCTAGTTAAGTAATAGTGAGATATACTAGACTCTCGGTTAATTATTGATAAAGAGTAGAATCCGTTAGTGATGTGTTATTAGTAGGAGGAAATTTGACATTGTATTTGAAAGGAGGAAAGAAAATTTTGTTATCACTAATCTATACTTGACTAAGTAAATCTGAAACATATTTGATTTGAGACAAATTATACCATAAAACATCGAAAAAAACCTATAGTCCCAAAAAATAATTAAGTCAAGATCCTTATCTCAAACTGTTGACTAAAATATTGCTTAAAATCATTAATACCTAGCATATCATTTCTTATAATAATCATATTATTGACATAAAATAAGAGCAAAAAAATCCCTTTATCACTTTTGTGAACAAAAAAGCAATACCATAAAGACTTAAAGAAAAGTTAAACAGGTGTATAGTACTACATTTTGCAAATCATGCTCGAGGTGTTTGTTTAAAACCATAAAGTACTTGATAAAGATGACATACCCTTTTGGGTGGATAAGCATATCAAGGTGGAGGTTACATGTAGACTTATTTCATTTAGAAATGCATTATTAACATCCATTTAAAAGAGTTTCCAATGTCAAACTACATGAACTATAATAAACTCTTGACTAAAGTGATCCAAGCGATAAAAGCAAAAGTCTCTCATAGTCAATCCTATACTTATGAGTAAAGCCTTTAGCCATTAATCAAGTTTTGTACCGCTCAACAAATTCATTTGATCTCATCCTAATCTTGTAAACTCACTTGCACTTAATAGCAGATTTACTAAGAGGTAACTTAATTAAATTCTAAGTGTCAATTCTTAACAAGGCCTACAATTTTTTTACTATTACTTGTTATCAAATAGGGTCAATATTAGCTTTTCAATAAGTTTAAAGTTCATATAAAGAGGTAATGGTTAAGTAAACAGTAAAATCTTAAATGTGAGAAGGTAGTTTACTTACTCAAAAGAATGATGTATAGGTAAAAGTTCAGAAGGAGTATTGGAATAAGATGTTAGATCCATAAATGAGTAAAATGCTTTTGGATTTATCAGTGGTGTACTTGTTAAACTTGTATCCAAGTTAGAAGGAAAAGGATCTAGGAAAGGAGACTACAATGAAACTTCAAAATTCATATTGACTAATATTAATTTAACATAAGCATTAAAGAATGGTATTAGTCAAAAAAGGAAGTTGCAGAAGTTTTGAATTTCTGTATTCCCTAGTATTATCAATATGAAACAATTTTATGATTTAATAAAATTGATTTTTGATCATATAAGTAAATTGAGAATAAATATCAAATAACTTTTTCATATAATAATTCATATATAACATGAGTAGTCATCCATAAATATCATAAAGTATTGTAATTCATCCATAATACTAATAAGAGAGGGTCCCTAAATGTTAAAATGAATCAATTCAAAAGGTGCAAAAGAAATAAAATCACTTTTATTAAAAAGTAAAGCACAATGTTTGATCAGTTAATATAAAATACAATTAATCTTAACATTTTTAACTGAACCTAAAAGACTATTAAAAATTAAAAAACTCAATTTAAGGTAAAAAATATGACTAAAATAAGAATGCCAAAATGTAAATGAAACTCAAATAGCACAATAAATAGGTGATTGACTAAAAAGTTTCAAGGAGGCAATTTCAAACAAATGATGCGGACCAACTGATGCGAAAAACCCCAAAAAGACGTGATTTAAGGACCCAACACACATAAGAAATCAAAGAATAACTAGGAAAGCTAAATCAGAGTTTAATAACACAAACCCTAGATCCAACATTCAAAGGAACACGAACCTAGGGTATTTAAAGAAAGATATAGACGTCACACTCTAGGAAAGAAAGGAATTGAGAGTGATAAGTTGATTTAAACGCTATAAGAAGAAATACCTCTTGATAAGTTTTTTAGTTCTTAAAAAAACTGAGGGAGAAAAATCCTTACTTTCTATTTCACTCAAAGTTGTTTGATAAATTGTCTGATCTCATAAGGGTTGCCTATTTATAAGTTAAGATAGTAACCCTAAAGAGGTACAAATTCCTACTTAGGACAATTCCTTATTTAGGAGAATTCCTATCTAGAGACAAATTCTTATATAGAAAATAAACTCTTAATTTGGAGTGACTCTTATTATATAGTCCTAACTCTTTAAGTACTCTAATGATATTAATAAGGTCTGGACTCTCTTTCAGGTTTGAATTCGCACCATTTGAAACTTGGTGGGTCTGAATGTTCTTAATCAACCCATTTATTTCTTCTTTCATCTTTATGCCTTTAGCACATGTTATTGGGCCTCTTGGAATATGTAATGGATCTTTTGCATCGATTGAAGTTCTAGCTCATGTATTGGGCCTTGTGCAATGTGCAATGGATCTTTTACACCCTTTGAATCCTTTGAAACTCTAGCTTGTATTATTGGGCCTTCTGAAATGTGCTATGGACCTCTTGCATCCATTGAAACCTTCCACTCATCATTTTTACAATTCTCATCATTCCCCCTTTCCTCGAAAGGATTCATCCTTAAATCATCACCTTGTTTATACTTGATAATGTAAGGAAATGTCTAAATGAATTTGATCCATTTGACATGTCTTTTATTCAACCTAGAAGACAAACTTGGATAATAAAACAGGAAAATGGATGGCAGAATTAGAGTTGAATAAGAAAACTTTGTTATTATTGTGGTCAATATGACCAAACTGTTAATTTATCAATAACTTGAATTTGATGTCTTCTTCCTTCTTTTTCTCCCTTTTTTTCGTTACTTTTTTTTTATTTCTTTTCTTTTGCTCAACACAAAATAATAATAGCATACTTAGACACAACAATTGGAATCGGAATTAGCACATTTTTTATAGTTTTGATCTCAAACAAACAAGCAAAAAGAAATATTGCAAACAAACAAATTAGTAAATTTGAATGGTAATGCACTTAATAGACAAACTATCAAAAACGTGCTAATTCCAATTCCAATTGTTGTGTCTAAGTATTCTACTATCATTTTGTGTTGAGTAAAAGAAAAGAAATAAAAAAAAAGCAAAGAAAAAAAAGGGAGAAAAAGAAGGAATAAGATATCAAATTCAAGTTATTAATAAAGTTAACCGTTTGGTCATATTGCGCACAAAAATAACAAAGTTTTCTTAGTCTTACTCTTTAACTTTTCTACCTTGTGATTTATTTATTTTTGGCTAGTTTGTCTATTAAGTGCATTACCATTCAAATACACTAATTTATTTGTTTGCAATCTTTCTCTTTGCTTAATTGTTTGAGATCATAACTATCAAAAATGTGCTAATTCCAATTCCAATTGTTGTGTCTAAGTATTCTACTGTTGTTTTATGTTGAGCAAAAGAAAAGAAATAAAAAAAAAAGCAACGAGAAAAAAAAGGAGAAAAAGAAGGAATAAGACATCAAATTCAAGTTATTAATAAAGTTAACAGTTTGGTCATGTTGCGCACAAAAATAACAAAGTTTTCTTAGTCTCACTCTTTAATTTTTCTACCTTGTGATTTATTTATTTTTGGCTAGTTTGTCTATTAAGTGCATTACCATTCAAATGCACTAATTTATTTGTTTGCAATCTTTCTCTTTACTTAGTTGTTTGAGATCATAACTATAAAAAAAACGTGCTAATTCCAATTCCAATTGTTGTGTCTAAGTATTCTACTGTTGTTTTATGTTGAGCAAAAGAAAAGAAATAAAAAAAAAGCAACGAAAGAAGACATCAAATTCAAGTTATTGATAAAGTTAATAATTTGGTCATATTAGTCACAATTATAACAAAGTTTTCTTGCTCAAATCTAATTCTACTATCTATTTTTCTGTTTTGTTACCCAAGTTTGTCCTCTAAGTTTAACTACCCCTATCCTAATTTTTGTAAGTTTAGTTCATTAAATTTGTTTGTCTTGATATCCATTTTCATTTTTCATTCCTTGTTCTCCAATTTGTTCAATTCTATGTCATTTATCTTATTCTGTTTTAAATCAATACTCTTGATTTATATTATTTAGTTCTTTATAGAGCTGAAAGGGGAAATTTGAATGGTAAAAGGCAAAAGTGAAAGTTCATATAAAGAAAAAGCCATAAAAGTGTAAACACAAGCAAGTCGACACCTTCTTTTGAATGAAACACGTGAGGGAGTATTTTGTGAGGTATCCTAATTATTTTGCGCAAAAGTAATATTACGACATCCAGAGATAAAGGTGCAACTCAAGAGGGAGCTGGTAATGTGTCCTTTGTAATCAAAGTTATACAATAACAATTTGAGCGCATGAATACCAGATTTGATGATATGAGGGTAAAGATAGAGGAACAAGCTAATACAATAGCAGAATTGCAAATGAGGTATGAAGAATATGAGGCTCCTAAAGTAAGAAGGCAATTAAGCTGTGCTTATAACCATGAAGATAATGATTCTGTGCCATCATTAGAGGGTAAGAGTGAAGGAAAAAAGTATCCGGTTAATACAGTAACTCTTATCACAAGGCGAGTATTGAATGTGCAATTAAAGGAAGAAAATGAGATACAACGAGATAAAATCTTTCAGACGAGGTGTCTCATCAAAGATAAGGTATGTAGTATGATTATTGATGGTGGGTGTTGCACTAATATTACTAGTACAACTATGGTTGAGAAGCTAAACTTACCTATTATGAAGTATCCTATGCTATATAAGCTTCAATGGTTAAATGAGAATGGTGAATTCAAGGTAAATAAGCAAGTGTTCATGTCATTTTCTATCGAAAGGTATCGTGATGAAGTTTTATGTGATGTTGTACTTATGCATGTAAGTCATATTTTATTAGGAAGGTCATGACAATTTGACAGGCGAGTTATACATAATGGATTCCAGAATCGATATTCCTTTGTAATAAATGAAAAACTCATCACTCTTGTACCATTATCACCTCAACAAGTTTATAAAGATCAATTGAGGATTAAAAATGAGAGTGAACAAAAAAAGAGATTGAAAAAAGAGAAAAAAGAGGAGAAAACATGAGAACACAAAAGAAAGAAAAGAAAATAAAAAGTTTCTATAGAAAAGAAAATGATGTTAAAAGAGAAATTTTTGTCAAACAACTTATGATCGTACTTTTGTACAAAAAGGCTTATTTTAACACTAACAACCTTGAACCGTCTTTGTCTAGTACTGTTGTTATTCTATTGCAGAAATTTAAAGATGTATTCCATGATGATGTTCTAAGTGGATTGCAACCTAAGAGAGGAATTAAGCATCAAATTGATTTCATTTCTGGTGCATCTACCCTAAACCGGCCAACGTATAAGAGTAATTCTAAGGAGACAAAGGAGTTTCAAAGGCAGGTTGAGGAACTTATTTCAAAAGGGTATGTAAAGGAAAGCATGAGTTCTTGTGTAGTTCCTGTCCTACTTGTACAAGGAAAGTTGAATAAAAGACATGCCAAGTGGATTAAATTCATTTAGACCTTTTCCTACATCATTAAGTATAAATACGGTCATGATTTAAGGACGAATCCTTTCAAGGAAAGGGGGAATGGTGAGAACTGTAAAGATGATAAGTGGAAGGCTTTAATGGATGCAATCTTTTTGGTTCTAGCTTATGTTATTGGGTTTCTGGAATGTGCAATAGACCTCTTGCATCGATTGAAGTTCTAGGTCGTATTATTAGGTCATCTAAAATGTGCAATGGACATCTTACATCCATTGAAGATCTAGCTCGTGTTATTGGACCTTTTAGAATGTATAATGGACCTCTTGCATTTTTTGAAACTCTAACTTGAGTTATTAGGCCTTTAGGAATATGGAATGGATTTTTTGCATCTATTGAAACCTTTTACTTATTATCTCTACGATTCTCATCAACAAACATCCAATTTTATGGTTGGTCTTAAGTATCTAGCTTGTTTGCTAATTCTGCACATAATAGGCAATAAAAGAGAAGTATAATTTAAAACTAAGATCACAAAATTAACCCATAAAGTTAACATTTAAAGTAAAATTGGGAACTAAAAAATTATTGGATATAGTCAAATTATCAATAATAATTTGATCGGTGTAACTAATATGTATTTAAGTAGAAATTGGGAACTAATAAGGTATTAGACATAGTCAAATTATCAACAATAAGTAGAAATACGATCAGTGTAACTAATATGTATTTGAAAATTATCAACAATATGAATAATTGATGCATAAGATGTTACATGCTTTGACTTAAAAAAATTTGTAATTTGAAGTCATGATTATTACATTCAAAGTTAAAAAATTTGGATTTGGATTTAGCAAGTACAACTGATAAGGTGAAAGAGGAAATGTCAGATTTAACTAAAATCTATTTAAGAGTGTTAAAATCAATTTAACTTGGGAGAACCTCAAGGTTAATAAACGAAAACTCAATGTCAACAATGGTAGCAGAAGTCTTATGAAACTTACTGCGGAAATTGATTTGTTGATTGGGGCTAGATGGACAAGACTACTATTTATTGGGATTAGACTTTACTTGACTTGTAATTTACGACATCCTAAGGTACAATATCAACAATTTAACTTGTACTTCACAGGAGGAAAAGAGGTGATCAAGACAATGTAAGGAGGTGCTGTAGGATATGAGCCCTCATGGTTACAAGACAAGTTCCCTCAAAAAGTAATATTTTGCTAACGTGGCTGTCAAACTAGAAATATTTTGCTAATATGTGTGACACATGAAGGTAATGTGGTATACACATGTCGCTGATGTGGGTGACACGTAGCCCGCTTAACCTCTGGACGGTGGCTGGCATGTGAGCAAGCTCTAGCAGCGATCGGTGATCTTCAAGCGGAACGGACAGGCAAGTGGAAGCTCTAATGTAGCTGGTTTTTTAGGCTCTGGAATCAAGATGTCCTGCAAAGTAGATTTCTACAATTTGTTTCAACAAAATCTGTTAAAAATAGGATTGAAATCTCACCAGTGTAAAAAACGACGACTGGAAAAAGGCAACAAGAATGGAAGTCCAATAGACAAACTTCGGTGATTAGAAAATTGGTGAGATTGTCAGAAACTGGATAGAAGGATTCTAATTACCAAGTCGACAATGGCAAAAGCTGAATAAGATAGACGAAATCAGATAAAAATAATTATCTTAACCTAAGTAAACTCTAGTACCATGAGAAAAGTAAGTGAGAATAGAAAGAATAAAAATAATTTTTATATATATTAAATTAAACTGTAAAGAGTTCGATCTATTTATTAAAAAAAAGAAATATAAAATAAAGAATAAGTATCAAAACAATTAATAAATTTTTATCATAAAATTTTTATCAAATTATATTAAATAAATTTAAATTTTATGTAAAAAATGATATATTAAAATTAAATAATATTATATAAAAATCTATAAAATTCTAAGACGCATAAAGGAAGTAATGTCGATGCAATGGGGCAAGAGTCTAAAATGGATGTCTTTCTGTGGATGAAAGGACAACAAGAAAAAAAAAAAAAAAAAGGGTTTTTCATATGCGAAACAATTTAATACCATCCTTACTTCCCCGTCAATATATCTACACTTTCCTTTTCAGTTTTCCAAAATTTAGAAATTAAAATTGGCTTTCATGCCGTAAAGTTCGGCAAAAAATTTGGAGTGAGAATGTAAATACAAAAGAGGAATTTAAATAATGCTAGAATCACTGACTGACGTTGTTACACTTTTTTTTTTTCTTTCTTAAACGGCTCGCTTCTTTTACACATTTCTTTTAGTCAACATGTCAATTAGTATAAGATTGTTTTTTGTTTTTTTAACAAGATAATAAAGCAAGGTAATATTCTATAATTTTGTACAAAAATTACAAAGAAGAGCACATTTTATAGATAAATATTTAGCTCTATTAAATATTTTAATAAAAATTTAAATTTATAATTAATAATTTAACAACAAACAACTTTTTAATTGTTAAATTACAATATTAAATAGTTATAAGATTATTAATAACCTATTAGTGACTTTGTTTTGGACAAAGGAGGTGTGTCCCAATTCCTTGGACTAGGGAGTGCAATGGCAATGGGTTAAAAAAAAAAAAAACTGGAAGTGTTACAGTAGCAACCACAAATGGAAAAGGCGCATGAGAGACAACCATTTTCTTTTGTTTTTTTCCCTATCTCGATTAAATAACGAGACAATAACTACTTGCCTCAGCAGCAAAGCCACGCCATCGATGACAGAATGGTGAGGTCACATGAGGTCGGTCCTTTGCTTATTCAAAGCATCATCACTGTCGTGTACTTCTAATAATCAGCCCAAAGTCTAGGTAGATTTTCACAGAAACCCGTAAGATGACTTCTATCAGTTCTTTCATCATCCGCAAGTTTCTGTCCCCTCAAGAGAGCCCATTTTTCAACCGTGGGCCACATTGCACTTTTTTTATTGGTTGGGTCATTATCATTTTATGTAATAAAGTAAAGCAGATGCACGACCGTTGAGGCGTTGACGCAAAAATATATAAAAAAAAAGTAAAAAAAAAAAAGAAAACGAGAAAAGGAAAAGCAAATGTGAAAGGGAAAGCTGATTTTCTAAAACTAAAAGGGTCTTGAGTTGGTGTAAACATCTGCTTGTATTATGGATATTGCTTACCAATATGAGAAATTTAAACATATATCTTGCTAACGAGATTAAGTGATTGCATAACCTTTAGAGATTGCAATCCTTGCCGAACTGAAGCTTAAGCATGCTTAGCGTCAACTAATTATTAAGCTTCGAATTGAGCTCGGTGGGTATTTTTTAAGTAATAACAAGTCAAGTCTGTTCTTGTTTAATTAGGACTTGTGCCTACTAGAAGAGTATTGATAGAATCCAAGTTTTGACCAAGTTCTTAATAAAAGTAATCAATCAAATTGCATAAATATTTGGTTCTAATATATAGTTGTAAATATGTAATACCTAATTTAAAAATGAATTTATTAATTTGCTCGATTCTTTTGTGTGTCTGAAAGTTGCTTGGAAATCAATGGTTTGCATAATTGAATAATTATAAAGGAATCCTTATCATGCCAAACCACTAAAATTCTAGGAGCAACTCCACTCCTCAAGCCTTAGGAGCGATGATCATTAAGAATTTTGTAACCATTATTAGGTGAAGAATAAGTAATAAATGGAGGGAAAAGGTGATTAGATACGTAAAAATACCCCCATTTACTAGCTCCTACCAATGAAGCGGTTAGAGAGTTGATCCAAGCAATCACTACTTGTGCTATGACTTGTTTTCAACCCCCCGTAGCTCTTCCTCAAGGGATAGAACCTTTAGCTAACAAGTCTTGGTGGGGGAGCACGAAAGTAAAAATACTTTGCATTGGTCATCATGGAGAAAAACGTGTTATCCTAAGGATCCTGGAGCTAACAAGTCTTGGTGGGGGAGCACGAAAGTAAAAATACTTTGCATTGGTCATCATGGAGAAAAACGTGTTATCCTAAGGATCCTGGAGGACTTGGTTTTCGAGATCTTCACAGTCTTAATTTAGCTATGCTCACTAAGCGGACTTGCAGAATAACCATCTGTGGGTCGTCTTTGGTGGCGCAAGTTCTTGTCGCTCGATACTATTCTTGTGAGAATTTTCTTGCTTCTTCCGTTGACTCTAATCGGCGAAGTATTTTCAATTCCCGTTCCTTGCTTTTTAAAGGATGGCCACGGAAAATTTGTGATGCTCGAAAGGTTGAATTTTGGGGTGATTGGCCATGTCGGAATGGATTTCAGATTCTTGCTCTGCATGTACCGTCTACTTGTAATTTTGTTTCCAATCTTATTGATGCCGGGAGACAGGTTTGGAGGAGGAAAGAGTTGACTCAATCTCTCTTCATGGAGTCGGAGTGTCAACAAATCCTTTTTTATTCCTCCGTGTATCCGGCTCCGAACGTTGGAAATTAATATATTTTAAAATAGTTAGTTTATATATTAAAAATTGATAAGCTGTTGTATATTTATTATTAATTATTATATATTATAATAATTTATTATTTTTAAAATTTATATTTAATATTATTTTATTTATAAATTATTGATTCATAACTAATATATTAGTCTATTTTTTTAATTTTTGAAAGATATTACTATTTACAATTAATGACTTAATGCTAGGTTAATTAATATATTAAAATATTTATATTATCTCACTATATAAAATATATACTAATAAGAAAATTTTTTATATTTTAAAAAGGTAATTATTATAATTTAATATATTTTGGTAATTTATTTATAAAAAATATATCTTTAAACACAATATTTAATATATTTTAAATATAATATTTTTTTTAATTTATTTATTTTTATTATAATATTATGTTATTTTATTAATTATTTTTCTTGTAATATTAAAAATAAAAAGGCTGGAAAGATCATGGAAGATCACAAAAGAGTAATTAGTTGTTTTTTTTTTTTGGGTTTTCTTAAGGGTTGCTGGTAGTCCGTATCAACGGACTTATTGACCTTTTGTGCTCTCGGTTTCTTGATTTGCTTATTGAACCCTGACCAACTTAAACCGTGCTATATTATTTGCTCATCTGGCTATCTCATGAGATTTATAACCTTTTTTTTTTTTAAAAATCTGGACTTTATTTATTAATAATTGGTTTCATTGCTGTGTTGTTTTGGCATTGGTTAAATTAATAAAAATGTCCTCAATGTGTTTTCTCCAATTATGAGAAGAATATATATGCCAACGTTCTTGTGGGTGTTTATAAATCTAGTGATATTGTAGAGAGAGATCCAATCGGGAGTTTAATTGAAATTCTAATTTTAGTAAGATGTTCAATGTTTGTTGATATTTCTTACACTATGTAATATTTATATAAATATATCCTAAGTTTAATAGTTTTTGAACTCTACACGTATTATTTATCATATCATTATATTAACGTTATAATATGCAATTAGTAGAAAATTGATCCAATTTAAAATAAATAAATAAATAAATAATATTTTGAATCTACCAAATATAATTGTGAGAATTAATTAATATTTGTGATATAGTAGATTAAAATTGTTGGTTAACAAGTATTGGTCTACCTTCAAAGGGCATTGATTTGTGCCATAAATTTGTACTCACCATTAATAGTAATGTATTTTATAGTGAATTTCCCTTGTAGTAGAAGAAAATAGTAATGTTAACTAAATTTTTTGATTCAAAGGAAACATTTTCATCTTTAAAGGTGGAACAATGACTTGAAAATATATCAAATAAATAATTATGATTTAGTTTATTGTAAAATATGAATTTATAAACATAAAGATAGTCAACATGATGCAATGTGGTTAAAATTTTTTTTGATTAATATTTCATTAGGGATAAATTTGACACTATAAGTATCAAAATATTATAATAACCAAATTTTTATTACTTGTACCAAGAGTAAGGAAGAGTAAGTCATATAATATAGAAAATAAATATATTTTTCTAAAATATAAATTATTAAAAATAATTAAGTAATAGAGTAAAATCACTTAACTTTGTGTGGTCAAAAATAAATTGAATTAATTCTCTAATTAAGTCACTAAATAAAGAAATTATTACAAATTACATAAAGAAGAATGTGACTACTGTTTATAAAGAATAGTGAAAAGTGATGAGAATCTAATTTATGTGATATGAAATATTTTAAAATAAATTCATATAAATAATAATAAATTATTAATTATTCTTATATACGTTATTAAAATTATAAATCTCTTCTTATAATATAGCTAATAGAAAATTCTAATGTTTAAAACTGAATTATAATCTTAATAAATTCAATAACTTTTATGAGCAATATATTATTAAAATACACACTTGAAATATTTAATTATTTGAGAATGAAATGAAATTATTTTTGTGAGATTCTAAGTAAAATTTCTAAAGTTCTCATAAAAATAAATCAAATATGTGCATGGTCTAATAGCACCTAACTGCATTAAATAATATAATTTTAGAAAATATGATAAAAATTAAATTATGGATATTCATAAAAAAATTGTAATTCATAAAATTTTTTATTTTATTATATTTTTCAATATCAAAACTTATACTTCTAGTCTTTAATCCATTGTTCTAAAGACACTAAAAATAATATGTTATATTTTTATTGTTTAATTTAATAAGATAAATCTTTTAAAAATTATTATAAATTAATATATTTTAAAATTTTTAATTTACATATTAAATAGATGACTAAACATTATATGTATATTATTAATCATTATATACTATAATAATATTAATTTTTTATTATTAAAATTTATATTTAATATTATTTTATTTTATAAATTATTAAATTATAATTAATATAAATTAGTCTCTCTCTTTTTTTTTTTAATTCTTAAATGACCCTATCCTAAACAATTTATAACTTATTGTTAAGTTATTAAAAATTGAGTTATTTATATTATCTTGTTATTTAAAATACACATTAATAAAAGATTTTGATGTATTGTAAAAATATAATTATTATAATTTATTAGATTGTAACAATTTAAATATGAAAATAAAAATTAAGTTTAAAGATAATACAATAAATTTTAAATATAATATTTTTTGTTAATTTATTTTTATTATAATATTATGTTATTTTATTAATTATTTTTCCTACACCAAAAGATTATTTTGATTTGGCACTTTAGTCGTACGGGGATATCTGCGGTTAAGTTTGCTCACGATCTCGCATTGTCCATCTTGTTTGCATATCAAAATGTAGGGCCATCTTCAAGGGAGGATGAGCAGCATAAATGGTGCAAATGGTGCTGTGAGGGTCAAGTGCCCAACAAAGTAGAGCACTTCATTTGGAGGGCTGCAGAGGGTTAATCTTGCAACAAAGTTCAATTTAGCACAGTGTGATCTTCATCTAGATGGTTATTCTGATGAATGTGGCCTTGCAGAGGAAACACCAACGCACGTTTTTTGAGAAATGGTTGGAGAACCACTTCGCAAGAAGTAACACTTTGCCATGGACGGGGGGGCCATGTCGACGGCGTCCCTATGTAGGCGTCAGCCTCACGTTTTATGTTTTTTTTTTTTTTAATTTAAAAAAAAATATGATATGCAAATATGTAATATAATGTGTGGGTCTTTATTTCATAATTTCTTTTAAACATAATACTTTACCCATTTAGATATAGTATGCTTTTTTGTAAAATTAAAAAAATAATAATAAATAAATAAGAGTGAGGCACGGGACCCACACCGGTCCCAGCCCCGTCTGGCCCGTCACATGGCCCCGTCGTCTCTTCGACTGCTATTATTATAACGAGAGAGAGAGGAGCAGGAGAGAGAGAGAGAGAGAGAGAGAGAGAGTTGACTGTCTACCAAGTGTATGGCCCGAGTTATTGGTGACAAAGGGAACTACACTTCAGCCCTACTACATTCAAGTCGTTCTCACTCTCTTCCCTTCCCTTCCCTTCCCAGGCCTTTACTTTTCCTGTCGGGGTAGGTAAAGTGAAGATGGCGGCGTTTGTGGGCATAAGAAAGTAGTTAAAACTCTAGAAATGTTGACAAAATACAGAGAATTTTTCATTTTTTCCTGCTCGTGAATTTCGTTCAGACGGACCCATTTTCTTTGCAACGGCAACGGAACCTAATTTTCAATGTCGTTGAGAATTATGGGGTTGAATTGAAAAGAGATCATTTATTGTACTTGTAGATTTTCTAAACACAATGTGGACATTTCCTTTATTGATCAAGATGACGTTAGTATAATGTTTACAATGTAGCTTATGACACAACAATCTAATACAAAAGGGGGGGGTGACAAGAGAATTCTTTTTTTGGCCAAAACCTTGCATCTTCGAGTTTTCCTTACTATTCTTACATTAAGGAGGGTGAATCCAGTTAATTCTTATCAATCCAAAACTTCATAGAACAAATTATGAATTTTAGCTGTAATAAAATTCTTAGTAATAAGAAATGGCCACAGCAACTTGGTAATATCTTGCGGCAATTTGGCCTACACCCGAGGGACTAAGACAGGGCAATTTCTACAAGGATGACGCACGAGGAAGTTTAGTAATTGCACCTTGGATTTTCAATGCCGGAAGTTCTCATTCATTTGCCTAAAAAAAGCCATCGATTGATGATTGTTTTTCCCCCTTTTTTTTATAAAAAAAAAAAAAAGAAGAAGAAGAAAGTAAAGATAGTATTCTACAATTTTGTTAAAGAAACTTATACTATCACAAAAAATAAAAAAAAAATTCCATGAAAATATATTTTACTTTATTGAATGTCTTGGCAGAAGTTTAAACCTGAAGTGCTATATATTTATCTTACACGCACATTGCACATTGGAAGAAACAGGCGCCTTATAAATGCCAATAATAGAGCCAACTAACATGTAGTTGGTAACGTGATTATACATCTCTAACTGTCAATCATTTCTAAGATAAGTTTATGAACTTGACGTTTTGTTTACCCAAATGAGAACGTTTGCATGTGTTGATCATGGCCTTTAAATACATTTTAGCACATCGCCGTATCAAAAACGCCGAATGATATTTTCAACTGGGTATCACAATTTTCTTTGACTTTACAGTTACGTTGATGGGAATAAGTTTAAAGAGATAAATATTAAAATAATATCTAATAAAAAAAATAATTTTATTGGTCTATATTCCGGAGATTTTGTCGTCAAAAATAGTACTATTAGTCAGAAAAAATATTTCTACACATCACATTTCGTTTTTAAGTGGAGAAATATCCCTTGAACATTGGAAATGAAGACAAGAGTTCTACCAACTTTCAACAATCATATATAGAAAATGTTTGAAGATATTGCCGATCTGTCTTAAAGACAAAAAGAAAAAATATATATATATATATATATAGTTACAGGACTTAGAAAAAAAAAAAGGGATTTTAACCAATAGTTACAGGACGTTATCACGCTGTTAAATTTCTTGTTCTGTATTAGTGTCCCAGAACAAAAAGCGTCACACCTTGTATATTGGAGGGTTTTTTTTTTTTTTTTCTCCAAGTCTCACTATATGGGGAAAAAAAAATATAAAAATAGTCAGAATGAGGTAACACATGAGTCCTACTTCTTAAAAAATTATTATTATGTTTTTTAAAATTTTAAATTTCTCACATAAGAATACTCTATATACAACAAAAATAGTAATTTGTGTGACAAATAAAAAATGTACAACGAGTATAAAATTTATTTTTCTAATAAATATATTAGATATATTTTTTTATATTTATTACAAATTTTATTTTTTTTTATTTTACATTAAATATGTTTAAGACAGGAAGCTTAAATTATCAAAACAAATAAAGAGTAGAGCCTACGCGTCAAGTTCATATTAACTTCGGCTCCTTTTTTTTTTTTCTTTTTTTCTGTCCATGCCTCTGTTTGCTTTTGTTATTATTATTATTTATTTTTAGAACTGGTTTTGTTTTTTGTATACATCGGAAACTGTAGATTGGAGTTTTGCATTTTTAAATGTTTGGTCCTACTATTTAAAACCTAGCTGGTATACAGAACATACCCCACGAAGACTTAAAACTAAATCATGGAATTTTAGTTTCCATTCTTTTATTTGGAAAACGCTCACAAAAACAATGACTTTCAAATTCGAAGAACATGAATTTGTAGCTAATATTGCAAGTATTAGAGGTGCCAAGGTGTTTGCTTTTGTTGTTGAGTGGGTGTTGTTGCTCTTCACCTTGAAAAAGTAGAATGTTAGATGTTTATTAAAATTTTCTCAACCTCATTGTTTGTTAATAGATCTCCTAAAAAAATAACTGATGAAAAAATCCCATCCATTTATCTAAATTTTTTTATTAATTATTATAAAAATACAAACACAATTTCATCAATTATCTAAATTTTTTCAAGTAAATAAAATTTATTTTAAAACAAAATGCTGCTAACTTTTTTTCTGTTAATTTTAAGAATGCTCTAATCCAATTTTTTTCAAAAAAAAAAAAAAGAGGTTAGTATTATTATGCTTATAAATTCTGTTTTTCTAACGGTATTTTTACCCCACTCGAAACACGAACATAATATCTTAATTAATTATTTTAATATTTAACAATAACAAATAATATCAGTTAAAGCAAACACTATAATTTTATTTTAATTTATTAATGATAATAATTAACAACAGTAAAACAATGATCAGCAATAAATGAACAAAACGAGACTTGAAAAAATGTGATAACTAACGCGGCATGTATATATATCAAGTGATACAAAAATATGTCATATAATTATAAACGTACGAGGGTAAGTGATGCAAAAAATATACTTTTTTTTTTTTCATAACAATTGAATTTCTCTTCAAACAGGAGTCATCGGGTCAATGTACAACATACAGCAAATTGAATGCAAAATTGGCAATGTTTACTGGATAGAAACATATTAACAGGTTATTATACTAAAAGAAAGACAAAAAAAAAAAAACAAAGAACTGGTTTTATCCATAATTAACATGCATTAACAGCAGGGAGGGACCTAATTGATATTGAATTGCATTGCTATAAAGGCCTCCATGCCTTTCTGTATTTCCGGCTGGTAGTTGAACCAGTCTTCAATGCATTTATTTAAAATGTTCACAAACCCACCCGAAAAATTGATCATCAAAGATTAAAAAGGATATACACGTCAGATAAAGAGATAATAAGAAAAAAAATATTGAAAAAGGAGCAGAATTTAAAGATTTGTATGCACCGTCAATGTCAATTTTTTAACAATCTCTCTCTCTCTCTCTCTCTCCTCTTTGCTTTTGCATTTTTCAGACTCTCTATATAAACTGGACATGTCTTCCGGGTTCCAGCAAGCTAAGAGATTAAACAAGGACATAAAGTGCACAGGTTTCGTTCTCCTCTCAGAAAACAACTATCAGATATGGCCGAGATCTCAGGGAACAATGCTAATGAGGTCTCTTTGGATGTTAAAGATGGTGCTTCTTCACCCTGTAAATCCAAAGATTCAATCTTGGACTTCTCTGTGCCTTTCTTGCAAAAGGTGACTGACCCTTTCCATTTTTCTATCTTAATATTGTCTATATGCCTACTTTCTCTTCCTTTTCTCTGCTAAATTTAGGACTCGAGGCTAAATAGAAATTGCCTCTTCTCTTACATAGTCATCAATATCTGTCTTCTAATTCAGCTCTGCTTGGTTGTTAGGCTAATAACTGTGGTTTGCTTGGTACATAAGAGCAAATGAATTAACATCTATTGGGAGGATTAGATAATTGTGTAAAAATTTTTTATTGAAATAATGGACATGTTTGACCCTGAATTTGACAGGGTAAATTAGCACTGATGTTTGTGAGATTGATCTCGATGAAATGTTATGATATGCAGTTGATAGCCGAGCTGTTTGGGACGTACTTCCTGATCTTTGCCGGCTGCTCATCGGTGGCGGTGAACCTGAACTTCGACAAGGTGGTGTCACTTCCGGGAATAGCAATAGTCTGGGGATTGGCTGTGATGGTTTTGGTTTACTCCGTTGGTCACATCTCTGGTGCCCATTTCAACCCTGCAGTTACCCTTGCCTTCGCCACCTGCAAAAGATTCCCCTGGAAACAGGTGACAAACTCTTTGAATCCCTCCGGCTGTAAAAATTGGTTTAGTTTACATAGGAGATGTCGATGTGCAAGAAATGCTCCCATTGCAGCTGTCGGTTCTTTTTTTTTTTTTTTTTTTATTGTTTTTTTGGTCCAATTTGCTGTCTTATTTCTCCTTGAAATACTTTTCCAACCAGTAAGTGCACAAAGGGTTGCTTAATGCCTTGGCAGATTGTCAATTACAAGTGGACAAAACCCTTGTAAAATTATATCAGATACAAATGACGCGAAATATTAAATAGCTTACAACAGCACGATGGAAAGCAACCGTGAGGCTAGAACCTTTTCTGATTAGACAAAATTTAACATATTTGCGGGCCCTTGGTTGATAATTGCAATGAAAAAAAAAATGGATGTTTCAAGTTTTGGTCTTGTGTAGATACATTAGACTTGATTCTCACCAAGAATGTTTGAAAATTGGCTTATAAGATTACAAAAATGCTACTTCACCTGATTTCTTTAGTGGTTGAACCAAGGTAGAACTAAGATTTAGCCGTGTACTGTAATTTTTCTGATACCTTTCTTTTCTCCCTTGTTTTGTCACCCATATGTAGGTGCCAGCTTATATAACATGCCAAGTCCTTGGATCAACATTGGCTGCTGGAACCATTAGATTACTATTCAATGGCGAGCAAAATAGGTTCACAGGAACGTTGCCATCAGGGTCAGACTTGCAATCTTGCGTGATTGAGTTCATCATCACATTCTACCTCATGTTTGTCATATCCGGCGTTGCCACGGATACCAGAGCCGTAAGTTCCTGTCAATTTCTCAATCAGCCAGAAGCCACAGCCCTTATTGGCTAACAATAACTATTGCAGGGATGAAAACTCAGACAATTGAGGGTCAATAATTAAGTTGCCAATTTTAATTCTAGATGTTTCGTCTCTCTTTCTCTCCCTCTCTGGTCTTTTAAAATATACTAACGAATTTAAGTATACAATTATTTGATGTATTAACGTTTGATACTGATGATGTGGAACCTTCTGAATCATTCTTTCTAATCTTTTTTATTATTCTTTATGCAGATTGGTGAACTCGCTGGCCTCGCTGTTGGTGCAGCCGTTTTATTAAATGTGATGTTTTCATGGTATTTAATATGAATCTCTTTATTTTTATCCGTTTTCCTAGGATCATCAAATTGATTAGTACTTCGTGTAAATCAATCATTAGCTAGTGCTCCATTCAACCCTTTGGTTGAAATCAAAGTTCTCCGCCTCGAAATGTTATCATTTGGCCCGCTAATGGTCAATGTTTTATCTTAATCATTGGCTGGTGATGTAGCACTGACATATTGTGTCATTGTTTATTAGCATAAGTTTCCATCTAAAAGAGGATATACTCTCACATTATAGCATATACAAAGAATTTAAATATATATAATTTTATTCCCTTTTTATTGAAAGATTATTTATGCTGTTCGATACTCTTTATTATTGCACCAAGGCATGATCAAATGGTTTTAAAATAATTTATGCTAATATAATGTTTGTATGATTGTTGTTTATATTAGCCTGAAATTCCCTTAAAAGAGTAGATAGCCGAGTAACCCCTATGCTGCCTTACAGGCCAATTTCAGGAGCATCGATGAACCCAGCAAGAAGCCTGGGGCCAGCAATAGTCTCACACAAGTACAAAGGGCTATGGATATACATTGTGTCCCCAATCCTTGGAGCTCAGGCGGGGGCATGGGTCTACAATATGATAAGATACACAGACAAGCCACTGAGGGAGATCACCAAGAGTGCATCTTTCCTGAGAAGCATTGAACGCGGTTGACAATAAACTGATTTGCAATACACTTTCATCTTTACCTGCTATGCTAGCTACTCAAAATACATACAATATTTAGCTGGTCCAGACAACAGGGGAGTTTTGTAACTCATTTCCTTTTTTCATGCTTAATGTTGAAAAGAGTCGCTTTCTTCTAATTTTCTATTATGGTTTTTGTCTTTTTTTCTGTATTCACATATCTATATGTTCAATGGAATGACATAAGCAGGGCCATCATTCTAATCCCATCCATAAGAGACCGTCACCCCCATTTGTCTTGCGAAGTTTGACTTTGAGAATTTTCCAAGACTCTATGAAAATATATTTTACTTTATTGAATGTCTTGGCAGAAGTTTAAACCTGAAGTGCTATATATTTTTTTATCTTACACGCACATTGCACATTTGAAGAAACAAGCGCCTTATAAATGCTAGTAATAGAGCCAACTAACATGTAGTTGGTAACGTGATTATACATCTCTAACTGTCAATCATTTCTAAGATAAGATTATGAACTTAACGTTTTGTTTACACAAATGAGAACGTTTGCATGTGTTGATCATGGCCTTTAAATACATTTTTGCACATCACCGTATCAAAAACGCCGAATGATATTTTCAACTGGGTATCACAATTTTCTTTGACTTTACAGTTACGTTGATGGGAATAAATTCAAAGAGATAAATATTAAAATAATATCTAATAAAAAGAAAGATAATTTTATTGGTCTATATTCCGGAGATTTTGTCGTCAAAAATAGTACTATTAGTCAGAAAAAATATTTCTACACATAACATTTCGTTTTTAAGTGGAGAAATATCCCTTGAATATTGGAAATGCATACAAGAGTTCTACCAACTTTCAACAATCATATATAGAAAATGTTTTAAGATATTGCTGATCTGTCTTAAAGACAAAAAGAAGAAGGAGAAAAAAAAAAAAATATATATATATATATATATATATATATATATAGTTACAGGACCTAGAAAAAAAAGGGATTTTAACCAATAGTTACAGGACGTTATCGCGCTGTTAAATTTCTTGTTCTGTATTAGTGTGCCCCAGAACAAAAAGCGTCACACCTTGTATATTGTTTTTTTTTTTTTTCTCTGAGTCTCACTATATGGGGAAAAAAAATATATAAAAGATAGTCAGAATGAGGTAACACACGAGTCCTACTTCTTAAAAAATTATTATTATGTTTTTTAAAATTTTAAATTTCTCACATAAGAATACTCTATATACAACAAAAATAGTAATTTGTGTAACAAATAAAAAATGTACAACGAGTATAAAATTTATTTTTCTAATAAATATATTACATATTTTTTTATATTTATTACATATTTTATCATTAAATATGTTTAAGACAGGAAGCTTAAATTATCAAAACAAATAAAGCGTAGAGCCTACGCGTCACATTCATATTAACTTCGGCTCCTTTTTTTTTTTTATTTTTTTCTGTCCATGCCTCTGTTTGCTTTTTTTTTTTATTTTTAGAACTGGTTTTGTTTTTTGTATACATCGAAAAGTGTAGATTGGATTTTGCATTTTTAAATGTTTGGTAAATGTTTGGTCCTACTATTTAAAACCTAGCTGGTATACAGAACACACCCCCGACGACTTAAAACTAAATCTTGGAATTTTAGTTTCGATTCTTTTATTTGGAAAGCGCTCACAAAAACAATGACTTTCAAATTCAAAGAACATGAATTTGTTACTAATATTGCAAGTATTTGAGGTGACAAGGTGTTTGCTTTTGTTGTTGAGTGGGAGTTGTTTGTCACGGAGTTAAGTTTTATGTGTACTAACCCGTGTGACACTTAGTCAATTTTGCGTGAAAAAATGAACTAAGTAAGTTTTAGAGAGTTTGAGAGAGTTAGTGGAAATCATGTGAAAGGCAAGTAAGTGTTGGAAGTACTGGAGAAATAGAGAATGCAAGAAAATTTTGCGAGTGAGTTTGTATTAAGCGTCTAAAGTGTCTTTACAAATGGGAGGAGTAGCCTATTTATAATTACTCCACTTCCTTCATGTGTGACTACAAATAAACATTTAAGATATTTACAAAGAATGTTCTAAAGAAAACATTAAGGAAAATCCTTACAAAAAAGTTCTAAGTGAGTGTCCTTACTGGCCTTTGCTGGAAGTTTTTAGGACCTTCCAAGCACTTCAGCACTCTTTTAGGACCTTTTGTTGTTGTGTCTAGGCAGCAAAAAGGGGTTGGCTAGTGCTGGCAGCCCACAGAGGCTCAATCTGGCTCGGGTTTCTGCCTTCCCACTCACTGGACGGGCTAGACATAGAGTGTCCATGTGACCCCCTCCCCCACTTAATTATACGATATTCTTATTGCATTCTCAACCTTATATTGCCGAATGTGATCGGCAAACTACCAAAGTTAGTCCTCTCGTTCCCAACTACCCTCTTCGTCAAGCAAATCCTTCCATTTCACCAAGTACTTGGTGTAATTGGGAACTCTCATTTTTGGGATCACTCTGTCAGTAAAGATGCGTTCCACCTCCTTGTTGAATTCATTGACCACAGCCGTTGGTGCGCGCTTGGATTTGCTTCGACTTGGATCCTCTTTGTCTCCATGAAAAGGCTTTAGAAGACTTACATGAAAAACATTGTGGATCTTTAGTTTTGGTAGGAGTTGGACTTGGTAGGCAGCTTTTCCTGCGCGCCTGATCACAGGAAACGGTCTTTCATACTTCCTTCCCAAGCCCTTATAGACTTTGCGTAGAGACTTAAATTGGTTAGGCAGCAGTTTCACCATTACCATGTCTCCCGCTGTATAGTCTTTTGGGTGTCGCTTGGTGTCAGTCCATCTTTTCATCCCATTGGCCGCTTTGTCAAGGTAAGCCCTTGTTATGTCTGCTTTCTCATGTCATTCTCTCGCAAACTTGTAGGCAGACAGGTTGTTTCTAGTGTAAAAAGAGGCAATAACACTTGACATTAGCAGTTGTTGTGCCATAACAATCTCAAATGAGCTTTTGTTCGTGGCCTCGCTCATCTAAAGGTTATATGAGAATTGGGCAACATCGAGTAGCTTTGCCCAATATCGTTGGTGAGCACTAACATAATGCCTCAGATATTGCTCGAGCGAGGCATTCACTCGTTCGGTCTGCCCATCGCTTTGAGGATGAAAACTTGTTGAGAAGTTTAGATCGGTCTCTAACAACTTAAATAACTTGCACTAGAATTTGCTCATAAAGTAGGGGTCTCTATTATTGATTATACTCTTTGGCACACCTCACAACTTTACCACGTTCTTAAAGAACAAACAAGCAATTTCATCCACCTTGCAATTAGCAGGGGCTAGAATGAAGGTGTCATACTTATTGAACTGATCAACCACCGCCATAATGCTTTCATATCCCTCGGACTTTAATAAAACCACAATGAAGTCCATTGAGACACTTTCCCATGACTTCTCAGGGATGTGTAGTGGCTCAAGTAGACCCGCTAGATGCTACTGTTCTACCTTATCTTACTGGTAAACTAGGCAAGTCCGCACATAGGCCTTGACATCCGTGTGCAAATACGGCCAAAAGTAATGTTGTTAGATAAGAGTAAGAGTTCGTGTCATACTTAGGTGACCAACTCATCAGGAATCATGACATTCCTTGAGGATCTCCTTTTGCAAGTTTCTCTACTTAGGCATGAAAACTCGATTCCCAACTATCATTAGGACTCCGTCATCCACCCAAAATTGACAAGTCTTCCCCTCACTAGCCAATTTCAACAGGTTCTTAGCCAGATTGTCTTGCCTAGTACTTTCCTTAATCCACTCAAGGAAGTTGCTCTTAGGTGTACTAACGAAAAGGATAGCTAGTTTCACCTTCCAACTCAGTGCATCAGCAACAACATTGGCTTGGCCTGGCTTATACCACAATGTATGGTCAAATTCTACTAAGAAGTCTTGTCAACGAGCTTGCTTGGGGCTGAGTTTCTTCTGCATTTGGAAGTAGCTTGTAGCGATGTTATCGGTTATGATCACGAACTTACTTTCAAGGAGATAGTGTCTCCAAGTGCACAAACAGTGGATAATGACAATTATCTCCTTGTCTTAAATGGTGTACCGTCTCTTCGTATCGTTTACCTTGTGACTTTCATAAGTAATGGGATGTCTATCCTGCATCAAGACTCCCCCAATGGTGAAGTCAGATACATCAGTGTGGATTTTGAAAGGTTATTCATAGTTCGGTAACACCACCACAGGTTCCTTGGAGATTGTTTGCTTCAATCTCTCAAAGGAAGCTTAGCATTCCCTCATCCAATGCCAAGTGTGGTTTTTCTTCAATAGGTCAGTTAGGGGTGCTGCCACAGTAAAGTATCTCTTGATGAACCGACGATAGTAGTTGATGAGCCCCAGGAAGGATCGCAGTTTCGGGACCTTGGTTGGAGGCTCCTATTGCTAGATAGCTTGCATCTTTGCTAGATCCATCATAAGCTTACCATCCTTAATTTGGTGGCCAAGGAAGTCTTGCTTGGTGAATAAGCATTTCTCCTTTTTGACAAACAACTTGTTTTCCTAGAGAACTTAAAATACTTGTTTGAGGTGCTCAATGTGCTTCTCAAGTGTGTTATTGTACATTATGTTGTCATCCAAGTAAACTACCACGAATTTGTCAAGAAAAGGATATAGTACCTTGTTCATAAGGGTGCAAAAGGTGGTTGGTGCATTGGTGAGGCCAAAGGGCATGATTAGGAACTCGAATGCTCTATAGCGTGTTACGTAGGTCATCTTTGACTCATTACCTTGTGCAATGCAGACTTGGTAGTAACCCAATCATAAATCCAGCTTGGTGAAATACCTCACCTTCCTCAGTTAGTCGAAAAGATCAACTATTAAGGTATTGGATACTTGTTTTTGATAATGACCTTGTTCAAGACTCGGTAGTTGATACACATCAGTAGTGATCCATCCTTTTTCTTCTGGAAGAAGACTGGGGCATCAAAAGGGGCTTTCAAGGGTTGAATAAAGCCCGAGTCTATTAGATCTTGGAGCTGCTTCCTCAATCCAGTGAGCTCTAGAGGTGTCATGCGATAAGGGGCTATGACAAAAGGTTTAGCACCAGGTTCCAACTTGATGTAGTGATCCATATCTTGCCTTGGTGGAAGCTTTTTTAGTAGTTTGGAAGGCATGACATCCTTGAACTTGGCAAGGACAACCTAGATGGCTTACAGTAGTGCAGGAGTAGGTGCTGCTACGTCTTCCCCATCACTTAGCTCTGTTATAGTAGTCACATAGCCTAGACCCGACTTGAGACCCTGTTTAAATTGCAAGGCCAAAATTATCAATGGTTACGACTTCTCCTTGCACTTCAAGGGAACCACTTGAATCTTTCAAGCATCAAGGACTATAAAAGAACTCAAAGTAGGAACAGGAAAAGCCAAAACTTTGCAAAAAAATGCAGAACCTAACACCACCTTGAAGTCATCCATAGGAACAACAATAAAGTCCAACTTACCGATCTATTCTCCAATTTGGGTGGCTACTCCCTATGTTACACCTTGGACAGGTTTTGCTTTTGAGTTCACTGCTTTAATGGTGTCATTTTCCTTCGTAAGTTTAAGGTCTAGATGCTTGGCCTTTTATACATCCATAAAATTGTGCGTTGCCCCCGTATCTAGCATTGCACAAGCTGCTTTACCCTCGATGGCAACGTTAGCGTACAACAATCTCTTCTCTTTAAAGATTGCTGGGGAAAAAAGTTTTAAGAGATTACTTAATTGTTAGATAGATCCCCTGTTAATTTGGGGCTCTTTGTTGGCCTTTTTCGGGTTAAGTACTGCCATCATAGCATTCATTATCTTACTGTTGGGGCAATCTCTCACCAAGTGTGATCCATCACAAATGAAACTAAGTTTCAGGGGACTACCTGAGTTATACTTACCCACAGGGTTCTTCTCATGCTTGGGACGCCACTTGAGGATCTTTGCTATCCACTTGAGGATCTTATTGCGGCCAATAAGTTCGGCTTGGTTTTCTCCTGCTTGAGGATCTCCTACTTCTTCTGCCCGATTTTCTCTCCCCCACTCTTGCTAGAGTTCGGCTTCTTGCCTTTGAAGTGGACAAAGTAGTTAATGAAGGTCTCGACAGCAACAATGGCAACGTCTAGGGTCTGCACATCATGCCTATCTAACTCAACTCTTAACTAATCCTTTAAGCCGTCTTTAAAGTGGAAGAGAAGTTTCTTATTGGACATCTTAATTTCAAGTATGAGGGTAGTAAATTCCTTGATATAGTTGGAAATACTACCTATCTAGCTTAGGAGACACAACTTTCCCCTAATTTCACTGTTTGTATTGTGAGGCACAAAGTACCTATCCAATTCAACCTTGAATTACTCTCAGGTGTTAATGACGCACAAGTCTTTCTCCCTCTCAGAGTGCTTTTATCTCTACCAGAGTTGGGCAACATCCCTTAGGAAGATTGGGGCATTGTTTACATTGGCAAAGTTGTCAACAACCTCATGGCCTCGAAGTACTGCTCAAGGTCAAAACAAAAATTTTCCACAACAGTGGCATTATGTGTACCATTTTACATGACAAACTAGGGAACCTTCAAGTCATGCACTGCTATAGCGCTAATAGTGGCAGCAGTTGTACTAATAATGAGTGAGCTATTTTGGCGTAGAGAATCCATCTCCCTACAGAGGTCATGGATCTCTCCTTCAATGAACTCGCGTAGGTTGGACAACCTTTGATTCAGGGAGCGTAGTTCTCCCTTAAACGAGCAACCAATCTCTTCGATCATGACTTTGATAGCCCGCGTGATCTCTACATTCTCATAGATCAAGTTATCGATTTAATCGTTGAGTTCCCCTACTACGAAGTTTAGATCAGTAACGCTCCTTTCCAAGTCAGCAACACGAGAGTCCATGGTTTCCCTTACTAAAGCCTTAGATTTACTATGCTTGGCAAGGACACACTGCTCCTCACTCCCACGAGTTTGTTACTCCTCCAGTGATTGCAACAAATCCTTCCTCGCTTGCCATGCTTGTAGTCTCAACAAACACCAAACAACCAGGTTGTACGTAAGGATTGAACCATTGCTCTGATACCATCTGTCACGGAGTTAGACTTCATATGTGCTAACCCACACAACACTTAGTCAATCTTGCATGAGAAAATGAGCTAAGTAAGCCTTAGAGAGTTTGAGAGAATCAACGGAAAGCATGTGAGAGGCAAGTAAGAGAGTTGGAAGTACTAGAAAAGTAGAGAATACAAAAGAGTTTTGCAAGTGAGTTTATATTAAGTATCTGAAGTGTCTTTACAAATGGGAGCAATGACCTATTTATAGTTGCTTCACTTCTTCAATGTGTGGCTACAAGTGAACATCTAAGATATTTACAAAGAATGTTCTAGAGAAAGTATTAAAAAAAGTCCTTATAAGAAAGTTGTAGATGAGTGTCTTTGTTGGTCTTTACTAGAAGTTTCTAGGACCTTCTACGCACCTTAACACTCTTTTAGAACTTTCTATTGTTGTGTCTGGGCAACAAAAAGGGGCTGGATAGTGTTGACAGCCCACAGAGGCTCAATATGACCCGAATTTCTGTCTTCTCACTTGTTGGACGGGTTAGACATAGTGTTATGTGACATGTTGCTCTTCACCTTGAAAAAGTAGAAAGTTATATGTTTATTAAAATTTTCTAAACCTTATTGTTTGTTAATAGATCTCTTAAAAAATAATTGATAAAAAAATTTCATCCATTTATCTAAATTTTTATATTGATTATTATAAAAATACAAACACAATTTCATCAATTATCTAAATTTTTTCAAGTAAATAAAATTTATTTTAAAACAAAATGCTGCTAACTTTTTTTCTGTTAATTTTAAGAATGCTCTAATCCAATTTTTTTCAAAAAAAAAAAAAGAAGTTAGTATTATTATGCTTATAAATTCTGTTTTTCTAACAGTATTTTTACCCCACTCGAAACACGAACATAATATCTTAATTAATTATTTTAATATTTAACAATAACAAATAATATCAGTTAAAGCAAACACTATAATTTTATTTTAATTTATTAATGATAATAATTAACAACAGTAAAACAATGATCAGCAATAAATGAACAAAACGAGACTTTAAAAAATGTGATAACTAACGTGGCATTTATATATATCAAGTGATACAATAATATGTCATATAATTATAAACGTACGAGGGTAAGTGATGCAAAAAATATACTTTTTTTTCATAACAATTGAATTTCTCTTCAAACAGGAGCCATCGGGTCAATGTACAACATACAGCAAATCGAATGCAAAATTGGCAATGTTTACTGGATAGAAACATATTAACAGGTTATTATACTAAAAAAAAGACAAAAAAAAAAAAAAAACAAAGATTTGGTTTTATCCATAATTAACATGCATTAACAGCAGGGAGGGACCTAATTGATATTGAATTGCATTGCTATAAAGGCCTCCATGCCTTTCTGTATTTCCGGCTGGTAGTTGAACCAGTCTTCAATGCATTTATTTAAAATGTTCACAAACCCACCCGAAAAATTGATCATCAAAGATTAAAAAGGATATACACGTCAGATAAAGAGATAATAAGAAAAAAAATATTGAAAAAGGAGCAGAATTTAAAGATTTGTATGCACCGTCAATGTCAATTTTTTAACAATCTCTCTCTCTCTCTCTCTCTCTCTCCTCTTTGCTTTTGCATTTTTCAGACTCTCTATATAAACTGGACATGTCTTCCGGGTTCCAGCAAGCTAAGAGATTAAACAAGGACATAAAGTGCACAGGTTTCGTTCTCCTCTCAGAAAACAACTATCAGATATGGCCGAGATCTCAGGGAACAATGCTAATGAGGTCTCTTTGGATGTTAAAGATGGTGCTTCTTCACCCTGTAAATCCAAAGATTCAATCTTGGACTTCTCTGTGCCTTTCTTGCAAAAGGTGACTGACCCTTTCCATTTTTCTATCTTAATATTGTCTATATGCCTACTTTCTCTTCCTTTTCTCTGCTAAATTTAGGACTCGAGGCTAAATAGAAATTGCCTCTTCTCTTACATAGTCATCAATATCTGTCTTCTAATTCAGCTCTGCTTGGTTGTTAGGCTAATAACTATGGTTTGCTTGGTACATAAGAGAAATGAATTAACATCTATTGGGAGGATTAGATAATTGTGTAAAAAATTTTGATTGAAATAATGGACATGTTTGACCCTGAATTTGACAGGGGAAATTAGCACTGATGTTTGTGAGATTGATCTTGATGAAATGTTATGATATGCAGTTGATAGCCGAGCTGTTTGGGACGTACTTCCTGATCTTTGCCGGCTGCTCATCGGTGGCGGTGAACCTGAACTTTGACAAGGTGGTGTCACTTCCGGGAATAGCAATAGTCTGGGGATTGGCTGTGATGGTTTTGGTTTACTCCGTTGGCCACATCTCTGGTGCCCATTTCAACCCTGCAGTTACCCTTGCCTTCGCTACCTGCAAAAGATTCCCATGGAAACAGGTGACAAACTCTTTGAATCCCTCCGGCTGTAAAAATTGGTTTAGTTTACATAGGAGATGTCGATGTGCAAGAAATGCTCCCATTGCAGCTGTCGGTTCTTGTTTTTTATTATTTTTTTATTTTTTGGTCCAATGTGCTGTCTTATTCCTTGAAATACTTTTCCAACCAGTAAGTGCACAAAAGGGTTGCTTAATGCCTTGGCAGATTGTCAATTACAAGTGGACAAAACCCTTGTAAAATTATATCAGATACAAATGACGTGAAATATTAAATAGCTTACAACAGCAAGATGGAAAGCAACCGTGAGGCTAGAACTTTTTCTGATTAGACAAAATTTAACATATTTGCGGGCCCTTGGTTGATAATTGCAATGAAAAGAAGAAATGGATGTTTCAGGTTTTGGTCTTGTGTAGATACATTAGACTTGATTCTCACCAAGAATGTTTGAAAATTAGCTTATAAGATTACAAAAATGCTACTTCACCTGATTTCTTTAGTGGTTGAACCAAGGTAGAACTAAGATTTAGCCGTGTACTGTAATTTTTCTGATACCTTTCTTTTCTCCCTTGTTTTGTCACCCATATGTAGGTGCCAGCTTATATAACATGCCAAGTCCTTGGATCAACATTGGCTGCTGGAACCATTAGATTACTATTCAATGGCGAGCAAAATAGGTTCACAGGAACGTTGCCATCAGGGTCAGACTTGCAATCTTGCGTGATTGAGTTCATCATCACATTCTACCTCATGTTTGTCATATCCGGCGTTGCCACGGATACCAGAGCCGTAAGTTCCTGTCAATTTCTCAATCAGCCAGAAGCCACAGCCCTTACTGGCTAACAATAACTATTGCTGGGATGAAAAGTCAGACAATTGAGGGTCACTAATTAAGTTGCCAATTTTAATTCTAGATGTTTCGTCTCTCTTTCTCTCCCTTTCTGGTCTTTTAAAATATACTAACGAATTTAAAGTATACAATTATTTGATGTATTAACGTTTGATACTGATGATGTGGAACCTTTTGAATCTTTCTTTCTAATCTTTTTTATTATTCTTTATGCAGATTGGTGAACTCGCTGGCCTCGCTGTTGGTGCAACCGTTCTATTAAATGTGATGTTTTCAGGGTATTTAATATGAATCTCTTTATTTTTATCCGTTTTCCTAGGATCATCAAGTTGATTAGTACTTCGTGTAAATCAATTATTAGCTAGTGTTCCATCGAACCCTTTGGTTGAAATCAAAGTTCTCCGCCTCGAAATGTTATCATTTGGCCAGCTAATGGTCAATATTTTATCCTAATCATTGGCTGGTGATGTAACACTGACATATTGTGTCATTGTTTATTTGCATGAGTTTCCATCTAAAAGAGGATATACTCTCACATTATAGCATATACAAAGAATTTAAATATATATAATTTTATTCCCTTTTTATAGAAAGATTATTTATGCTATTCGATACTCTTTATTATTGCACCAAGGCATCATCAAATGGTTTTAAAATAATTTATGCTAATATAATGTTTGTATGATTATTGTTTATATTAGCCTGAAATTCCCTTAAAGAGTAGATAGCCGAGTAACCCCTATGCTGCCTTACAGGCCAATTTCAGGAGCATCGATGAACCCAGCAAGAAGCCTGGGGCCAGCAATAGTCTCACACAAGTACAAAGGGCTATGGATATACATTGTGTCCCCAATCCTTGGAGCTCAGGCAGGGGCATGGGTGTACAATATGATAAGATACACAGACAAGCCACTGAGGGAGATCACCAAGAGTGCATCTTTCCTGAGAAGCACTGAACGCGGTTGACAATAAACTGATTCGCAATACACTTTCATCTTTACCTGCTATGCTAGCTACTCAAAATACATACAATATTTAGCTGGTCCAGACAACAGGGGAGTTTTGTAACTCATTTCCTTTTTTCATGTTTAATGTTGAAAAGAGTCGCTTTCTTCTAATTTTCTATCATGGTTTTTGTCTTTTTTTCTGTATTCACATATCTATATGTTCAATGGAATGACATAAGCAGGGCCATCATTCTAATCCCATCCATAAGGGACCGTCACCCCCATTTGTCTTGCGAAGTTTGACTTTGAGAATTTTCCAACAAAGGGTTTAATTTATATCTATAATTCTACAATCCACATAAAAGTTCCTTGAAGGCAAAGAAACTTATTTAATTACATCTGCTATATCCAATTTTCATACATGGTTACGTTTATAATTTTGACTTGAATCTCAATCAATCTTCTAATTACATTAGTGATTTTGGATTAGATGAAGTCATAAAACTCATATATACACGAGAATTATCATATCAAATAAAAGGCATAAATTCAATTAAATACTGATTGCACTTTCTGATCGTGATATGATATGCATTTCACGCAGAAGAAATGTTTTTATTTAACAAAATGAACATAATAGATTTAAAGAAAAAAAAAGATCTTGTCGTTTTTGTATGAAATCTATATTTTCTCAAAAACAAAAAAAAGTTCCATCTCCGTGTAAATCATTCTAAATTGATTTTTTTTTTTTTTTGTACTTAACAGTGTCGTGTTACATAAAGTCCAGTGGTGTTATTTCTTTGTGTTTCTTCCCAGTAAAGTTGGGTCAGGAATCGTTGCACTTCAAATCTGCCCGTGTTTGCTTTTAGAGATACAAGTTCCAATTGCAAAATACAAACGAGCCCTTTCCACATAAGCTACTCCCTGTTATCCGTAGTCAAAAATTATATATAAAAAAAAATATAGAAATCCCATCGTAGTCTTCCTTTTTGCTTAAAAGAGTTCCAATTGTCACGCGAAACAATCACAAGTGGACAACTCCAAAAGGAGGCAGATAAAAAACGCAAATTGCCATTTCCAACTTTCTGTTCCAACTCCCGTGGGACATAGTAGAAAAACATTTTACCAATACACGTGATTTAATGGTTGGTAAACAAAGTACAGTACATCAGTTTTTCCAAGCTATTAGCTTTCTCTCTTCATCCCAAAGTCCAAAACGGTACTTGTTCAGATTGTTCAGAAAGAAGAACAACAGAAAAAAAAAAAAAGAAACAGCAACTTCCATTGTAAATGTCATCATGCTGGTCCACACAAACAGAGTTTTCATGCAGCACCGCAAAATTCTTTCAGAAAAGAGGAAGTTCGGACTCCAGTACAAGTTGCCAGGGATCCCAGCAACAGCTCGCTGTTCAATTATAACCCCTATGCAGGAAGTTGACACACCTCCCATATCAATAACTGTACAATTTTGTTTTTCAAAGTACATAAAATTCTACTATTTTAAATTTAATGTTTCGTTTGGTTACACTCTCATATCCCTAATTTCTGCTCTATTTTTTTTTTTTTTTTGTAAATCCGTTAATCAATGTGTAATTTTGCAGTTTACGTTTCAGTCTCAGCAATAGAAATTCCGGTTCGGAAGGGCCATATGAAGAACGCATGCTTTCGAGTTGTTGCTGTCCGGAGCTGGACTCTGTATTTGGGCTGGCAAAGTGACAGTTTGGACCCAATGAAACACTTGGGCCTCGTCGAGCCCTACATCAGCGACTCTTTTTCCCCTTAGTTTTGTAGATTTTCTTCCTTAATATGCAAAACACTAATTGTAAAAAATTAAGAAAATTTTATGGTGAAAGCATTCGTACGTTGATTTAATTAGGTCTTAAATTTCATGAATGAAGTCAAGAGCTTGAACCTCAAAATTGGGGGTTTAATAATAGGCAAAGTGACATAAAAGATGGTAGAAGACCCACATTCATCGTGTAATATATAGTCCAATTAAATAGGGAAAAAAAACAAAAAAAAAAAAAAGCAAAGCAAATGTATAATTTAAAGCTATAAATTCACTTGCATCAAAACAGCCTAGCTTTTTGTGAACGAAAGAAACTTCTCAACGATTTCGTGGCTTGCTTTCTACGTAACCAGTGGGAAAAGCCTTGCTTTTTGGGGACTTTCCTGGCTGCTAGTTTTTGAATTCACGTTTTGACTGCACCAAAGCAGCCAATTGTATTGTCAAACGCACGAGACATATGGATGGGGTCATGATCAAACCTCTAATAAACACAAGTGGGAGGTGTCAAATCGACATTAAATATGCAACGTCCAAAGAAGTTTCAATAAATTCCCACGAAATGTAATGCTGCATCGATGCTGTCAACATAAAGCATCTCACGCGTGTTCTGTACAATTTATTATTATGACTTTACGTTTTATATTTTTTAGTCATTCGATAAATTATTATAATTATTCACGAAAATAACAAACACATATTTAATAATGGTATTGTAAGTGGAACTCTTTGACCATGTAAATGCCGTCGGTCTCCTTCTGTATGTACCTAGTTTTGGTCAAAGGTGAGTATTATTTGAGCAACAAGGTAATGTGAACAACGGGGATTGAAAAACAGTTAAATAATCATCTTCTTTTCTTTTTTTTTTTCTTTTTCTTTTTTTTGTTAGGAATTTTTATATCATAAATTATAAAAACATGTCATGTATTATAATATTCACAATTTTTTTATCTATTAATTTGACTTTTTAGATAAATATAAGATTTTAAATTATAATTATTTAATATAGTATTAAAACTTAATATATTTATTCAATTTCATTAATTCATCCTAGCATTAATAGGATAAAATACATGATATTAGCTCATTTAGTTTAATTTTATTGTATCATGTATTAATTAGATCTAACATATATTAACAAAATATGTTAAAAATATAAAAAATTCATATTATTAAAATATAAAAACTCGAGATAGATTATAATATTTATAATTTTTCTTATATATTGGTTTGACCTTTTAAATAAATGTAAAATTTTAAAATATTATTTAACATTTTTGATAGACCATAATAAGATTTTATTGGTGGTCATTTTCAAAGAATGACATCATTATAATGTAAAAAATGTGTTCATGGTTTTTCTGAAATTTGTAATTCAATATTTCAAAGAAAACTAAAGCATCTAAGTAAATATTAATTTTGTTTTATTTATTATTTGTTTCTTCATGTGCCATATTTTCCACTTGTTATATGTTCTGTGATGGAAATTTTTTCCGGTTACCATACCAACAGCAATTCCTCGTCATTACATCAAACTCCAAATATATGCAAACCAGGCCCGCCGTGCATTCTAGTTATCAACTATGCCTTTTCTCCTCCATGACATTTTTGTCTTTCTTTAGATCGTGGGCTGAACTTTAGCAAGTGCAGCACAGGCTTCGTCCTGTGGATGGAGGGAGCGCAGGTTCAAAAGTTCGTGCCCTTAAGAACCCCACAAAAGCAAGATTTCCAATTCCCAGATCCTTAATAAATAAAAAATATGAAAATATTAGTCCGATAGATAGAATCAAATTTTTTATTGGAAACTAGCAAGCGCCCGAAAAAGGTTTGATCATAATCTTTAAATTTTTTATTTACAATCTTACCTTTATATAACTAATAATTTTAATTATATATTCTTTTTTTTTTTTTTTTTATGAATTCGCATCAAAAGACCAAGTCCATGTAATTAAATCATTAAGAAATAGTGGGCTAAACTTGAATAAGTGAACGCCAGCTGGTTTGAACGACTAGGACGCCAACTTTTCAGATAGTTTTAGTCAAGCATGCATGTTTGGGGCCAAAGAATAAGTGAATTAATAAAAATCACTTTTGTTAATCAAAATACAATCGACTTCTGACTTACATTAGGTCTCCAAACTATACTCGCCGCTTTAATTTTTAGTTAAACAATGCAGACTATTCTGCCATTTTCATTTAGCTATAAACATGCTCTTTGTTTCTCTCTCTCTCTCTCTCTTGCTCTCTCCCCACTTCTCTCCACCACAAAATAAATAAATAAATAAGAAACATGACTGTGTCTTTTGTTGCTTATTCAATAGATTTGCATGTTGTTAATATGAATGGATAAAACACGTAGTTTTAATTTAATAAGGGTAGTCTCCGAAGTATGAAGGTTTTTTTTTTAAGCCTTTTTTTCGTTCATCAAAAGAAAAAAAAAATCTATTCTTTCGACCCCACTTCAATCAAATCTGTAAAATCTATCTCATGAACCTCATTTGCCTGCAAAAGATAAAGAAAAGAAATGGAAGTAGAGTCCCATAAGTGGGCATTGAAACTCAAGAAACCACTCATTTTTTTTATAGTCAGCACACATTAAGTGGCTTTATTTTTTAAGTAAAAAGGAAAACAACGTGTAATAAAGTAAAGGGCAAGGAACAAATGCTGTATTGTACAGTTGTGAAATCAATTGGAGCATTATTTTCCGATGTACAAAAGAAAAATAAAATCAACTGGGGCATTCCAAGAGCCTTTGATTATGACTTTGACATACAATGGGTTGGTTGACCATTCGGATACAGATGGGCAGATCTCATGTATATTTTCCTGTCAACTTGTTGATTTTGTAACTAAAACTTATAATAGATACAAGCATACATACCAATAATTATACTCTCTCCCGCATCTAATTAAGATTTACCTAACGTTTAATGAGACAATAGTCTACGATAAATGTGAGAGAGACAAAAACGTATTGTCTTCTGCTCGCAACTTTCTGGCTAGACCGTCAATTGCCAGCCTTTTCTCCTCGCAACTCTGATATTTCGAGCCCTTGAAAGGCAACCTCGTCATGCAACCTTATCATGCCGTTGTGTCACATCCAAATCTTCTTATTTTCTTTTGCACCGCAAGTAAACTGACGTAAAAAAATACTAAATATGATAATATATATCATACCGAATCAAATTCATCTCGTCGGCACTTAGATCAGCAATACATATTAATTATAACAAGATAGTAGGTGTTGACCATATAAGTCTCTTAATATGAGATTGTAAGTATTTAGTAGTATTTTACATCAATGCTTGATATAAAGTATTGTGTGGGTTAAACACGTTCAAAAAGCAATTTAAACATGGAATCAAAGTGTATAACAAGAAGTTAAAGGAGACTAGGCGTTAAACCATAACGTTGGGTCATAACATTGACATCAAGCAAACACAGAGTTGGGGTCGAAGCATGAGTGTTGCATGGCAGCGTGCACCAACGTTGTGGCAGCATGTGCTGGATAACAAGGTAATAACTTAAACATAACAGTATTTTATCCTATCAAACGTCTAGATTCTTTAATACTATTTAAGAGTAGTCGCATATCTTATATGAAAGTTAACTAACGTCGATGCAAAAATAGGAATCGAAGTTAAAATTATGAGGTCACGTTGTAAATTGGCTAACAAGTGTTTCCTGATCAATTATGACATCAACAAGACGTTGGCACATGAATCAAGGCCTAGGCCAACGAAGATAACATGCAAGCAAGCATTTTGCGCGCAACAAGGCAGAGGGCTGAACATGGCAAAAGGCTTGAAGTGCGAATTAAGTCAATATATACATCAAGCATCACAAAAGTTAAGGAGAGTCTGAGTTGTACTCCCTAAAAATATAAGATATGTGCCACGGGCTAAATGAACAGTCCAAGACAATTGGTGGCAAAAGTTTCTAGACAATAGGAGAACATCGGCTCTTGAAGCATATGGGCTACCCAATTTTCAGTAAGATGGCAAACTTTTCTCAAATATAACAAAATACAGAGAAGTTGCAAGCTAAAACGCGAGAACAATTGTTAAGAACTTTGATTGGGCAGATTATGTCATTCAAATAGGAAAAAGTAGATCAAAGAATGTTATCCAAGATATGTAAATATAGAGCATGAAAATAGTGCAAATAGAAGCATTTTCCTAGATCACTAAGTCTTAAAGTTATATATCTACTAAGACATGATTAATTTGACAATTAAATCATGTCAATTTAAGTAGTTAAGGTGTTAATTACAAACTTATAAATAGATGTGGACAACTAAAAACTCATAGATGAAAAGAAGTGTAAGGTAAAACATTTGTACAAGAGAGTTTGATATTATACTTTTTTTTTGTATATTTTTATGAGAAAAGTAATAAAAGGGTTGAGAAAAATTATTATATATGCAATGTCTCTTTATAATTGTATAATTGTGAATGTTTGAGTGTAAACACTTGTGTGTTTAGTTGTAATGATTTAATTGAGGTTAAAAAGTGTTATGATATCATTTATAGGAGAGAGTTTGATATTATATTTTCTTGGTATAATTTTATGAGAAAAGTAATAAAAGAGTTGAGAAGAGTTCTCCTATATACAATACAATGTCTCTTTACTATTGTATAATTGTGAGTATTTAAAGTGTAAACACTTTACTTGTATGTTTACTTATGTTGATTTGACTGAAACTAAAAGGTGTTGTGATGTATAGCCAACAAAAAAATTTGGTACTTGAAATTAGTCCCGTAACATTAAATCCCTTAAAAGAAAATAGTCCGTGTCCATTAAAATTAAAATTTTCTTCTCTTCTTTATGAAATGAAATCGAAAGATTCTGGAAAGAACACAAGTAATGCACAGAGTACGAATGGTTATATGGGCATTCATTCTTGTGTGATCCACGTTCATTTGGAAGAGAATTGTCACAAAAATTCTAGTATCTCAAGTTAAAACAGACTCGGTGCTATGAGACAAAGTTTCATTTCTTAGTATTTTACTTGAAGATTGTAGTGGGGCTCCTTATCTGTGTTTAAATGCTTAGTCTTGGGCTAATGAAAGCTTAAAAAAATAATTTAAAAAAAAAAAAAACAAGGAAAAAGAAAGGGAAAGAAAGGAAATAGGAACAAGTAGATGTTTTCCTCAATCAGTGGAGCTCAAAGTTCAGGATTAAAAAGGAATCATTTTTTATATGAATCCCCTAATCATATTATTGATGGTATTACAAAGTTTACAGTTGATATAGTGTGTAAACTTGATACTACCTAATCTCAATATTTTAAATAAAAGAAGAACAAAGAAAATCCGAACTTTGAAATCCTTTTTCAGTTGGACCAATTCACAATTTGGTTCAATTATGGTCCGATTATAGTTCAAACTGAAACTAAGTAAGCCCTACTTGTAATTATTGGTGTAAAATTAATAAATTTTAACTTAATGATACTCAAATTATTTTTAAAATTAATAACTTGGAGTTTAAGTCCTAATAAATATCAATTAAATAAAAAAAAATTGGTGAAGAAAGAAAGCGAGAAGAGATAATAATTGGAAATGGGAAGCCCTCCAACTTGATTTTCTGAACCTTATACTCGTTGCAATCAATCAATCAGATAGCTGTCGTAGTACATATAATAATGTATTGACCAAAAAAAAACAAAAACAAAAAGTATACACACTAATGTACGTAACACTCAAGTGGATCAGATTGTTGACTTTTCTTAAAGCCCGAGAATTCCCCATTTTCACATCTTCTCCTTTTTATTGGATTTGTCAACTGCAGCCTGCTGGAGATTTTTATTATTACTGAACTTTTAAACTAAAGCTCCAAAACCTGTTATATCGACTTCACAAAATTCAAGAAACATCCACCCTTTTCAGCTGAGTCTGCTCTCTCTCTAGTTGCTGAACAGAATCAAATATCTCTGTAAAGTTCAGCTCTTGGCCATGCTTGCTGGGAAGCTTTTTGCTTTCTTGGTTATTTCTCTGAGTTGCTTCAGGTTGCTGAGATATGCTGAGGGAAGGCTGGTCCAAGATGAAGGTAATATCTTTTCTTTCAGGTTATTTGTAGTGTCCTCTTCTTTTTGGCTGAGAAACATGTAGGAAAATGATGAGGAAATGTAATTTTTGTGGGAAAAGTTTGAAAATTTGGATCCTGGGTTTTGTGTTGTTTTAGATTCAATGAAAGAACACCTACTTCGTTTCAAGGATTTGGAAAAATGGGAGGAGAGCGTGAGACTTTCAATCCTTTTCCGTTAATCTGTTGGGCTACTTTGAAAATGTGGGAAACTGAAGGAAATCTTGAGCTCTGAATGTTGGGACTTGGTTCTTGTCTTCCCTGGAATCTTGGATGGTTCAAAATATTATCTCTCAAAACAGATTGGCTTGTGTTGGTTCGATTAGTTAGGGAAAACTTAAATCAACTTCTTGCCTATAGTTTGATTTTTCTCAGCGATTGGCAGGGAATGGGAATGGAAATTTAGTTTTTACCTTTTCTTTTTTTCCTCCTTAACAAAGAACAACATCCCTGCATCATTTTGTGGTGTTCTGATTGGCCTTAAATAGTGAAAGAACCAATGGAAATTACTTTTTCCTTCTTCTTGTTGTGTCTGTTTGATGACGATGGTTAACAGATGGACCTGACAGATTAAGAACAGAAAGGAATACGAAGTCCAAGAGCCAACACTAGAGATAAAGAACCCTATGACACTGAAGAAATGAAAAGAGAAATAATAACAAAGTAATCACTTTTTTTAAATCAAAAACAAGCTTCAACAAGAGGATAGAAGTGAAAACTACACCTTACCAACTTGTGAAGCCATCGAATAAGATCAGTGATAAATTTTGGGAGCAACATCTTGCATCTGGATGTATTTTGCTTTGACGGAGCTTTTTCACTTTTGATAAAATTAATATGTTGCAATTATTTTATCGTTGTTTGCATTTCAGAATATTAATTGGTTTTTTGGTGCTTATTTGCTTATGGCAGTTGATGCTCTTGAAGAAATTGTAAGGACAATGGGTTCAACAAACTGGAAGTTCAATGCTGACTCTTGTGAAGTTGAAATTGTTGGGGTAACACTTGTGGCATCAAGTGATGCAGAGAGCAAAATAGATTGCCGATGCAATGGTGGGAACAATAGTGATTGTCACGTTGTAAAGATGTACAGTTCTCTTGTCATTTCACTGAATGATTATTCTTGCAATTTTCTCTGGGTTTGAGTGTGATTCCATTTGTTTTTATTGGATTTGTATATTTGATTTGAGATATTTGCCAGGTGATTATGTTTGATTTTTCTTAGGAGTGTAGATATGTGTGTGTGTGTGTGTGTGTGTGTGTGTGTATTGCAGTGTTGCTATGTATTTTTGTAAACTGTAGCACCTCTTGTTTTTAATACCAAGCTCTTCCCATGTCTTTTAGAACGCTCAAGCGTCATAGCCTTCCTGGAGTACTTCCTCTTCAACTTGTTAAGCTTCCCTACCTTCAAGAAATGTAAGAACCTTTTGAGTGTTTCGGTATCATTTTGATGGCAATTTTCAGACAAAATATCGTAAACTACTTGCCATTGTTTTTGCTGATGTTCCTCTCATGAGCAGTGATTTTGCTTACAACTATCTGAATGGCACTATACCACTTGAGTGGGCTTCAATGCAATTGACGACAATGTGAGCCCCTGTCATTTGTCAACTTAAGGAATCAAGTTTGCACTCCTTCATTAATTAATTAGCTAGCATATTCCTTGCAGCTCTCTTCTTGTCAACCGCTTGTCAGGGGAAATTCCAAAGGAATTGGGAAATATTACAACCCTTCAGTACTTGTAGGTTCTGAGTTCCTGTTACTTTTTCTAATTTTCAATTTCTATTTATTATTTTTGTAATTGAAGGTACTATACTCCTTAGCATAACATCAAATTAATGAAATGTTTCTCTGAGATTGTAGGAATTAAAGAGCGGATGTAAGAAGTGGATTTACTTTTGTTTCTGCATGAAAAAAATTACAATCATTGTCTCTTAGTTGTCTCTATAACTTCTATAACTTTTCATCAGTTTTAATTTGTTTTCCTCCTGTGCTGCACTTCTTTTCCTTTTATTCAGGAGCCTTGAAGCAAATGAATTTTCTGGTGTGGTTCCTCCCGAACTTGGGAAATTAATCAACTTGAAAACATTGTACACCCACATCTCTGCTATTTTTATGTTTCTAATTTTTCTCATTTGACATCCTGAAATGCTGTTAACTGTTTAATGATGAAAGGGCATGTTTTCTGTTGCTTTGTTGCTGTGATATTATATTTTCAGGATGTTGTCGTCCAACCAGTTGACTGGAAACTTGCCAACATCATTTGCTGGGCTAATGAACCTGACAGATTTGTAAGCTTTTGTGATATTCTCCAGTATTTCACATACTTACAGTGTTAGCTATATTAAACTAACATTTTGGTGTTCAACACAGAAGGATAAATGATAACAACTTCAGTGGAAGCATTCCTGATTTCATACAGAATTGGGGTAATCTCGGAAGATTGTAGGTCCCTGTTTTATTCACAACCTTCAATGTGTTTGAGGGTGCTTTTTGGTCTGTGCTTGTTTTGTACTGATTATGCTTTTCTGAATTTAAAAATGAAGAGAAATGCATGCAAGTGGACTAGAGGGGCCCATTCCATCAAACATTTCTCTTCTGAGTAATTTGGAACAGCTGTGAGATTGAAGCCAAAAATTTCTTTCTTACCCTTATCTGGCCTGTCATATTTCTTGTTGGTCTTTGTCAAATGTTCTGCTCATGGTGTTTAATCTTATGCAGGAGAATTAGTGATATAATTGGACCAACCCAAGCTTTCCCTTTGTTGAGCAACATGAAGGGCATAATAAAATTGTATGCGGGAATCAAATGCTTTGAAGGTGTGAACATTGCTATATTACCTCATGTGTGTGCTTGACCTTGATCATTTATGCTCCAGGGTACTGAGAAACTGTAACATTTCTGGGGAGCTCCCTGCTTACCTCTGGACAATGCAGAATATGGACATGCTGTAAGTAAAGCATGTAAATAGCACATAAACATTTTCATAGTCATAGGTGTCTGTGTTGTTCTCCATCTACAACGCTGGTAATTTATATTTGTGTTACATCCCCTGCTTGTCATGTCTACCTAATTTGAAACCACCTTGGATATTAGTGAGTTGCATTCTTCAAGTTGGGTTTATGATTAAAATAAAAAAAAAATTACAGGGGATCTAGACAGCTTTATTTTATCAAATTTTGTTAGCTGCTCTGAATTCCTTTTATACATTTTTTTCTTCTTGTTTCATCAATTTAGTTTGTATTCATTGCATAGATTTTAACAAATTGCTTTAAGATGTTGCACTAACTGTCATCATAAGAGCAAAATTTCTTTTCTTCTAGTCACTGTTTTCCTTCAGGAGGAAATGAAAGTACCTCAGAATGCTGGGGAAAAAAAAATAAATAAATAACAAAAATGGATGTGCATATGTTGGCTGGGAAAACTTGTTTTTAAATGCACATTTATGCAATTTATTGTGATCATTTCAGGGATGTCAGTTACAACAAGTTAGTTGGGAATATTCCAGCCACCATAACTGCAGATCGTCTGCGATTCGTGTACGTATGTGGTTAAATATTTTGGTTTCCTTTGCTCAATTGCGTGCTAGTCTCTTGTTGTAAAAGCACATGATTTAAGATCTGGGTAAGCAGGTGAATTTGTTCATTAATAGGACTGAGCTATTAGCGCTTATTGACATCGACACATACATGAAATCATTTGTACTTATGGCTCTTTCTTCTCTACAAATGTCCAATAATACTACCAACTAAAACTGAACCTTTTTTGTTGCTTTATGTTCTATTGCTGAACCTGCCGTGTTTATTATTTGATGATGCATTTTCAGCTTCTTAACTGGAAACATGCTAAGTGGAGATGTACCAAGTTCAATCTTGAGGGAAGGAATTACTGTGTATGTATCTTGTCTGGAATCATGTTTCATGTCTCAAGAGGCTTTGGTATACTGTATTATGCATTCATCAGCATTCTCTAATACTAAAAAAGATCTATTACCCTACTAGGTTATTGATCACATTCTTAAAGGAAAATTGCATTGTGGACAGTTAGCAGTTGTACAAAAGAATAAAAGTATTGTATGCAATTATGGACACAGTAACATATCTCCTTTGAGCACTTCTCAGTAGGGAGGACTGTAGATGTCTTAAAGCTTTAAACTTCAGCAGCATGGAGTTTCCCTTTTCATGAATGCTTTAGGAATGGACCAAGCACTATAACAACGATAAAAGTGTTGATCAAAGATACGTGCATTGGGAAATAACAAACTTGGAGGTTTTGAAATGCACATGGGATGCTGGCAAAGGTTTGAATTGGTGTTAGGGAGCTTGGAAGCATCAGTGACAGCTGAACAATTAAGCAATTTGTATTAAACTGAATAGTGATAATAAACCATAGATATTTTGGGGATAGCATGCTGTTTTTAGTACAAATTTCTAGGAGATATTCTATGATTAAGGATTTATGCATCAAATTAAGTTGATGCCAGGGATAAGTATCCAGAGCCCGGAAATTTCCAATGAATATACTTGTCAAATGTACACCAGCTAGTCTGATTCAGGTACACTGTTTATATACTTGGGTTAAGATATGAAAGCTGCATTAAAGATGGACTGGTACATGTATTGTACACTTGGGTTGAGATGTGGAGACTGCATTAATGCAGACAATTGCAAATCATCTTTCTAGCTATCCTACAGAGCTCTGCTCTCTGTATTTTAGCTTGAAAGAAGTTCCCATGGTAAGAATGTATCTGTTTTGAATTCTTGATGATATTATTGTCACCAGTTTATGTGGTCTTTTAAATTTGAATCAGGCAAGCTCAAATATATTCAACAACAGTTCTTCAAATCCAGATATATGATATGGTGTGAAAAAAAAAAAAAAAAAAAAACAAGAAAACGAGGCTTGGATAGTGACAGGAGTATCTTGGAAATTACAAGACATACTTAAGCTGAAATCTTGGAGAGTGAACTTTAGGCAAAGCTATGCATCAATTTTTTGTCATTGTACAAGGAACAGTTAAGCAATTATGGAATTGCAAGCATAATATGGTGGCTAAGCTTTCTAACATGAAATGGGAGATTATGGTAAATACACACTTTGCAGAAAAGACTAGTGTACAGAATTTTCGTTGGCCAAGGCAAAGCTATTGTATGCTCATGTAGCACCAAGGCCTTATGCATGTGACATGAGCAATCTACTTAAGTATCAGTACCATCTTCATGTTGACTCCATTAAAGATGGCCTAGGTGTTAGAACATTTTCAAGTGTAACATTCATTTTTAATACTTCTGTGCAGTGATCTGTCATATAATAACTTTACATTGCAAGGACCTGGGAAACCTACTTGCCAAGAAAACATGTAAGGATGTTGTTGCAGTAATTGGGCATCATACTCCCAGTTTAATGTAGTTTTGGTGCTGAAAGTTCTATTTCTCGCTATATACTTTCAATAGGAATCTGTACCTGAACTTGTTCCGAAGCTCTTCAGTTATGAACAACTCGTAAGACATTACCTCATTCTGTATTTCCTTCTGTTCCCCTATTTGGAAAGCAAAGAAAAAACAAATTAAAGCAGCAGAAATTTGATCCAGTGATAAAGTTTTCTTTTTTTATTATTATTTTTTAAGAAAAGCACAACCTTTGAAAGTGATTTTAAATTAATTGACATTGACTTGGTGACAGAAGGCGAATTCTTCCCTGCATGAAAGCTCTTAGCTGTCCCCAATGTAAGTATTCATTTGAAGAAGTTTGAAGAATATTTTTCATGGCTAAACTTTTCTTAGAAGAAAAAAAATTATATAGTCTGGTATATTTCCACTATTTCTGTTAGCTGATCTCCATCATATTCAATTGTGCACTAAATTATTTCCTTTATCTTCAATTCCTTTATGTCTCTTATGGCAGATTCAAATTGTTTACAAGTTAACAGTGGTGGAGAGGATATAACCGTCAATGAAAATAACATGAACTTGCCATATGTTGGAGATGGAAGAGTTGAAGCTGGTGCAGCAAAATATTTTGTCGATGACCAGAGCTACTGGGGACTTAGTAGCACTGGAGACTACATGGATGATTATGATTACCAAAATGCTCGGTATACCACATCTTTGCCATCATCCGATATCCCTGAACTGTACTTGACGGCACGCAGAGCTCCAATCTCTCTCACATATTTCCATTATTGTTTACAAAATGGGATATATACAGTAAATCTTCACTTTGCTGAGATACAGTTCACTAATACCAAAACTTATAGTAGCCTAGGGAGGCGTGTGTTCGATGTTTATGTTCAGGTAAGTTCTCATATTTTTGTGACTACACATATCTTGAACTTTAAAAAGGGTTGTTAACCACCCTGTTTGGTTGCAGGAAAGGTTGGTGCTGAAGGATTTCAACATTGAAGTTGAGGCTGGTGGTGCTCAAAAGCATTTTGTACAACCAATATCCAATGTCAACGTGACAAATAATATCCTGGAGATCCGGTTCTATTTTGCTGGTAAAGGGACAACAAGAATTCCTAACAGAGGTGTTTATGGCCCCCTTGTATCAGCCATCTCTGTGGCATCTGGTGAGCCATTCCCTATTGCATCTTGTTATAGTACTAGTAACATGCATCTAAACTTTAAGGCTGTTGATAGAGTGAATTTTATTGTACAATTCCCTATTATGTTATGAGAATACTGTAGAGAGTTGTGTTAGAGGTTTAGAAGCCAGAGTATGGTCAAGTAGTGCAGAAAAATTCAAAACTTCCAGTACCATATGATTGTACAAGTAACTTACAGACCCATACATTGTCTCTAGGACCCCATCTATTCCGGCAGTTGTAGATGACCACCCTCTTTTGGGACTGTGTTGTGCAATGGCTGCTTCTGTTAGGCATTGACCAATAATTGTTCTTTCCTAGCATGGGTGTATACAAGCTCTTGTTTAGTTCTCGTGCCCATAGTTGTTGTGGTTAAGGAAGCTAGATTGACAAGACTGAACTTTGGTTCCAACCCTATAATTTATCTAAAGAAGAAATATTATTTCATATCATTTCATACTTAGCTTTTGTTTAGATGGTATTTTTTTCATTAATGTGCCAATAATAAATGTATGTGGCTACTTGTTTCTCCATTTTTACATAAATGTGTCTCTCTGTCCCTCTCTCTCTTTTTCGCCTTACTGACTCACAAGACAATTCTGATGTTTGATTGGACAGACCTGAAACTTTGTGCAGTCAAAGAAGAGAAAGGAACTGTCTCCATAATTGTCGGAGTTGTTGGAGCATTGTGCTTTATATTTGTTCTCCTGAGCATTCTTTGGTGGAAAGGTTATTTGCGAGGAAAATGGTACAGCCAAAAAGGTAGCCACCGTGTCAAACTTGTTTCTTGCAAACTAGTCGATTTCACTTACTGGCTCTGTTCTTCTTTTCCTTCTATTTTTCAGGAAAATGAAAAAGAAAATTGGACTTTTTTTGTTACTCAATGTTTGTCACTGAAAAATGATTGTTTCTTGAGGTCAAATCTGTACAAATATGATCTAGATAAACTAAGTATTCTTTTTCGGTCTCTCTATTGCTTATGTGTGGTTGGGTGCCTCTCTAGAAAATGGATGTGAGTTGGTGAATGTTGAAAGTAATGTTTGCATGCTTAACCCATGAAAGAAAAGGAGAGAAATGAGAACAACAATTATAAAGGGATCAAGCACCATGGCTTGTGCCATACTCTGGTTCAATTGGCTGCCATATTCCACCTCAGAGATTATGGGTAGATTATATCATAATGAAATGTTGGAGAAGAGTTGGGTGAAATTCAATTGCATGTCGTGTGAAAGGTGTCCTCTTTAATGTGCTTGATTAACTCTCTTTATTAATGAGCATCTGCTGTTACATCCAACTGAGAGTGAAGTCTGTGTCCACTAATAGATTCACTTTGGTAATACATTCCAAATTGAAAATTCACTGCACACAGCATCCTTGGCTTCTCTTGGAACAGGTACTGAAGGACTCAATTTGCCTATTAAGGGAACCTTTTCCTTGAAACAAATTAGAGCTGCCACAAATGACTTTGATTCTGCCAACAAAATTGGAGAGGGTGGGTTTGGTCCTGTATTCAAGGTGCTGTAGCAAACAATTTACACCTGTAACATGTTCGTAGTATATATATTTCTTCTCTTCTTGCAACTATATAAAATTCTGAGTAAGCGGAGGATGCAGGGTCTATTACCCAATGGTACTGTGATAGCAGTGAAGCAACTCTCCTCTAAATCAAGGCAAGGAAATCGTGAATTCCTGAATGAGATGGGCATGATTTCTTGTTTGCAGCACCCAAATCTTGTCCAGCTGCATGGGTGTTGTATTGAAGGGGACCAATTATTGCTGGTATATGAGTACTTGGAGAATAATAGTCTTGCGCGTGCTTTATTCGGTGAGTCCTTTCTTTATAATGTGCAGAAATTGATCTGCAGTCAACTATGGATGAAAATTTAGCTTGTGATCCATAATTTTCTCGTGGGGGGGTTTGATTTGTAGGCCATGAGGACACTCAGCTTAAACTGGATTGGCCCACAAGACATAAGATCTGTATTGGGATAGCCAAAGGCCTTGTTTTTCTTCATGAAGATTCAAGACTGAAGATTGTTCATAGGGACATCAAAGCCACTAATGTGTTACTTGATAAGGACTTGAACCCTAAAATATCTGACTTCGGATTGGCCAGGCTCCATGAAGATGAGAAAAGCCACATCAGCACTCGAATCGCTGGAACCATGTTAGTAAATTCCTCTTCTTGTTTTCAATAATGGATAGTTATATGTAATGTCAGATTTTGTGCATGTTTTGAACGTTACATCACCAGAGATATTATCTTGACATGCAGAGGTTATATGGCACCAGAGTATGCACTGTGGGGCTACCTGACTTACAAAGCAGATGTTTACAGTTTTGGAGTCCTGGCATTGGAAATTGTTTGCGGCAAGAACAATAATAATTTTATGCCAAATAACCATTGCGTTTGTCTCCTAGATTGGGTACTTTACTTTCTTCTGTTTAACCATTCCACTTACATTGGCATTGCCTACATAATTCAATTGATAATGAAGCAGCCATTAGCAGTAGTGTTAATATATGATGATACAAGCAGGCAGCCTTATAGTCTGGAAATTCTGAAACCATTCCATATTGCAGGCTTGCTATATGCAACAAAATGGAAATTTGACAGAGCTTGTAGATGAGAGATTAGGGTCTGAGTTCAACAAGGAAGAAGCAGCGATCGTGGTTAAAGTAGCTCTTTTGTGCACAAATGCATCCCCAACACTTAGACCTACTATGTCCGAGGTGGTAAGTATGCTTGAAGGGCGCATGGACGTTCCTGACATGGTTCTGGAACCAAGTACATATTCGGATGATTTGAGGTTCAAGGCCATGAGAGATCTTCGTCAACATGGGCCAAATCAAACTTCGAGCACAAGCCAAACCCACAACTCTACCATCATCAACACATTTCCTTATTCCTCTGCATCCAGCCAGGGCTTATATGAGATCGAACCAGAATGAAAACTCCAGCAGTTACCATAGTTGGGTGCCTTAAGAGCCTTTGAGAGAGTAAGTTTTTTGAAATTACCACACCACAGTTTTGGCCATCCAAGTAGTTCAGCAATCAGCAATGCCGCATCATTCACCATCTGAAGACTTTGGTGGGGATGCATTGATACGTTGTAAATATTGTTGTACTTTTATTTTCTCATACTCTTATAGGGGCCTATCCCCTTTTTATGTTAGGGTGGTGGGAGTGGTTTGTAACCATTTATTCAATTTTTTAAATTGGGGCGTTGAATCCTGCACATGCAAGCCAATGCCCACCTCCTTTCTGCATTCTATCGTTCCTTGCTGGCTGAGCTACTTTGGAAAACACAACTAACTGTTTCGATTTTAATAGGTGAAACCTTTTGGCGCCATGCCTTTGGTCAAAGGCAGTTGTTGGCATTTTGATGTTTCAGCAATGTTTTGGCAGTCGCCATTGCAGATGCGTTGTCATTGGCGTGGCATTGGTGGCCAATATGATTGCAAACAAGTCGATCGAGCTAATTTTTAGCATATTTAAAATTAATTTGTTTAATGAAAGAAGCGCAAAAATAAGACTTCATATCATTGTTACTTAGTTAATGAGCCGAGTTGAGCATTCTACTAGAGCTCATTTAACAAACAAATTTTAAAGGAGTTGAATTTTTATTAAGATGAGTTATATATTTTTTAATGAATAATTTAATTTAATTTTATAATATTAGTATAGATAATTTTAATTAGTTATTATAAAATGAAAATAATTAAAAAAAATTATGTACTTTAATAAAATTAAATAATTAAAAGATAAAAATTTATAATTTTAATAAGTAATTATAAATATAAGACATAATTTGAAAATAAGCCAATTAAACTTACTCTAACAAAAATTAAACAAGTTTTTTAAATGACTCTTTATACAAAATTTAAACAAATTCTTCGTGAGCTTAAACCATTCAAGTTTGCTATTGTGGGAGAAAATACTCTCATTCAACTATTTGTTCAATGGCACAAAAAGTTAAGAAAGTCCAATAAAGAATCAATTTAAATTTTAATATTAATCTCTTTAATTAAGTGAATATATTTATTTATTATATTTACAACACTCTTCCTCAAGTTAAGGAAAAGATATTAATTAGGACCAATTTGTTACAAATATAATCACTTTTAAGACCACTAAAAAATTTGGTTGCATTGCATGAGAAAAATAACTTAAAAAATATGACTAATTAACTTATGATCAATCAAATTTTAGATAGGAAGATTAATTGAAAAATTTTTTTCTTTGCAACATTAGTCCATCCCTTCCTCCTAATTAATGGCAAAGGTTCATGTTTTCTCTCATTTAGCCCTGTTTATCTGGTTCCCTGAATGATTTTGTTGATACAATATATATATATTGTTATCGATTCAAAGTGTAATGTTATCGATTGATTGAAAATGCATCCTACTATGGTGGGTTTTTTTTTTTTTTTTTTGCTTTTTTGGTTTTATTATAAGACTGTGTTTGCAGCTGACTACAAAATGATGCATGCATTCAAACAAAAAAGACGAAATCCAGCAAGTCAAACAAAAAAAGCCAAAATAAGGAAGGCTATGTAATACCACTCCTTATCAGGAGGGTGAGAGAGCTAGAGTTATTCTATACTAAGTGTTAGAGTTCAATTAACTTTAATATTAATGTTTGATAATTATATAAATATTTATAATTTTATTAATTTAAAAAATTATACATAATAATTAAAAAATATATACAAATAATATGAATATTACTTACTATTCAATAATCATATTAACTAACTATATAATAAACTGAAACAATTAATTTTTTATATAATAATAAATATTTAAAATTATTTGATTATTAAAATTATGTTAAATTAAATTTAACTAATCTAATTTTTATTTAAATACTAATTTATTAATAATTTGAAATTATACTCATTTAATTAATAAATTGAGACAAACCAACATCTTCTTTTTTTGTTTTGTTTTTTTTTATGAAAAAGCCTTTTGAAAAATGACAAACCTTTTGAAACCTTTTGAAAAACACTCTAGGTAGCTGGAAACGCCTGTAGAACACCCAACTAGTTGTTGTCAATTAGGAATTTGGTCTATCTTGAGACGTTTGAGCTAAGTAATATGCCATTTTCTAAATACCACCACAAGCGAAATGAATCTTCGCGATCAACAATCACCCATCAAACAAAATTGCATAATTTCGGTACGAGCATGTTACGTAGTTTATGTTCCTCATGAATTACGAAACGCTTTTCATCAAAACGATCAATTCAGCTAAATTTGTTTTCCCTTTTCGCAGCAGCCATTTTACTTGGACTTGTGCTTTGTGACAATCGAGACAAAAACAGCCTGGCCTTGGCGAACAAGAGAAGCTTCTTGGAGTTTTCGTGGCGTGCTCTCCACCTAACCAGCGCCAAAAGCCTTGCCTTTTTGGGGGCATTTCCCGGCTCCTAGTTTTTGAAACCGCATCTTGACAGCATTAAAAGGGCCAATTGTATTGTCGAGCAATATTAAACGTATTCGAGTCATGATCAAGCTGTAGAACAATGGGAGTTGTAAAATATTTGAAATCAAATCAACATTTAAATATGTCGAGATAAGATTATGATAAATATATTTTCAGTTAATAAGAATTTCATCAAACTTTTAACAGATTACGTGACATAAGTTATTATTATTATTATTTTTTTTTTTTTATCTTAAGTCTTTAGCAGCCATGGTGCATTGGATTCACCAAAGAAGCTTTTGTGGGGACTCTCCTGGTTGCCCCCTCTTAAACAGAGATGTCAGTGCGACTAAATTTTTCAAAAAAAAAAATTAATTAACACAATTAATTTAATATATATGAGTTTGTATATTTTATTATTATTATCGTTAATTTTATATTTTTAATTTTTTTAGTAAATTATTATAATTAATAATAAAAATAACAAATCTTCTCTCGGTTTCACAATTCGATTCAATTCTACTCTGATTATGGCTCGAATCGGAACCAAGTCTTACTTGTAATAATTGGCAGCGGTAAGTGAAAAAAAAGTAACAATATTTAAAAATTAATATAAGAACAACAACTCCATTGTTGTTTTTTGGGGTCCGCCAACCTTCTTTTTTTGGTTGAAAAAGGTGGCCCCGTCGCAAGCAATCAATTCGTAGTAATGTACGGAACACTGGTCGACGCGATCACGTTATTGACTTTTCTTGAGCTAGAGAATTCCCTATTTTCACTTTTTATTTTTTTTTAATTTTTTTTTTTATTCAATAGGCGGACCCGATCAAGTAAACTTTAAAGTTGATGAATTTAATTAAATTCATCATTTAAATTTCAATAAATGGACCCCATTTAGTTGTTGTAGTAATGTACGTGACATTGGTCAACATGATCATGTTATTGACTTTTTTAACAGAGAATTCACCATGTTCACACCATTTAATTAAATTCTTCACTTTAAAATTTATTTAATCATGTTGGCTACGTTATTACAACAATCATTTGATTATATAATAAATTTAAATAAATATAATTAATTTTTTATTATATATAAAATATTAATATAATATAAAATAATAAATATATATGTAATATAAAAAGTAGTTACCTCCACCGAACTTCCGGGTTTTTAGTGTATACTCTTTATAATTATTGCTAAACTGTTAAACTATTAGCTCTTCTTTGGCTAAGCTCCAAAACCTTTCATGCCAACTTTACGAAATTGAACAAAAATTCACTCTTTTCAGTTGAATCTGCTCTCTCTCTCTCTCTCTCTCTCTAGTTGCTTAACAGAATCAAATATCTCTGTAAAGTTCAGTTCTTGGCAATGCTTGCTGGGAAGCTCTTTGCTCTCTTGATTATTTCTGTGAGTTTTTTCAGGTTGCTGAGATATGCAGAGGGAAGGCTCGTCCAAGATGAGGGTAATGGCTTTTCTTTCAGGCTATTTGTAGTGTTCTCTTATTTTTTGCTGAGAAAAATGTAGGAAAATAAGGAAATGTAAATGTTGTGGGAAAAGTTTGGAAATTTGGATCCTGAGTTTTGTGTTGTTTTAGATTCAATGAAAGAACACCTACTTGGTTCCAAGAATTTGGAAAAATGGGAGGAGAGAGTGAGACTTTCAAAACTTTTCTGTTAATCTGTTGGGTTGCTTTGAAAATGTGGGAACCTGAAGCAAATCTTGTGCTCTGAATATTGGGACTTGGTTCTTGTCTTCCCTGGAATCTTGGGTGTTTCAGATATTATCTCTCAAAACTGATTGGCTTGGGTTGGTTAAATTAGTTGGGGAAAACTTACATCATCTTCTTGCCCTTCGTTTGTTTGATTTTTCTCAGCGATTAGCAGGGAATGGCAATTTAGTTCTTACCCTTTTTTTTTTTGACCTGAGCGAAGAAAAACATCACTGCATCATTTTGTGATGTTCTGAATGGCTTTAAGTAGTGAAAGAACCAATGGACATAACTTTTACCTTCTTCATGTTGTATCTGTTTGATGACGATGATTAAGAGATGGGCCTGACAGATTAAGAATAGAAAGGAATATGAAGTCCAAAAGCCAACACTGGAGAAAGGATTCACATGATACTGAAGAGGATAGGAGTGAAAACTACACATTACCAACTCGTGAAGCCATCGAATAAGATCAGTGATAAATTTTGGGAGCAACCTCTTGCACCTGGATGTATTTTTACTTTGATGGAGCTTTTTCACTTTTGAGAAAATTAATTTGTTGCTGTTATTCTCTCACTGTTTACATTTCAGAGTATTAACTGATTTTTTGGTGCTTGTTTGCTTATGGCAGTCAATGCTCTTGAAGAAATTGTAAAGACAATGGGCTCGACAAACTGGAAGTTCAATGCTGATTCTTGTGAAGTTGAACTTGCTGGGTTAACACCTGTGCCACCAAGTGATGCGGAGAACAAAATAGATTGCCAATGCAATGGTGGGAACAATAGTGATTGTCATGTCACCAGGATGTACAGTTCTCTCATCATCGCACCGAATGATTATTCTTGCAATTTTCTTTGTGTTTGAGTGTGATTCCATTTGTTTTTCTTGGATTTGTTTATTTGATTTTAGATTTTTTTTTCTTAGGAATGTGAATATATGTATATATATATATATATATATATATATATATATTGCAGAGTTGCTATGAAATTTTGTAAACTGTAGCACCTCTTGTTTTTAATACCAAGCTCTTCCCATGTCTTTCAGAATGCTCAAGCGTCATAGCCTCCCTGGAGTACTTCCTCCTCAACTTGTTAAGCTTCCTTACCTTCAAGAAATGTAAGAACCTTTTGTGTATTTCGGTATCATTTTGACAGCAATTTTCAGACAAAATATAGTAAACTACTTGCCATTGTTTTTGCTGATGTTCCTCTCATGAACAGTGATTTTGCTTACAACTATCTGAATGGCACTATACCAGTTGAGTGGGCTTCAATGCAATTGACGACAATGTGAGCCCCTGTCATTTGTCAACTTAAGGAATCAAGTTTGCACTCCTTCATGAATTAATGAGCTATCATATTCCATGCAGCACTCTTCTTGTCAATCGCTTGTCAGGGGAAATTCCGAAGGAATTGGGAAATATTACAACCCTTCAGTACTTGTAGGTTCTGAGTTCCTGTTACTTTTTCTAATTTTCAGTTTCTATTTATTATTGTTGTAATTGAAGGTAGTATACTCCTTAGCATGACCTCAAATTAATGAAATGTTTCTCTGAGATCATAGGAATTAGAGAAGGGATGTAAGAAGTGCATTTACTGTTGTTTCTGCATTTACAATCATTGTCTCTCAGTAGTCTCTATAACTTCTATAACTTTTATGTCAGTTTTAATTTTTTTCCCCCTCTTTGTTGGGATTCTTTTCCTTTTATTCAGGATCCTTGAAGCAAATGAATTTTCCGGTGTGGTTCCTCCTGAACTTGGGAAATTAATCAACTTGCAGAAATTGTACACCCACATTTCTCCTACTTTTATATTTTTAATTTTCTCATTCGACATCCTGAAATGCTGTTAACTGTTTAATGATGAAAGGGCAAGTTTTCTGATGCTTTGTTGCTGTGATATTATATTTTCAGGACTTTGTCATCCAACCAGTTGACTGGCAACTTGCCAACGTCATTTGCAGGGCTAAGGAACCTGACAGATTTGTAAGCTTTTGTGATATTCTCCATTAGTTCGCATACTTACAGTGTTAGCTTTATTAAACTAACATTTTGGTGTTCAACACAGAAGGATAAATGATAACAACTTCAGTGGAAGCATTCCTAATTTCATACAGAATTGGGTAAATCTCAGAAGATTGTAGGTC